>OY783196.1:9528572-9801332 GCA_963678675.1 Xiphydria camelus
GGCCCCTTCTATTCCAACCCCGTCGCGTAAACCGAGCGACCCTCGCTCGGGACGTCGCGTCGGGTGCCTCGCTATACGCGTCGGCGTCAGCGCTTCATTATCGCGCGTCTCGTCGAATCGACGAAATTTGCATTTTCACCGTCGCTTCGAACGCCGCGGGTGGCGCGCGTCGTTCGCCTCTTTTAGCGGATTGTCGGGTGATTTTCTAGCGCGGAAGGTGCGAGGTGATAACACCGAGAAAAATATAACTCAGTCAATCTAACCAAAATCCTGGATATAATGACCAAATCGTTTAGTGAAATATGGATCTTCCATCTGTGTATTATTTTCAATCATTTTTTTTCATATACTTCATTTATTTAACACTCATTTATAAAATGTTTATTACAAATACACACTTTTAACAAAATTTATCGACAAGACAATCTTAAAAATATTGTTTTGTTTACAAGTTATTGGCCATTGAATCCGGCAAGGTGTATTATGAAAGCCTTTTACGGTGCCAAAAATTTCTCGTTCGGATTTTATCTGGAAGCAAAAAATGACGAAAATTCTTAAACTAGAAGGTTCAATCTCGTCCTTGTAACCGGTGGTTTTGGGAAATATTAATAATTAACAATTTTACAACAGTTTAAATTACGAGTGTGATTTTTCAAGTAATTTCGTCTTGGTTTTGTGATTGCCAAGAAAAAGGTATTAAAAAATTTTTTTATGAGTGTCAGGGACGAGATAAAATCTTTACAAAGCGATTGAGACAATTTACATTAAAATCGGTTCAGTAGTCTTTGAAATATATTTGGCACCGCATTTGAAAAAGTAGTTTTGAGAAAACAGCGTTTGAAGTTTCAGGTAGACCGGACCTGGAAACACCAAATCAGGTATATAAACTCTTGTGACTCGGTCAATTTTGCGAATTTTTTATTCAAACTTTTTTCAATATGTAGTGTTTGTTTTCTACTATTAAATAAAAACACTTGAAAAATCGATTTTTTGGACCAAACTAGGTGTATGTAGCACCTTAAACTGACTAATTTTTTATTAGAATAACTGAACATTTGGTTGGAATGACTAAAAATTTGGTTAGAATAACTAAATAGTTGATTCGATTGACCAGTATTTTGATTAAATAACTAAACACGTCAAACTAGATGCATTTTGTCATTTTAACCTAATTATTTTTCTCAGTGTAGCGAGGGAATCATACGTGAGTATGTGATACGTCGTAGTAGGCTCTAGACTGTAAAGGTCGATTCACATTATACGTAACGTCAACGTAACTTCACGGCACGGCAGAATCACGTCGAACATTTTATAATGTTTTATATTCCGTGACGTTACCGTATAGTGAGAAAAAATGTAGACATTTTTAAAACATATTATTATAAAATGTTTGACGTGACGCTGCCGTGCCGTGACGTTACATTGACGTTACGTATAATGTGAATCGACCTTAATTCGATAACGTTTGTCAGAGGGAACGTGACCGTAGAGCTCATTGATCGATATATCACGGCTTGAAGTCTATTTCATTATCCGAGGAAAACAAACGCGTATAGCGAGGGATGCAGCGGATCATGTTTCTATGCATCTGTGGTTTCCTCGCTATGATCCTATAGAAACTGGTCGAGGAGGTCACGAGGAGAGATACCGATCGGTTCTCCGGTTACCAATTTCAATTTGACGTTCCGGAGCAAATCCTCCGGTTCTTCGTTGTTATTGGATTCCACCGACGGAAGCAATCGAAATGGAAGTAGATATGTGTGCGTAGCTATTTGGTTCTGTGTATATCTATGGACGTACGTGCAATGAAAATGATGTCATCCGTACAACGATGCGCATCGATTCATGCATAGTATACGTCATACGAAGATTCGTGTCTATAAAATGGGGAATCGAAACGTCTGTAGCTATGGTATGCATTGCACGCATCGGCAGTGCATCTCTCGGTACGCGGAAATCATAATTCTTTGACGACCCAACACATCGATAATTTTCAATCGTGATTCGTGTATATACAATCTCAGAGTGATATTCGTCAGAGTGAATGGTATCGGTGATTTTCTATACGAAGCAAATCATTATTTCCCATAAAATCAATAATATTACTCGGTTTTCCTTTGGGACTCGCTCAATAGATCGGTGATTTTCGGAATCAGCATGAAAAAATACATAGCTAAGATAGGGTTGTCGAGCAATCGGTTCCAGAGATTTCGATTTTCGCGAAAAATTGAAAAAATATCAAGGCACAGTTATTTGGTCGATATCTCAAGGAAAATGTAAGATATCAAGCGATTTTATGCACGACAAATTTTCTTTCTCAGAAAATCGTTGATACCTCAGTGTTTCTTTGAGACTTCCTCAATATATCTGCCATTTTTCGAACCAGCATGAAAAAATACATCGGATGGTGAGGGGCATTCAATTCCATAAATTTTTGTTTCGATGTGGTGACTACCAATTCAGGGTCGAGACTTTTATTTTCGATGTGGACGACTTCGGTACATATATATACATAGCTTAATCAATGTCAGCAGTTCAATCGTCCGGAGATACGAATCGCGTCAGATACAAATCGTCAGACATAAGTCGATTATCGATATTGTCATCACTTTCATCATCCCTCCAACGCTAGGACCAACAATTTGATATTCTCGACCTAAAGAGATTTCGACCCCCTACGTATGCACAAAACTTTTTCATTCTACTCCCCCGTCACTCCGCACCATGGAAAGCATTCGAATCGGAAGTGGATCTGTTGGCAAATCGAATTTTCCTTTCTTCCCCCTCACCCTCCTTATTCGACGCCCTTTCCGCTCCCTTTCGGGACTTTATCGCGATGCGTGGTTCGAGTTTATGCCAGATACATCTACGCTCGATTAGATCGGACCCTCGTCTCCTCTCTCGGCCTCCCGCGCGCCGTTCTCTCACTCCGACGCTTGACAAATCGTGATAGAGGTCGTCGGGCATCGCCGCCGAACAAATTACCGAATTTTATTATCCGCGGTGGTCCGGCGTCGTGTCGCGCACCCCCCTCGTTCTTGGCTTCCTGTTTATTATCGAATGCGTTTCGCGTTCTCGGGAGGGGGAAACGGAATTCGTCCATTTTTCTGTATCGAGAGACGAGCGGCGCGCCGCGAATGTGGATATGTGTACCTATCGCGACCTATAATGCGATCGATTTTCGCCCTTTCTTCTCCCTCCTTCCTCCTGGTCTTTTTTTCATCGCTCGACCTCGAGGACCCTCGACCGTGGAGGACGCTGAACGCGGAGTTGAATGGATCTGCGCGTAGATATATGTATAGCTATACGTGTGTGTACACACATCGCGCGCGACGCGGAAGCGCATCGATACTCCCGGTCGATGCGCGTCGTTTCGGAGCTTCTATTCTCTCCCCGAGAAAACGAGGAAAAACTTCAGAGCGACAGGTTCTACCATTTCCCATTCGCTGCACGCTTAGATACGCGAAGCGCAGCCGCGAGCAAATTTACTCGTGGCTAAAATACGAGCCTCTCTTCCCTCGTGCACCCCCTCCCCCCCCCCCTCCTGTCGTGCCTTCCGAGGCAGGTAAGCCGGAAGCAAGGTAGTAAATAAGTTAATAAGTTCGCTCGTACACCGTCGAGTGTACAACGCGCCGCCGGCTAGCGGGGCATCGGAATCTCACGCGCGAGACCGCGTCGCGTTCGCCGTAGCGCGTAGCGGTAATGATGCGATGCAAAACCGCACTCACGGAAATTCTATACGAAATTCTGCTTCGAGTCGCGGAATTTGACTCGTTGAACATATTCGGACGGAACTTTTCTTTGCTCGACGTTCGGCGAGTATACACCGAGAAAAATACACTGGTCAACAGTGATTTTGTCACACGAACCAGACCAGGTGATTCTTATAGATTTATATGCGCTAAAAACGAATCTGACTCAAATTTGCGACGTGGGTCAGGATTTCGAGATACTTGAGGTTAAATATACGAAAGCGAACGATTTTGGCCATATTCACGGATCTATTACAATGAAACCATAAACTTTTTCTTAATTGCACTTACAGCATTTGAAAGTGTCATTTTTGGACTTTTCAATACATTACTTGAGTGTTCCTAAATGATTTTACAAAGCCTAATTTCAGTACAACAAGTCGATCATGTTGGTCCACCGCACCACGCGCCTGATACATTTAGGTGCGTAGCGCGGTGGACCTAAACGATACACTTGTCGTACTGAAATTTGCGTTTAGGAACAATCAAGTAATGTATTGAAAAGTTCAAAAACGACACTTTCAAATGCTGTAAGGGCAATTAAAAAAAATTTTTTAGTTTCATTGTAATAGACCCGTGAATATGGCCAAAATCGCTCATTTTCGTATATTTAACCTCAAGTATTTCAAAATCCTGACGTGTGTGGTACGCAAATTTGAGAGTCAGATTCGTTTTTAGCGCACATAAATCTATAAGAATCACCTGGTCTGGTTCGTGTGACAGAAAAAAAAATGTAATTTTGTTGACCAGTGATATTTGACTGAATTTAACGCATTACAGTGGTCCCTCTATTGCTCGCGCGTCTCGGGGCTGTAAATTCGCAGAATTCCGAGTTAGAGAAGCTTCTCTTCAGCCCCCACTCACCTCAATGGAGGCGTGGCAAAAGAAAGAGACAGCGCGGTTTCTACCATTCTACGTAAAGTAGCTCCTAGGCGGTCAATATATTGATCAATACGTATTGAAAGGCTATATTGAACGTTTAGGAGAGCTTCAAACATATTGACGGCATATTGAAGCATATTGATGGAAATTTATACATTGAGAAAAAAAAAGATTAAAAATTATTCTGTTACAAGGATAATCTGAGTACGAAAGGTAAAGTGGATCGAAAATTATTCTAAAGAAGGTTAAATTTTATACCCCGGAAGGATAATTTTTGATCTGTTTTACCTTTCGTACTCAGATTATCCTTCTAACAGAATAAATTTTAATCTTTTTTTTTCTCAGTGTATTGAAGCGTATTGATGGAAGCGTATTTATGCTCATATTGACGTCTATGAGGCATATTGATTCAAATCTTCCAAATCCATGCCAGAAGCTAGGTATCTCAATGTAATGGAAAGCCTTTGACTCGCCGGAATTGCTTTGCGCATCACCGTATCTTGTTTTTCAATTTTAAGCCTAATTAGCTCCAATAAATTATTAAAGGCCGCTTCATCCATTCGAAGGAAATTTTTATAATCCTCTGGTTCTGTGACTCGAAGATAGTTCAGCAAATGTTCGTGTGTAAAACGATTTCTCAGCTTGTACCATTCTTTTGACCAGCGTCTTTGTCTTTTCTTCTTTCGTTTTTTCATTTCACACACAGCCAAAGTCAAAGTAAGAAAAGCTAAATCTCTATGGGACACCATTGCTTGATATTGGAAAAAATAAGTAATAAAAATAAAAACTCGCACAACGTATCGCGAACTTTCCAAGCACAACCAACAGTCAAAGTGAGAAAGGCTAGTCGTCGTATTGAAGGAGCTATATTGAAGCTATATTGAAGCGTATTGATGAGACCTTCAATATATTGATCAATACATATTGATCAATATATTGACCGTCTAGGGGCTACTTAATGGAGGGCGCGAGTAAAGTAGCCCCTAGACGGTCAATATATTGATCAATATGTATTGATCAATATATTGAAGGTCTCATCAATACGCTTCAATATAGCTACTTCAATACAACTAGCCATTACTTTGACTTTGGCTGTGTGTGAAATGAAAAAACGAAAGAAGAAAAGACAAAGACGCTGGTCGAAAGAATGGTACAAGCTGAGAAATCGTTTTACACACGAACATTTGCTGAATTATCTTCGAGTCACAGAACCAGAGGATTATAAAAATTTCCTTCGAATGGATGAAGCGGCCTTTGATAATTTATTGGAGCTAATTAGGCCTAAAATTGAAAAACAAGATACGGTGATGCGCAAAGCAATTCCGGCGAGTCAAAGGCTTTAAATTACATTGAGATACCTAGCTTTTGGCATGGATTTGGAAGATTTAAATCAATATGCCTCATAGACGTCAATATGAGCATTAATATAGCTTCCATCAATACGCTTCAATATAAATTTTCATCAATATGCTTCAATATGTTTGAAGCTCTCTTAAACGTTCAATATAGCCTTTCAATACGTATTGATCAATATATTGACCATCTAGGGGCTACTTAATAGAGGGACCACTACTTCGGGTACTGTAGATATACATATATAATTACGTTGTACGTGAGTACATATTTTAGAGCGTACAGAGCGTTGCAGCTGAGACCTTGAAAATGGACATGACCTGATTTGGTTAATTCTTACTCCATTGGTCGGAGCGGAAACTGCAGTTCGTTTACTCCAGCCACGTCTTTCGGTCTGATCGCGACTGGCTGTTACCACTGTCGTCGACCGGTGCTATTTCTACAGTGAGAAAAGAATTTGCTCAGTCGAAATAAACGTGTTTCTGGATAGCCCTGAGAGCACATTTATTCGGCACGAATGACTACTGATTCGATCCAAATAATATTCAATTAAATAAATAATATTTAGATTCGTTCAATCGATATTCATTCTAATCATATAAATGTGTTCTTAGAACGATTCAAAAATACATTTATCTCGGTGAAGCCAATTTTTTTCTTAGTCTAGGTAGAGAAAAATTAATGGAAGTTTAACCACACCTACTTTTTAGATTTTAGCTCTAACCGCACTGTAAAAAATGGTGGGAATTTTCTCCTTCTCACTTCCTCCTTCGTATCCGAAAATGCACGCGTTGCGCTGCGAATGAAAGAAACAGAATCGAAGAAGAATCAGAAGAAGAGCTTCGTGACTGCACGGAAAAAAAATTTGTATTAAATTTCGGGACAAGGCCAATTTCTCATTACGCTAACTACAATTCCAGTTAAAATTATAGTGAAACTTGTAGAAGTTGCAAGTGTTTGTTGTAATTTTCACTAAAATTGCAGTTGTTGCAACAATAAATTGGCCTTATCCCGCGTTTTACCACAAACTTTGTGTAGATGTTACAATTAATTTTTTTCCGTGTGAGAAAAATATACGCTCCTCTTCTCAGGTGATCTCGAACGGCAAATCTCGAGCGTGGTACACGGAACGCGAAGTGGTCCCGGCTGCCGTCCCCTTCCGTCATACCTCACCCCGTCGTCGTGATCCGCGCGACCCCGCCTACCCCCTCACCCGCATCACCATTATCACGATAGCTTCGCGAAAACGGGAGATTCTTGTGTATACCTGTATAGACTCACAGGTTGCCGTTCTCCCCGAATAGAAGAAACCGACGACAACACAATGAGTAGAGGTGGAAACGTAAGCACATGTATAGTGGCGTCCGTGTATCTGTGTTGGTACTTGTTGACGCACGAGTATATAGGTACTAACCTCCGCGTGTTTACGATAATTTCTCGGGTCTACCTCCGGCTACATGCGGCGATACTTTTGACACTGTATAAGCCCACGTAAAAAAAATATGACTAAAGTATGGCAGAAATCTGGGAAAAGTAGAACCAAAAAAGTTTGGCTACGGATCGTATCCCAGATTTTCCACCAGACAATCTTTTCGTATCGACTGAAACGTAAAATTTACTCGACTTACCTATATCATTTTTATTCCGTTTTGTTGTATGGGTTTTTCACTATAAAACTATAATTACTTGTTCGGTACTAGAACCTAGTTCATTAGTACGCGCGAGACCGACCATACCGGAGGATATTGATAACGCGCGAGGGTTTTGGTGTGAGTGAGGCGACTCTGCTGGCGATTGGTACAGTATAGGATGACATCACGCTCACGTCGATTCGTAGAAATCGCGCATTATATTGCGCGTCGCGTCAAATTTATTACTAGGAGAAATATTCGTTCGCGATCAGACGTCTCACCTCTATGGTGGCATTGGAAGAAGTGCAACATCCTATACACGGAGAAAATTGGGTGGTGATGATCACTATGCCAGAATGGTATGCAGGTGGCAGCTTCAACGATATTGTATTTACCTAATAATAATCTGGAGAATATTAATAATAATTATTATTCGAACGCGGTAGTCATTACTATGCTGCAGATCATTCAACACAATATTGCCGAAGCTATCTCCTACTTATAATACTACACCCAGAAAGCAATTTATTTATAGTTAATAAATAATTGTTTGAATTTGGTAGAATAAACATTTTATTGGATCGAGTAAATATTGTATTTAATTATTACGATATTTATTTGGGTCAATTGAATTCTTTGAGGGAACTATTTGAATGAAACGAAGATTCAAATAATTAACATATATTTTTTTGTCTTAACGAAATGTTTATCTCGCTGTATTTGAAATTATACCCTATTCTGACAATCGTTACCATTCAATTTTCTCCGTGCACCGCGTGTACTTTCTTCGAAAACTCACCACATAAATCATCTTGGCCAGCTTCGCTCCAACCCACGAAACTCCTCGCTCCACTCGTCAGCGACCATTCGCAATTAATTACACCGCTCTTCGGCGAGCTTGTTTCGCGCAATTAATCGCGCAGGCCTCCGTGGACAGGAATCCGTCTTAGTTCCGAAGTGCCGAGCGAGAATAAGAGAGGCGAGAGGAAGCCGCGAAGACGCCGACGACGATGGTCGAAGTCCGACGCAACTTTGCAACCCCTTCGTAAAGTTTCACCTCCCTCCATCTCCTCCGGAGCGAAATCTCTGCACTCTGCCGTTTAATTTATCTTCCGAGCCCGTCGCGCGGGATATGCAGCTCGCCTGTGCCGCGGCAGAGTGGAGGGTGGCGGAGGATCGGCGTCGTAAAGTTTTCTCACCGGAGCGGCGCGCGGCGTGACGGTCCACTCGCCACTCGCGCGCCCCGGTATTTGCGCGGTCGCGCACCGAGTGGAAAATTGTTTTTTCCGAGACGGTCGCATAGTTTTCCGCGGTTCGCCGGTGCCCGAGAGCAAGACGCGCACCCGCGCTCACCGTAAAAACGCACACCGTATATAGACGCTATTTACAGTGGAAGCTTTGACTCCGGTGGCGCACGTGCGCGCGCGCGCGCGCGGCATTCGTCGACGTATAACTTAAGCTAGGAATCCACTACACTCGACACGACTCGACTCGACACGACACGACTCGACACGACGCTTTTTTGATCGTATGATTTTCCATGTATTTAAATGGCGTAGAAATCCACTATGCTCGATACGACTCGACTCGACACGACAATTTTCTGGCTGGCCAGAAATTTGTCGCGTCGAGTCGAGTCGAGCCTCGCACTTTTACATCAATTTCGCAGAAGAATGGAGGAGGATCTCATTAATAAAGTTAGGGCATATGAGATGCTGTAAAATATACATAGTTTGAAATATAGAGACCAAAATATACGCAACGAAGCTTGAGAAGAAATTTCAAAAGCCTTGAATAGACCAAGTAAACATAAATAGGTATATAGTAAATTTCTATCTGTATAGATGTTACAGAGAAGCAATAATTAGAAAAATTATAGAGCCATACACGATGTATCCTTGTGCGTTGATTCAAAAGGACGAAGCACTACCGTCGTGTCGAGTAGCGTCGAGTCGTGTCGCGTCGATTCCAGTGGATTCACCACGCAAATTATTGTCACCGTGTCGTGTCGAGTCGAGTCGAGTGTAGTGGATTCCTAGCTTTACCCGTTACACATTCAACACCGTCGAGTTTTCCAACTGCAGCGCGCCACCGCTAGCGACGCAATTTATCAAGACGGGAATGCAATAATTGCTCGCGCGCGGGAGCGGAGTCGAAACGGGGTGACAAATGTTTGTCGCCAGTCGTGAGACGCAAAAAAAGCTTTTTTCGCGCCCCCGGATTCGAGGGGCGGTGGGACCGGAACAAAGAACCGCGCGTCGACGAGCGCGAGGAGATGCACGCGCCGGAGCTTTCCCCCGCCCCGAGCGCGTCGCACCCCCGAGCCGTAGATTTTCTCGCGCCATCCGGCAGGTGTCTCCTTTCCCGGAATCGTCATTGTTATCCTCCCTACTTTAGTGCGGTTCCTCCTCCGATGAATCGTGTACTGGCCGCGGTTCACCGTCGGGCAGAAGCTTTTTCTCGCTGTGTGAAAATGGCCAGTGGTCGGTGTACTCTCGCCGTGGAGCGAGACGAGCGGACCTCTCTCGGGGATGTGTGGCGTATACGGAGAAAATGGGATCGTTCCCGCGAGGGATGTTACGTCGCTCCGACGTCGAGCTTCGGTTGTGAGCACTTCGCCCCAGATGTCTCCTTCCCTCGAATCTTCGTGGACCGCCTTTGGTATGGAGACAAATCTGGATGCTTTCCGCGATCTCGTTACCGTTACGGTTGCCATTCTCGCGCGGTTCCCTCGAGCGGATGTTCATTGTTATTCGCGGTATAACTGCGGATAGATTTATATCGTAAAGAGTTGCTTTGGGAGTTTCTTGGGAGGAAGCTTTTAGCTCGAAGGAATCAAGAATCAAATCGACTATGTTCGATGTATGGCGAACATTTCCAAGGAAGAGTATTTTTATAATCGTTATGATATTCATACAAACTATATAATAATTAATCGTTCCGAAGTATACGTTTGTTTTGCCACATGAATTTGAAAAATAACTATTCTATTACAGTATGAGTCAAATTAATCTCTGTATTTATTGTAGTAACATATTTACAAAAATTGTTCTTACATTGAGTACACGTTTGAAATTTTATTTGTATTATTTAGAAATTATCTGACGTCACAAATATGCTTGCTCGATGACGACTCATATGCTGAGAAAAAGAATTGCTAGTGTTAAAGAAATATTTCTTGAACCCCAAGAACATATTATGATCTTAGACATTTTTAAGAGTACAGATTCTTGGTTGAAGAATATATAATATTCTTGATTGAAGAATACCTTCGTTGGAATAAGAAATTCTTCCTGCGTGAAAAAAAAAAACAATTACTCGAGCTTATCAAATATTTTTTCGCACAAAGAAACCCATAGCTTGATTTTGGAATTGCGTCATGTTTTTGATCGAAGGACAAATTTTTTTTAACACTAGCAATTATTTCTCTCAGTGTAAAGTGCACAACCTTGATGCATCGGATAGGCCAATACTACCTCACGTTGCTCTACAATTTAGCCGCACCCTCCACTCACTCCTAACTCGGAAACCTTCCCCGCGCGTTCGCCGTCGAATAGAAAGACTACCGCAATTTTCCCCCGTGCCGATCACCGAACGCGTCAGCGCCGATCGAAAGGGTAGGCGCGCCGCACCCAAACGGAAGGCGGAAGGACGCCTCTTTCGTCGACACGTTCAGCCCCTCTACGCTCGTCACGCCACCGGTTCGAATAACCGTATCGCTCGCGTTTAGGAGGTCGTCGGGGTTTGGTTGGGTGATCGCGAGCTGTCTCTCGTTTTACATAAATCTCCAGATAACGCTCGTCATTTGTACCCATCCATTCTAGGAGGCATTGTCTCCCGTAGCCCTCCCGCGGGCTCGGCTCGAACGATATCCCGCACGAAATCGCGATACGACTCCGTTGCGACGGCGAAACAATTTTTAACGCTCGGCGCTCCTCTCTTCGCTTCGAGGTTAACGACGGGTTTCGGTAACGACCGACGTGGCGGGAACAATAGCCGATGTTAACGAGCGTGACGAATGGAAGAAAAGGGAACCGGTATCGCCGAGTTCGGCGGTCTAATCGCCGCCAGACGGTACTCGGTAGACCGCGCGCGGTCATTTTTTACAGTTACAAATGACGAGCGTAATCCGCGATCGTTGTACCTGCGCGCGATATCATCTCGCAAAATTAGACTATCGACGTGGATCGCTTTCTCCGCGCAACGTCTCGGTCGTTGACGCACCGGTACTGAATTAGCTCCGGCCGATCCGCGCGGTTTTCCCACGGGCGAAAGTTTCGACAGGTGGGAATCGCACGGTAATTAAACGCCGGAGATCTCTGTCGGTGGTGTCAGGCGACACCGGGGTTACGATCGATCATTTCGCTCCGTTAATTGAGCCTCACGGCTTCGCGCCGTAAAAACCTCCGATCGTCGCTATCGGTTTTACCGTATAAACAGTGATTCCGTCGAGTCATTACTTTCGTTCGAGGTGGAACGGAATACGAATCGCTTCGAGGGCATCACGGTGGATCGTCGGAGATCGGGTCGCATTCCCGAACGATTTCAAGCGAATCTGGCTTATCCGGGTTTTCGCGGAATCACAAATACCGGAAAAAAATTTAAGTCGTGTACATAACGCCGGGTTTACGACTCATTGTTTCTTTTTTCGTCGGTCGGTTCTTCCTTCCCAGCTTCCTCCCGCTTTTCCCATTCACTCATCACGATCGATCCTCCGATGGTAGTACCGCGTCGAGCGATTGCCTTCGCCCGAAATATAACGGAATACTTTACCCGGAACCAGCCATTTCGAGGGTATTATACAAGATCACGTCCCAAGACGATACCTATACCTACCCCGCGGCTGATGATTTGTTTTCCTTCGGGATATCGCCGCGACTGAATAGCAAATCCGCTTTTCCCTGCTTTCCAAGGATGCTTGCCTTGGCTTACGATATTCCGGAGCTCGAGAAGGGTCCCGCCGCGAAAGCGCGGGGCTTCTTAATCCTTTGAGGGATTCGGTGGTCTCGTTTCAGCGAACCTCTTCCGCGAGGCTGCATCTTTATCGCGACGTTCCCGAAAATCGCGGACGACGGCACCTCGAAGGAAATTTGAGGTATCGGCGGTTTTGTGTAGGGGAAAATTATGTTTTTTCCTCCACGGAAATTCAACAAAATTATACGATTTTCGGAAACGACGTGAGAAAAATACGTTCTCTTTTCCTCGAAAAGTTTGCCTTCGTTATTTTGCTTCCCAAAAAATCACACCGAGAAAACAGTTTATTTGTAATTAATAAATGTTCGTTCGAATATGGCAGAATAAATACTTTATCGGATCAAGTAAATATTCGTTAACTAATACGATGTTCATTTCGCACAATTTGATCCTTCGAAGTATTGAAATATTTATTTTGCTGTATTGTGTGTGTGGAAATGACATTTAGGTACCTATTAACTATCAATGAATTGTTTTCTCAGTGCATAAATACACGACCTAACGCTGTATGGGTGCGATAATCGTGCGCATGCAACGCGCGTCGAAGGTTGTAACGCCCGAGATTAAACCCTCGTTGCACCACCCGTTCCGAGTTAGGGGTAGGCATCGCGCGAATCCTCGAGAGTTTACGGTTATCGCGTCCTCCCGCCTTTATCCGCTTAACCCCGTCGACCAACTCGACGCGCGTCCGCGCGCTGCGGCGAATTACGGGCCACCCGCGCCATTCGCGCTAATGCAGAAAGAACGTACTTGGCGAAACACCGCGTCCCGGCTTGCATTGTTCCTGGTAATGCCCTTGTGTAAAGGCGCTCGGTTCAAACTGGTTGGAATGGGCGTGTAGCTATAGGTACGGAGGGGATGAAACCCGCATTCGGTACCATCCGTTGCAGCATCGCTCGACTCTGACGGTTCAAGTGGACTCTGTCCTCCGGGAGATGCATTCTTGTTCCGCTATCCGATATACAGAACGTTTCGGCATTTGTTTTGCCTCGAGAATGGGCAGAGCTTAAATCGATAGACTGATAGATAATTTCGAAATTCGAGACGTAGAGTTTAAATCGTCGAATTATACTCAGATTTGCGTATACTGATCGATCCGAATACGAATTTCTGATAAAATTGATTTTCATTTAATAAAAATGCATAGGTATGCACTCTTCCCATTGACCCATATTCAAGTTATTCACGTATCCAGATGCAAATACATTATTTTATTTTCACCACTAAAACAAAATCTCTAGTTCCGATAAATTGTGCGGTAAAAAAGCGGTACTGATTTTTAATATGTATCACATATCACACATCGTTCAATTTTATGCCACTTTTATCCAACGCCAAAAGTGGTTTATACAGGTCCACACCGTAGAATTTTTTACAGCGACACACTTCCACTCGATACGAGTCGATTTTTCCCTCGATTCGTGTTTCGACAAATCGTTTTTCTGTTTATATACACGGCGATCATAAGCTCCTTCCACTTTCCCAGCTACGATAACAACGAGGCGACGAGCCTCTAGCCCGGATCCAGGGTAAATCCACTGCTTGCCATCCCCCGTGAGATACTTAAAAGCCTCGACCTATCGTTTCGCTGCAATTGGCACTCTCGTGCCACTGGCCGAGCGAACTCTCCGAAAGCTCCGAACTCCGGCTAAAAGTGTTTCTCAGTATTTCGAACGGATGGTCGGGGGTCGATGGAAAAGTTCGCCGCCGATCTCGCACTCGACCAGCGCCGCAGCTCGGCGCAGCCTGTTTCGTATCGCAGATGATGTGGGCGGTATCGAGGCGGTTCTATATATTTTGTATATGGCCCATATGTGGATTTGGTCATACATGAATTATGTATTATTTCTATATTAACCATGTAGGGACTATATTTGGATTTATGAAAGTTTGTACAATTCATATATAGTCCGTATATGGTTGATATAGAAATCATATATGTATGATCTACGCATTATCAAATCCACATATCGATACCTTACTTTGAAAACCTCGTAAGTTCAATTTTTGACAAAAATGCCATTTGCTTACTGCATTAAGGTTTAAAATCTGAACACACAGTAAGCTATAAATGGCATTTTTGTCAAAAATTGAGCTTACGAGGTTTTCAAAGTAAGGTAGGTATTGATATGTATCACACAGAAAAAAGATGATTTTACAGTCTTAGCAGAACTAGGTTTTGCTGGAAATTGTTTACCTAGTCACGACAAACATGTTATCTGTGACAGCAAGCGATATGTCTAATAATAGCAAATGTAACTGCAATCAAAGTGAAATTTTTTTCGGTAAAAATGTTTGCTATCCCAGCAAATGATTTTACCACTACTAGACATATCTCTTGCTGTCGTTGCTAGTATTTTTATCATGGCGGAAAAAAGCTCTCAGCGAAACCTACTTTTTCTAAGACCGTAAAATAATTCTTCTCTGTGCGCATACAAAATACATAGAACTTTTCCGCCTAGGTAACACCGCACCCGTGTCAGGTGTCCGCCGCGCCTCCTTATCGCGGTTTCGAGAGTGGATCCGGCAGTCCAGATTCTACGTGACGTTGTCGTCTCTCTTTCGACCACCTGCCGCGGGATCTCGGAGCGTGAAAGAGACTCGCGCCGCGAGGTCGTCAGTCGATAAATCGCAAACACTGATAGCAGGGCTTTGTCGTGCACTCGCGGGCCGACAGTGCGGTGCCGACGATGGATGAGTTATGTATGAACCACGTGGTACGATCGTCGCCGTCGTCGTATTGTTCCGGGCAAAAGCGGCTTTGGCACACCTGTGAAAACTTTACCGGTGTCAACGACCGCTCGCTCCCGGGGGACGCCTACTATTCTCGCATACAGAGGGCGACGCGCGGTCCTCGCGCTGCAGTTGGGAGAGGCGTGCGGATGTTTCGTCGAGAGACGCACCGGAAGATAGTTTCATATATTTCGTCTACACGATATGCAGCGATCGAGAAACTGCGGGTTAACAACCGGATCCATTACTTTTTCACGCTGCTATCAGAGTCCAATTGCCCGTTTCCGCGAAGATCAGTGAAGATCGCTCGCGAATGTCGTGATGTCACGCTCTCTGAACAAGCGGGTCGACGATCGGTCCGTCTCGCCGCGGACGTCCGACGGGATCGATTACAGGGCGACGAAAGAAAGGCGGGGCTGATCGTAACCTTACCCTGATTAAAGTGTGTGTGTATCCTAATTTGACTGCTTACTTTCGGCGAGCAAAATTCGCACTTTCTCGTCGTGCGAGAAAAAAAACGCCCTCTCGCGTAACGCGTACTTGTCGACAGGGCCAGTAAACGTTTCCGCGGATCGGGGAGAGAAAAAAAGTGAAAGAACGACGATCACGAAAATAATACAGCGCGATTTTCCCGCGGCATACACTGAGAGAAATTCATAGGTCGTACAGCAATAAATATAACTGTGATAGCTATACTTTAAGGCTAAATGCATCCTACCTCATGAGGTTAATCAGATAGTGTAGGTAATATACCAATACCGAATAGTAACAAGAGCAATACTTATTGCTGAAATAACTATACGTATAGCCGAAATAGAAAAACGTACCGAGGCGAAAAAAAATTCGATATATTTTCTATACGATCCATATGTTGTTTTGGTCATATGTAGATTATATATGGTTTCCTTATTAACTATCTAAGGATTATATATATATTTTTTATAATGATTGTATAATCCATATACATATAATGTGTATATGGTTAATATAGAAATCATACCTGTATAATCTATATGTTTTGAGGATAGAAAATGAATCCGGATATCCGTAGAAAGAGATCGCTGGTAAGACGTAGGAAGAAACAGAGGCAAGGATATTAGGGAGAAAAGTAAAGTGGTTTGAAAAACGAAAACGAATAATATATTCTGACTCAAAGATATAAAGGTGCGTATACATCTGCGAGCTGAGCGTGAGCTGAGCGTGAGCCGAGCGGCTCACGAGTCACTCATGAGCTGCTCGTGAGCCGTCCATTTAAATGAATGCTTCCAAGGAACTTCCAACGACCAGCTAGATACATCTGCGAGCCGAGCGGCTCGCGCTCGCTTGATTGGGACGTGGTTTAGAGCGCTGAATTAACGGCTTTGAGCCACTCGTGAGCCGCTCACTGCGATCCGCCTCCCGTGGCTCACTGTGAGCGGCTCACGAGTCACTCATGGTGATTCGTCTGCTGTCGGTTTTTCTGGTGAACGCAAAGGCCGAAATTTGTATATTCATTTGCCACTAAAGACAATGCTTATTTTGCTACTTCAAATTGTTGCAGTGCCTTAATAATTTTCTTCCTTATGAGACGAATGAAGATAATTACCGAATTTTTTTAACATTATTTAACAAATCTATGAAGTAGTCCTATACTTTTTGCAACTATTATGATGATGGAGTTACCAAAATGGGTTCGATTTGGTGCTTCGTCAAATATTGTAATTGTCGATGTGAAGCGCAACAACCTAATACTGTCACTGTAGATTTGAATACTTTGCTATCATTCGAAAGCTAGTTAATGACAGCATATACATAGCAGAAGTTGATAATTAGATACAACAGCTCCGGCTTTTTCCACAAATGTCATCAAATAAATAATGTAAAGGCCATCCCAATTAGCAGTCTTATTACACCTTGTATATACATTAATCTCAATACTGAATTATATGTGATTTATCCTATTAACATTAAGGAATTAGAATAAATAATGTAATATATAAGTATTGTTTTCTACTGTTCAATGTAGTTTTCATTTTTATTCTATTATTTTCTTGAAAATTGTAATGTACAAAAAAACTATGATACTTCAATTCACCTTATATTATTTATTGAAGGGGTTTTGTCTCTTAAAAAATTTGATGAAATACATTCTCCTCTTTTATAATGCATGCGAGTATTAAATTCATTGACTTCTATTGTGAGAACGCAGGTGAACGACGTAAAGATAACGTACTTTTTTAATGTTGGTATATTTGAGGAAAGTTATTACAAAAATCAATCCTTGTCACCTCTTCAATAAACTTATTTAATATTATCTGAAGATGTTAGGTTTAAGTATTCTTTCACACGTCGCCCTAGTCTACAGGTCTGGATTGCGAGGGGTCAAGTCACAGTATCTGTTTTTTAACAGAGATCCTTCGAATAAGCGTTAGTCTCAAGTGGGAAGCGTTAATTTCAACAAGTGGCTCATGAGTGACTCGCGAGTCGCTCGGCTCCGCTCAGCTCACGCTCAGCTCGCAGATGTATACGCACCTTAACAATCGTACGGAGAAACTAATGAGCGCGCACTGGAAAATGTTCTTTCGTTCTGAATTAATTCGACGTTAGTGGCGGCTTACAACTAGCGTTTTTCGGCAGCGGAGGGGGTAGAGTTCGTTACAAAAAAGAAGGGGAAAAGTACGTTAAGAAAAAACGGGTAACGGTCGGCCGGAAGATGTAATGTAATCCAAAGCGAGTAACGGTCACCCGGAAAGATTCGCGCAAAGGCTGGACCGCGCTAGTCTAAACAAACGGGTAACCGTCGCTGCACGCCGATAGTGCAGCGCGCCGAACAGGAGAGAAGTCGCGGGCGCGAGGCCGGAAACGAAATCGGTTATCGGAATCAAAGCTGTTTCTGACGATCGGACGACGGTTAGAATAACGGAGAGAACGACGGTTGGACCAAGCTTCCACCCGCTTAGCCACAAGGGCGCTTGCCTAAACACTATATATGACCAAAACCACATATGGATCCCCTGTAGAACTTTTGCTCCTGGGTATTGCTGAGGTATAACTAGAACTTATTCTTATATTAATAAGCTACTAGCATTGCCGTGCCTATAAAACTTTTCTCAGTGTATGAAGTCTCAGCGATTCCTACAGTCAAGGATGAATCGAACTTAGCGGAATAGTTTCAGACTGACGATAAACTTGGGGGTAAACTTCCGTCTTTCGTCTTCCCTGGAAGTGAGTTCACGTAATGCTTGCGGTCATGAAGTAACGTTGCGCACGCGTTTCGCTGTTCCGCGGAGGTACGACTCGTTCGCGAGTCTCGTCTACTGCCATCCTTCCGCTCCGATTCTCTCTCTCGGAGTGACTTCTCTCCTCCTGAGGTGGACAAAGTTCAGTCGATATCTATACGTCGGATCAGCGAGCTCGAAGCAATCCGACAGATCAAACAACGACGAGGAATCATCCGGGAGAATCGAAAGGATCGTTCACGTCCCTTGGACAAATACGTTACCTTTGAAATGTCCAGTTTTCGAACTACTCACACCCTGCGAACAACCTGGACCTCTCCGTTTCGACGAGACATTAATACGGGACGACGTGCTTTCCACGTCGACGTCAAAGGCGACTCGATGTTTGATTTAGAAATTAAAACGCTCCGAATCACCGCGGCTTGCGCGCGCGGTTGGAATTTGGTTATCGTATACAAAAATATTTTAATTTTTGTATTTCAATTTATAATCTGGAGGCTTAGTAATCTGCGTACATATTCAATGTGTCAGAAAAAAAAAAGAAGAAAGTGTCCGAAAAAAGAATTATTCACTGAATTATAAGTGCGTTTCTCTCCACTGTATTATGACGTCATCTAAAAGCCATGAGAGACGCACTTATGCCGAACAATAAGTGCGAGAGATATGTGACATATGCTGTGCTTTTAGATATCGTTTTCCAGCTTCGATAAGGTCGAAAATTAAAAATTAAAAAATACGAGTTAAATAATTTTTCCTCTTTCAATCTACCGCAAACAAAATTAGTGAGAGAACCGAGTTCTTACCGTCGCGGAAGCCGATCCGTTTTTCGCCAACTTCCGTCGATATACCCCGCCGCACCAGTCGATTTCGACGTCGAAGTTCGTAAAAGCACATTCGCCGGATGAAACGGAGCGAGATTCGCGCTGCAGCCGCCTCTTTTGCCGCGTCGACTACTGCGCCTCGGTACATAAAGCCGCTCGGGAACGGGAAGGATCTTCATCCTCTACACACTCGTAACCGGCCGGACGTGTTCTTTGCCATCTCCGTTCCGGCTGATCTGGTCATTATCGATACTTTCAACCGTGGCTGGCAGCGCTGTACTCCGCGCGCGAGTTCGGTTTAACTCCGCGCGCTCCGTTGGCCGTGTGTACGTGGCAGGAGAGAATTGCGATAGCGGCTGTCAATAGCAGTGGCGTGGTCGCGATGCACCTCCGCGAGCAATCGATTTATTTTCGTATATTCGCGCGGACAGAGTCTCTGTTAACGCGTCACGGTAATGTACACGAGGAATATTTGCTTATCATTGCGACATGATTTTATCAGCATTGAGAAAGATACACAGAGAAAAAGAATTAATTGGATCTGCTACAAATTACTCGCGGGGTTGCTAGTATTTATTTATTTAGATCAATTTGATCTTTTTTCATATTAAAGTGACATTTCTTCCTTGCGATCATATACTATTTCACATGATTCACGTAAGAAAGAAATATCAGATTGAGATGTATTAAAAAATTTCATTGATATAATTAGACGCATCTGTAATTTCCATTTGAAATGGCAAGATGTTCCCTTTTACATTTGGGTATCAATAATTTGATCGTACGAAAGTTTATCAGTAAATACCTCGATACGTAAATTAATATACGATTAATTGATCGCAGTCGTACGTACCAAACCTACAATTCTCAATTCTCTCTATTTCACAGCTATACGGTAAAAAGTTATGTGATGTGGATCTATATAGACCACTTATATTAAATAATAATGGCATAAGACTGAATGACACCAGATGTGGTACAGTATACTGTGGACCTATAGGTCCACATCGGTGAAATGGTGTTAAAAATTAATACTTACCTCTTTTTTACTCTGTAGGTACGCACTGAGAAGAATAATTAGGTAAAAATGACAAAATGCATATGTTTAAACGCGATTAGTTATCCTAACCAAAATACTGACCAATAGAGCCAAATATGTACTTATTCAAAACCAACCGTTTAACTAATCTAACTAAAAAGTGGTCAGTTTAATCAAATAGGTAGAGGATCCGTTTGGATTTCACCAAACGATTTGTTCATCGTCTCCGGGATTTCGATTAAATTGACCACGTTATTTTTCTCAGTGCGTACCAAACGTTCGATGGCAATCAGCCATAAAATTAAACGCGGAGAATGACACTCCATCTCCGCGATACGGGTACAGGCATCGAGAGATTCAGAAGGGAATCGCGACCACTGATCCACGCGGTTTTCGTCAATGTCACCACCGAAGTCGGGTCGACATTTATTGGCGCCCGTCCCTTTTGTTACGCTTTGACGTAAACTGACACCGCTCCCCTTTTTTCTTCCCCGTCGCGACACGCGGGCGCGAGTCTCAACGCCTTCGCCCTCCTTCCGGACGACGTTCGCGGTGTAAAGAAATCGAAATCGACCTCGAAGATGACGCAGCCCCTTCCGCGCTCGTGCCATGCGGACTACCGCCCCGATTCTTCCCCGGGGGTCGCGACACGGACGAGCCACCGTGAAAATGATCGAACTCGAAATTTCTGAGCCCCGGGGAGCGCGCGCGCGCGACCCCCGATCCCGGATTTCCGGGAGGCACGCGGCAGCCGCTCGGAGAGCCGGGGCCATCCCTTATCGGCCGTCTCGATAAGGAACGGCGGCCCGCGAAAGTTTGGTCAATTTTTCCATGCAAATTTAAATGGGATAATAAATTCCCGAAGACCCGCGCCGCGTGACTTGGAAACCCGAGCGCGGGCGTCCGTCGCAGTAGTCCGTCCGTCCGCCGACGATACCGGCCAATCCTGCCTTCGCCTCCCTCCCACGCACGGCGCGGCGCCCGGGTGCGCGCTTCTGAATTTTAATCCGCCCCGGCGACGCGCGAATATTCAATTGTTTCGCGCCTCCCCCCGCGAGTTCCTCCCCGCGCTAAATACTCGTTGGATATATCTCGAGGCCACTGTCTCCCTTCTACGCGTTCTCAGCGGGAATTAGATCGTCGTTTTTCTTTCTTACCCGTCGAGGAACTCTCGTACAATAGCGTGCGCAGAAACTTTCCGTCTCTTCTCCATTTCTTCGGCGGGAGACGAAGCAGGAAGCGGGAGATTTCGAGCGACTTCCGCGTACGGGAAGAAATGATCTTGCGGTCTCGGTAAGACTAAGTTTTTCTTGGGATTTTTTTGTTATAACAGCAGAAATATTATCCGTGATGGCAGGAGATACCTATGTTTGATAACAGCAAATGTAACTGCAATCGCGGTGAAATTGTTTTCGGTCAAAATACTTGCTGTCCCGACAAATATTTTTACCATTATTGGCCATTTTTTTGCTGCCACAAATAATATTTTTGTCATGATAGCAAGAAATTCTAAGCGAAACCTAGTATTGTTAAAATGGCAAAATCATTTTTTTCCCGTGCGTGTTCGAGATGGAAAATCGCATCGGATTCCTCGATCGACACGAAAGCCAATCCCCCATTCGCCACTGGGAGGTCGAAAGCTTCGCGCGATGTTACCGCGGTGGACGGAAAAACGACGAGACGAGGCGATGGAGCCGACGACGACGAGTTTACCGGCGTATCTATCGACGTCCGACCCGGCGAAGTGGCGAACCCGATTTACCGCTGCTCCGCTCCGCTGCATCGATACAACGGACGTCGTGGCCACGCGTCGTTTCTATCAGCGGATCAAGCGGTTTTCACCTCGGATGCTATCGTCACATGGACGCCTTCGCACGGGTTGACACTTTGCGCGGAGACGCCGCATCGGTGCGACCTGAATCCCATGTCCCAAATGGACTCGCACGATGCCACAACGCACCGGGATCAAATTGCGAAGCTTCGACAACGGCGAACGGTCGCAATGCGTTTCATCGGGCAAACGGATCAGTCTCGAAGCTTTCGCAAAATTATTAAATAGCTCCACACACGCGGTGAAACGTTGCGGTGCGACGAGTGTGACGGTGCATACGTATGAGGTTCGGGGAAAATTAGTTATTTCAGGGTGAAAACCCCGAGAGGGGGTCCTGGGTATTTTACTTTCAAATTTCGCTTCATCGTGTTATCGTTACATTCGAGGAGAGACGAGCCTCGCGAGAACGCAACGATTGAAAACTTTTCGAAACACTTTTCGCCGCCGCCGCATTTGAACACCCTTCGAAACGACGTTACGGGTAATTCGATCGATCAGAGCCGCGGCGACATCATCGTCGCCATCTGTTCCCTGGAGGGTCGCGCCGGCACGGCTTGGCGCTCGGACTGACATCGAGGAGGAGAGAAAAGTGAGTCGAGTCTTTGCGAAACGACTGATTGTGAGCGAAACTGTATGGGAATGTCCGGGAAACTGTATTCCACATTTGCAGAAATCGTATCAGAAAAAAGGAAAGCAACAAAAGGACTTTCAGTAGGTACGTAAAGAAGAAGAATTAGTTAGATTTACTAAAAATTACGGGGTCGCGAGTAATTATTTATTTACACCAATTAGATTTATTTTCATACTAATTTAACATTTCTTCCTTGCACCCATACCTATACTATCCCACATGATTGTAAGGAAGAGATGTTTATTCGATGCATTACAAAATTTCATTGATGTAAATAAATAATATCTTGCGACCTCGCAAGTCATTTTCAGTAGATGCAACTAATTCTCTCTATATAATACTTTCTTATTTGCCGGACAGAAGTGCCTCCGATTCTTTCCCGGTGTTTACTGATGCGATATTTTCTCCTCGCGTGATTTTCTTCTGCACGAGCACTATCAGAGACGCACCCACCGTCGGATTTCCGGAAACGCGCGTTCGGCGCATTCGGGAATCGCCGCGAACGGCGAAGGATCGCGGTCGTTACCACGTCCCGCAACCCGCTCTATAGATACCAAAGATATGTCGTAACAGACGACGATGTTCTCCCATTTCTGGCGTTCTTTGTCCGTCCTTAATCATCTCTGTTTCTTTGAGCCCCCGCGCCGCCGCACCCCTCAGTCGCTCAACGAGGGCTCGGTCTTGGCGGCAGACAATAGCCCGTGTCGCTCGGGGCAACCTCAGACTTCACATCCTCCACTTCCACCTTGGCCCGGAGGGTAAAATACACCCCGGTGCGCTCCGGCGTGCCTTCAACACTTCCACACCCGACGCAGTCACCCGTCGACTCACCACCCACGCGAGCGAACGACCTCCTCTTCCACCCCCGACAAAGAAACGAACAGACGTCGCCGTGTGAATCGTAGACAAAGCTCGAGAAATTCTGGGTGGGCGCGTCGCGCGAATTGCCGGTCGCGTTACTTGAACCTTTTCTTCGCGACTTCGAGTATTGTGCGCGTCGTTGCGATATGTCGTGCTCTTAAAGGTGTAGGGAAGGTAGAAGTCTTGCAGTATTACGCATAATGATGAAAAGGATAAATTGATAAAAACAAAATTTTTTTCTCGCAAAAATCGACATCTCATGTATTTTTTCACGCCGATAACGAAAAGCATGGTTATCGGGTCGATATGTCAAAAGAAATATAAGATATCAGCGATTTTACATCGAAAAAAATTAATTTTTCACCATACAATCAATGATATCTCGGTTTTCCTTTGAGATTCGCTCAATATACATACCTATCGGTGATTTTCGGAATCAGCATGAAAAAATACACAAGATAGAGTGGTCGAGCAATCGATTCCAGAGATTTCGATTTTCGTGAAAAAAATGAAAATATACTATTCCTGAAGATTTTGTCAAAAATCGAAATCTCTGGAATCGTTCGCTCAACTATCATATCTTATGTATTTTTTTGCGCTGATTAAGAAAATTATGATTATTTGGTCTATATCTCAAAGGAAATATAAGATATCAACAATTTTAAACCTAAAGAATATATTTTTTTTCAGAAAATCATCAATATCTCCGTGTTTCTTTGAGATTTCCCGAATAAATATGATATTTTCGTATCCAGCACGAAAAAATGCACTAGATAGGGTGGTCTAAAGTTCAATTCCAGAGATTGCGATTTTTCCGAAGTATAACAACATTCGGTTGATCGAACTATATTTTTTTTTATCAGTGTAGGGATTGATCAAGGGCCCAGTAACGGTCCAGTGAGCCTCTGATGTAACTTTTAAGCAGTAGTCGGGGTGACTTCTAGATTGTCAATTAATTTGTGTGAACCAGGGATATACGCGTAATATACGATCAATACGATCTTAACCTTCCTTTCGCCGTGATAAGCAGAGCATCGACGAGGAAACGGCGTCGGTATTCAATGGAATTGAAATTTACTCGTCGGTCTCGACGTTCGAACGGTAATTCCCGCCCGTCTATCGTATAATTAATTCTCGCCGCCTTCTCCCGACCCTTTCTCCCGAGTCAACAGCACCGCCATCGGTGATGGTGATGGATGAGCAGGGTACGTATAGGTAGGGGTATAGACGTACCGCGTCGGGACTGACGTGAACTTTGGATTTTCGATTGGTTCGGAGAAGAGCGGCGCAAGATATCGCGCAGTGGCGTGTAATGCTTTCGGAAAACGATTTCTAAGGCGGTTTCACGAAACTGGATCGTTTTGAAGATATCGGTCGGTCCATCCACCATTCACGTTTTTAAAGTTCCTTATATTTAAATCATGCCCTCTCATCTTTCCGAGTGTACATCAAGAAAACAGTTTCTCAGTAATTAATAAACGTAATTTCAAATATGGAGAAATAAATATTTCGTTATCACAAGAAAATATATGTTAATTATTTGAATCCGTATTTCATTCAAATGGTTGCCTCTGAAGATTTAATTATGCCACATACATGTCATAATAGTGAACGATATTTACTTGATCCAATAAAATGTTTATTTCGCCATATTCAAATAAACATTTATCAACTACAAATAAACTATTTTCTCAGTGTATAGCTCTCAGCGTTAAAACATAAATCCTTGCTCGCGGCGAATATTTTCGAGCATACAGCCTCACGTGATCACGGCTAATGTATTGGTCCGTACCATTGGATCGGCAATCGATCCATGAATATTCTATATCCGCCATAAAAAAAAAACGCTTCGCTCGTAAAACAGCCGAGTCTTACGGGTCTAACCCGTCCGAGGCAGTAGAAATCTATTCGCCGCCGAAAACGCGAAATCGCGCGCCTTATATTACGAAGGAACGAAACGCGAGAAGATAAAGTTCCACATCTCCGACGCGTGGAACTCGGGGCGATATATGCGGAGTATCTCTCGTAGACATTTGCTCGCAGCGAATTCGCGTAAGTAGCTATATCCAAAGTGGATACGTCGTGTATCGAACACCGATAACGGCGCGGGGAGCGAAGCGTGCCGGCGCTCCATCTCGGGTCTAACGACGTTGAGGCGCCGATTCCGCCTTCTCTCCATTGCGAACTCGTTCGCGCGGCTCTCGACGATCCAGTCGCGCATTCAAAGGGCATCACGCGGAGCGCGCGGTTTCTGCGACGAGCCACGGGGATCGAGCCACGCGGCGGGGACGGCGCGCAGTTAAAGGATTTCCCGCGCCACCGGGCCGACTCGATTTGTCTCGACTCCGCGCTGGACGGTGCAGTCTCGCTTTGCAGCGCCAATAAACGGATCCCGATTGCACCCGTCGATACGGATTTTCTAACCCGTCTGCATCGAGAAGCCAATTCTGATCGGACCGCATTCTGAAGCCGCATCGGAGATATATAGAGGATTATATACTCGTACGAACGTGCCAATTGCATTCCGCCGCTATTAACTTTTAATAAGTCGATAGGAGGAGCCGTTAACTCTCGAGGGACGAGAAGAGCTCGACTCTCTGTCCCCCCCCCCCCCAACTCCTCTCTCGCAGCTCGTCTACGAGGGAACGCTCTCGGGAAATGGAGTCCCGCTGCTTTCGTTTCCTCAATTGGAACTTTCCAATTGAATCGCATTATGGAATAATCTCTCGGGCGCTGCCTTCGAGTTGACAGCCTGTAAATAAGGCTTCCGGGGTCCCTCGCATACCTTGCTGAGGGAGACTCTCGCGGTGTCAATAAGGTTGGGGTCGATATCGGGACATTTAATGATAAATTCATCCAACTGTATTTTTTTGTCACTCAGTGTCAAATACTCGGTTTCATGGGCGTCCTCGACGCATGTGAAATCATCTTTCACACACCAATTCGTGAAAAGTTGCGCAGTGCGTAAAATAACCTGCGCAGTGCGTGAAATCGTCAACCTCGTATTTGACACTTAGTGACAAAAAATAGAATTCGTTATTTGGTTGTTTCGCGCCGTTCTAACGAGTGTGATTGCCGTACTCGCTTCGCTCGTGCGGCAAACTTCACACTCGTTAGAAACAGCGCTTCACGCCCTACTAATAACGAAAATAACTATTTCTTTACTGGTATATGCACGCCGACAAAATGAATTTTATCGAATGAAATGAAAAACTGATTATTCTAACTACATGCAGTCCAACTACACACTATGATTACACTGAGAAAAATAATTAGGTGGAAATGACAAAACGCGTCTAGTTAAACTCGTTTAGTTATTTTAACTAAAATACTAGTCAGTTAAAACAAATACTAAGTTATTCCAACCAACTTTTTAGGTATTCCAATCAAACGTTTAGTTACTCCAATCGAAAAGTGGTCAGTTTAACCAGGCAGATGGGGATCCATTTTTCATCAAACAGTTTGACTATCGTCTTCAGGATTTTGACTAAACCGTCCAAAATATTTCTCCCGGTGTAATTAATTTTCTGCACAAACAATTTGTTTGGGAAAACTAAAATTTTTTCTCAGTGTTCGACTCGTTAACACGTTTCCTGCCAGACCGTTTTTTTTTGAAGACTACGTTCACACCACGTGGGGCGTATACGCCCCACGCTTTACAATTGTATAGTTTTGTTTCTGGCGTATGCCTTACAATGATCACTTTCGCTGCGGATGACGCCTAATGGCGTCAACGTACTCCCCCACTATGTGCAGATGACGCCATAAGGCGTCATCCCCAATTTTTAAATGCTTTAACAAAATATCCCTTCCGCACAGAAGAAAGGTCATCCGCAGCGAACGGGTTAACACGTTGACTGCCGACAGTGCGCAGACAGACGTTTATAAGTGTAGTAACGACTCACGTAAGAATCTTTTCAAAATTCCTATTCTCTCTCTCTCTTTACTAAATTATGTGCAAAAATACTTTACTAAATTATGTGCAAATGTAAAATTCTCGGTTTAATAGACCGAGACGGCGTGTGCGGAAACTTTTTTCTCGGTCATATAGATCGAGACGGCAGTGAACGTGTTAAATTGTACATATATGTAGAGGAAAGTGTCCAAATATGGGGTACTTTTTTTAAAAGCACTATAATAAAAAAATGTAGTCACTTTTATACACTATTTCTAAATTGTGCGTTTCCTTGAACACTTTTTAAGCGTTTAATAAGAAGAAACAGGTTTTTTAAAAAATGCAGAAGAAAATATGCGGCATTGAAAAAAAGTTTCACTATCCCATATTAGGAGCACACGTTATCCTAATATGGGGTACACTAGGTTAACATGTAAAATTTGAAAAAAAAAAAATTATTTTGGGTTTTTTGTATAAGAACTATTTATTTATGGAAATGAAATATAAAAACTACATCTAATAGAAGATTTTTTTCTTATGAACCAAAAAATGTACGTACCTAAGAAGGACACAAAATAAATCTATTTACTAGCGCAAAAGTCACAAATATACCGGCTTTTTTCACAACCAGCACATTCAACGTGATTTCACATGAAGCAGCCTTGACACGTCACCCATTCTTCGCCTTTGGGGTACCCCAAATTAGGAATTGATAGGTACCCCATATTAGGAACTATCCTCATATTAGAGCACTTTCCTCTACCTATGAGTACCAAATGATCTAATCTCTACTCGTATCTACATATTTTCCGAACGCGACGAATTAAACTCGGCTCGGCGATGTATGCAAATTACACCGAGTGTCCCGATACACCGGCGCGTGAATAACTCATGTCGTACCTGCCATCTTTTATGTAAAGCGGGTTCCGTGTATTTCGGCCTCAGAAGTGCCGTCGCGGAGGAAAACTCCCCCCTCTCGTGAAAGCGTCATATACGTACCTACAGGGGAGATCGTGGGAGGAGGAACGCGTTGCCGTTCGCGCGCGCGGAAAGTCTAGGGGAGGGGGGTTCCTCGGAGGTCGGAAAATTAGCGCCGTAGGGCGGACGCGGGGCAGCACGTCGGCTCTCGGCGCGGATGGAAATTTGCGTGGCTATAGGTATGTAGCGCGCGCGCGCCGACATGAGCAACCGTGGGGGCACAGAGGCGTAAGGCACGATTTTCATAAGCAGCGGGATAGCGAGCTCGCGCTTTCGGATATTGCTGTACGCTCCGCCGGTTTATGGCCGACGCAGCTGACGGTGAAAGCCTAAGCTGCGTTACACCTCGTCGATCGGCCCGTGCGCGTGCGATGATTCGCAGTTAGTGTAGACTGAGGCGAATCGGATTGTATATTGAGGAAAGAAAGTAGTTATGACAACTATTTTCGCCCCAACTGCTCCGATTTTGCAGTCAGCATCAGTTTTATATAGTTATCGTAACGATTCTTTTGTTTCGGCAACTAAAAATACTTACGACAATTATAAAAATTGGTGCTAATTACCAAACTTGAGCAGTTGAGTCCAAAGTACAATAGTTGTCACATTTATTTCTTTCAGAGTGTAGAGAGATCTGTATTTCTTAAATCGCGGTGAAAATGTGTATTTCGATTGTTCGTGTTACTTCATTGGAGAGAAACGAAGTAATACGAACGATCGAAATGCTCATTTTCAACACGAACTAAAAAATATGTATCTATGATTCACATTTACCCTGTGATCCGGTTCGCCTCGGTCTACCCTATTGCAATTGAAATCGGCTCCGTTGAATGGGGATGAAATTTCTAGTCGGACTCGAACCGTTATCGATTCGAAGGATTAAAAATCCGACAACAGGGACGTCGTTAAGGCTTTTAAAATTTGTCGATAACAGCTTCGTAGAAATTGATTCCAATCCAAGCTCGAGATTTAGCACGGAGCAACTTTCAAAATGTCGCACAACAAATTTCGGGGCAAAAGTTCTCCTCTCCGAGGCTCAGAGAAACCGAGTTATTTCGGCATGGAAAGCCTGGAAAAGTCAGAGAATTTAATTTTCAAATTTCGCACTAGACCGCGTAGAACTCCTTGATAGGAACTCATCAGCATAAATGCCCTCGATAGAATACAGCAGCGAGAGAAACTTTGCGTCGCCCTGCAAAGGAGCGCACTACAGTCGCGCTCCGCGGCGCATCGCGGGAAATGCATCACGGGTCGTCGTGCCGGAGCAGCTGGAATAGCAGAGCAACGCGCGAGTCGCGCTCGATATAAATTTCCCCCCGACGCGGAGCTCCCAAGCCGGCTCCTTATAAAAGCTAATTACAAATGCACGGATACTTTTGTGCACACCTCCCCGGCTTTTCGTCATTCTCCCTCCCTTCCCCTCGCACGAAGTACATAGAAATAGGGCATTACGAGAAATGCCAACTCCTCGCTCACTGCACAGGGAAGCTTCGAGTCAAAAAGCTGGGATATCGCGACGTAGTTTTCTATGCCTCCAGCCCCTTCCACCCTCTACTCCTTCTGTCGGTGTCTTCCCGAGATTTCATTTCCCACGAGCGGATTTTTCGTTTACCCGTACCTCTATTTCGTACAAATAAAAAAAAGTGTGGCACCGAAACCACCTGGGAAATCGGACGGGACGAATTAAGGACAAATCGTTGACGTTTTCGCGTTACTAGGACGCGAGTCGTCGCAACGCGGAAGTGGAGCAGAATATGCGCGACAAAAAGTTGAAAACTGTTACATACGTCCGGTTATCGGTGATTTTTTACAACGTACTTTTCAAGAGATTTAGCGTTAATAATGTTTCCGAGCGCGATTCATTGACCCCTCGTCGACCTCATCTTCGAATTCGTCACGGAGAGGTCGGAACGTACTTTTTCCCTCTTCCTCCAGTCGAGCGGCACTTTCGCGAGATAAAGTGGAAATCCTACTCTCAGCTGCACTCGCGGAGCTGCAGCGGCGGCGCTCTGGCGCCTTAACTTTTCGCATTAATAGCCATTAGACGGATCCCCGATGGACTGCTCGCGGTAGGCTATGGTATTCGAGAATTTCTTTCTTGCTTTTGCATGTGTCGTCGCGAAATGATCTTGACTTCGAATATAGCGTAGTGCTTTCATCGGGGGGAAGAAGGGTGCTGGAGGAAGGGTAGAAAAGTGGTTCAAGACCTTACGTTGAGAGAAAAGGTCTAGTTGAATACGAACCTAATAGAACAATTTATTTAAGATAAATAGGAATGTATTCACATCGGACAAAAGTCTATTTAAATTTGATAAATGTTTTGCGCATATCTTTTTAATCGAGTGCAAACCCGGTAGAACATCTATCAAATTCAAATAAACTTTTGTTCGATGTGAATAAATTCCTATTTATCGCAAATGAATTTTTCTATCAGGTTCACATTGAACAAAATGAACAAAAATCTATTTGAATTTGATAAAATGTTTGCATATCTCTTTAATCGAGTACGAACCCAGTAGAACATCTATCAAATTCAATTCGATGTGAATAAATTGCTATTCATCAATAAAATTGTTCTATTATGTTCGTATTCAACTACATCTTTTCCCTGGGTGTACCGGAGCTTGCGTCGAGGAGGGACGAATAAATTCCATCAAGGAAACGGAAATCACTCGCTCGCACTTTCCGATTTGTCTCATTTTTCACCCACATGGACAGTCTCACACGAGATGCAGTAATTTTCCCGGATTTTCGATTCCCGCACAGAAAAGCAGATCCCGATGCGCGACTACTGCAGTTACAGTTTCAGCGTGACGCGAGCAGCTCTATAATGCGTCTCGAGCGAACAATACCGGCAGGAGCGTGAGTTTCGCGCGGCTCGACAAGAGGAGGAAAACGCTGCGCGAGAGTGGCTGATAGGGCGGTAGAGGGTTTAGAACACAGGAGTGGCGGGTCTGAAAATGCAGTAGCCGGCCTTTCAGCCGCGCGCGAGAGCAACAAGTCAGCGCGTCGCGCCAAAGTCGAGGAGCTTTATCTAACGCCCCCGTAGTTTAATTATGGCCGGGTCCACCGTGGTTAGGCGGCACCCACGCGCGTCAGTGGCGCGCCGGAACTTGGCGCTGGAAAATGGAAGCGGCCAAAGAAGCCAGGCAATTAAGGCCCGGTGCGCGCTCGGGCTGAGATAATAACGACGTATCTCTCTTTAGTGGCGACAGCGAGCGTCGTCGCGCAAGGGTTGCACCAATTTCTGGTCTCCCTAGTTTTCTCGGGTGGAAATTCGAACAGGAAGTGACGATCGCGCGACACTCGTCAATAGGGTTTGCACGTACTTCCAGCGACACGGATTTTGTCGCTGGTGACTTTTTAAAATGTCATTTTTAAGTGTATTGACCAATAATCAATTAATTCTCATGCTTTCGTTAATCAAGGCAAATCTAACGAGGGCATAAGAATTAATTATTCATTGGTTAGTATGTTTCAAAATGATATTTAAAAAAGTCATCGGCGACAGAATCTGTGACGCCGGGAGTAGGAGGGAAAATAGTGAAAGAAATGTTTTTGAAGATTTCATTGATTAAGAGAAGAAAGATGAACCACCCTGGAAAAAGCATAAAACGATCAGCATCCCAGGCGGAAATATTTTAGAAATTTTCTATATAATCCATGTTGTTTTGGTCATATATGGATTATATATATGATATCTATACTAATTATATAAGGACTATATATGGATTATACAAATATTGAAAAATCTGTATATAGTCCTTATACGATTAATATAATATAAAAATCATATATAATGATTAGATAATTATATATGACCAACACATATATACCTATAATTTTTCGCCTGGGACATTAATATTATAGCAGATGGACATTCTTGGCAATAAATCAGTGAGCAATAAATGAAGAAATGAGCGTCTCTCTCTCCCTCTCTTTCCCTCTCTCTCTATTGCTAGAGGATGCTAGAATTCATGAATCATCCATTCCCAATTGCCATAGGAGAGTCCAAGGACTTACAAACTACTCTCGGTCGTCGTGTTCTCTAACACCCCCACACATATATAACAAATAGTCGGTGTCCTCCCACCCGCATCTCCCGTTCTATTTTCCCTCCGGGTAGATTGTCGTGAAAGGGTCAGTTGAAATTTCCGGTTCATAATTCCAGACCACGACGCGAACCGCCTGCAGCGATTCGCCGATCAGTTTTCGCTTCGCCTCTTCGCTGCCCCTTCCGCATAATGAGAAGCGTCGGGCTCTTTGAGTCGGTCCCTTATTCGCAAGCTGATGTATATAGCGGTACGAGGACGATGACGAAAATGTGAAAACAGGAGGGAGGACGAGAAGTTTTCCAGGAGATGAAAATTGGGGAGAACCGCGCGGCGCATAAACCGATATCATTTCGAGAACGCAACAGCCCTTGCGTGCGTTTTTAGGGGAGGAGAATTTGCGTATTTTCTCTTTTTCATCTTGCTCACCGCCATCTGGTCACGCCCCCCTCGATACGCTTGCACGTTTTTTCACGCCTTGACTCGGCGCGCAAGTACAACACTGAGTTAATAGACCGTCCTATTAATCTGTAGACAATAACTGGACGGTGTTGAAATTGACATGAATTATGGATCGAATTAACAGGTAAATACCATAGCGACAGAGTCGAAGGCACGATATATCAAACGATGTAACCGTGCCGGTGAGCGGAGACAAAGACCGCTCACTCGCCGAAGCCCGGGTACGGTCGGAGTAGTGGAGCACTCCCTCTACGAAATTGTTTCTCCTCCTCCCGCTGCACCGGCATACGGCGAGCTGCACAGGACAGGTAACTGTTTGCCCACTGCGCTTCCTCGTCCTCTCTTTCCGGGTCGCTTCACTCGAAGAACTCGACGATTTGTTTATTTACTATCCATGTAACAATGACGAAAAAAGAGAAATAATTCCTTAACGCGACTATACGCACAGACGTAGGGTACAGCGGGGCTTAAAGGTCCAATTTGACTATTAAGAATTATACTGTGAAAACGGAATCTACTATATCAAAATATACAACAGTAATTAAATAAACAGTTATCGTACCATGTTTGACCATTAGAGGACGGGGGTGGTCCCTTAAAGGGACCACCCTGGGAACACAAACTATTTAAAAAAAATCCCCGTCCTCTAAAGGTTAAACAAATTTTTAGTTGAATTATCAGAATACAAACATGTAATTTAACAATTAACAACCGAGTGTAAGTGTTGTTAGAGGTTATTAAAAAAATACCGTTTAAACTAGCCTTAAACTAATAATGAATCGTGAAAAACAAAGAAATAACGTATACTAATAAACGATGTTTATAGGCACGGTAAACGAAATAACACTGCTCGGAACTAAAAAGAATAATAATGAAAAAATTTACTTACGTTAAAATTTCGAGACGCAGTCATTGTATCTCCTGCTAGCGTCGTCACTCGACTGCCAACGATGCCTCGTTACGCTCCCCGCGACCTCTTCTGTCCTCTTGTATAGTTAGAAAAAACGATACGTCACTAGTTTTTTAGATACACTACGCAACAAAATTATCGCAACAACTTATTTTACTCTAAAAATTGTCAAACTTCGGAAGCCCGTAGCACAGCGAAAAATCATCGTATCCCTATCTTTTTTTTTAAATTGTAAAGCTTAAAATCTCAGCTTTACTATCCCAAAGTTTATTTTTCGATTTAAAATACCGAGAGATTAAGAGACCCTGAAAATTAAGGTCATCTTTTGAAACTTAAAAATTTGCAAAGTTTGCGCATTGACACGGAGTTACAAAAATTTTTTTTTCAAATTCTGATCACATAAAATGAAAGTTCAACTCTTTACCTTTAATTAAAAAAAAAATATTTACTTTCCGATTTTTCTACGCCATTCTACAGCGTTTTAAATAAAAAAAACTGAAAATCCCGTTTTTTCCCCGTGTTACAGGGCCCAGGTAACGCGACAAATAATCATATTTTTTAAGACAAATGCATGGGCTTTATTGGGGCATCAAAATGCATCGCTTTCATATGAATTTTTTCTCAAAGAACAGATGATGGCCTACAAAATTTTTCGATATTCAGCAGTGAAAATACCGTTCGAATACGAAACTTCCTATAGAACTCGTCCAGGTACACTTGTACAGTAAGTTAACATATGTGCAATACTTTTTCGGCGACCTCTAACTTGGCCCTAATGTCCCGATTAACTCGCGATCAACGTCTAACTTGGCCCCAATACCCCGTGTTAACTTACGAACGGCTTCTATGTAACTTCGCCTCAATGTCCCCATCTCGATACCAAAATCCCTGAAGAAGTAGTCTAGGTATACCTGGACGCAATATACGACCTCCAATAATTCGAAACAAAAATTTATAAGTTCAAAAAAAATTACGCAATTGATGTTCAGTTGAGTAATACTCCCAAAAACCGGGATTTTCAGTTTTTTTTTTATTTAAAACGCTGTAGAATGGCGTAGAAAAATCGGAAGGTAAAAATTTTTTTTCTTAATTAGAGGTAAAGAGTTGAACTTTCATTTTCTGTGATCAGAATTGGAAAAAAAAAATTTTTGTAACTCCGTGTCAATGCACAAACTGCAAATTTTTAAGTTTCAAAAGATGACCTTGATTTTCAGGGTCTCTTAATCTCTCGGTGCTTTAAATCGAAAAATAAACTTTGGGATAGTAAAGCTGAGATTTTAAGCTTTAATTTTAAAAAAAAGATAGGGATACGATGATTTTTCGCTGTGCTACGGGCTTCCGAAGTTTGACAATTTTTAGAGTAAAATAAGTTGTTGCGATAATTTTGTTGCGTAGTGTATATATGGTGGACCTTTATACCCACGGACCTTTAAGCCCCGCTCTACCCTACACTAAAAGGGCCGGTTTTACCAACATGGTATAAACGCATTATAACGCTATATTGAGAATAACCAGCAATAAGCCTTATGGCTATTCTCAGTATAGCGTTATACCGCGTTTATACCTGTTGGTAAAATCGGCCCTAAGGAAAATAAACTTGGTCGATCAAACCAAAATTCTGGAGATCATAACCAAACCGTTTGATTTAATATAGATCCTCCATCTGTTTAGTTAAACTTACTATTTTCTTGTTAGATTAATTAGATATAATTAAAATAAATAAATATTTGGTCCAATTTATTATTAGATGTATAACTTTGCTTCCGCCGTTTTCCTAATGATGATAGATAGAAAAAACGGCGGAATAAAAGTTGTACACCCAATATTATTTTGGTTAGAATAATTAAACTCGTTTAATCAGATGCGTTTCGTCACTTTAACCAAGTTATTTTTGTCCGTGTAGATGCGAACGAGAAGTCGTTACAGTTCTCCCTTGACAGTCGGTCGACTGTCTGTCGGTGTCTGTCGCTTTTCTGCTTGTTCCGTTTGAAATTTAATTAGGTCAGATTTGCCATTAGCAGAGAAACTGCAGAAGGTCGGAAGCTGCGTAAATATGAAGGAAACACTTTTCCACGCGTCCGATAGCGGGCCAATAGACTCTCGAGTTATGATACACTTCAGCATCCCCCCGGAAGGCACCGACCCGGGGCGACCCTTCTCCACCCGCCGAACCGCCCGGCCATTCCGACCGTTCAGGATAGTCCAGCGCGCACAACGGCCCAATAACGTCATTCTCTCGAACGCGTACAGTCTCGAGAATCAATAAGGTGGGCAGACGCGATTGTCTTGGCCACGCGCCAGACCGTTCGTATTTTGCACTCCTAACTTCAGTGATGCATCTTCGTGGCGTTGCATCGGACGGATGCAACTTCGACAAGAGGGACGGGAAGGACAGGAAGGGCGCGAATAGGGACGAGGGATTTTTTTCCCGAGGATATTTTGACCATCTCGCCACTTACGTCGACCCTCCTTATCGCGTCTTCCGGTTAAACCTTTTCGAGTGCCTTTTTTCCGATACTCAGCCTTTTTCTTCCCGAAGCGTTATACCGATGCGGCACGACGGACACTCATCCTGCATGGGAAATATCACGTTCCCTCTCCCCTTTAACGCTTTGTCAAAGACGACGCAACCCCCGGAACGAAATGGGGCGTCCCGCCACACAAGTCCCTTATTAACCCCACAATCCAGCCGAGCGTAATTCACCCGAACGTTCCACTCGTTGCATCCCCGCTGAGATAGCATCTCCGTTAAACCCCAGACGCCGCGAGAATCGAAAAATAGGGAAGGAAATCGAATCTATTCAAGGGCCTATCGGCGCGAAGGCGCGAGCAGATGAGATGCGGAGAAGAAGGAGGATGAGAATCGCACCGAGAAGTCTCCAGCGACCGATCGCGCGACGCGGCCACTCGCCCCTGGAAATTCTCGAGGAATTCTCATTTTCTTAGATCCCCGCGAAATCCCTCGCTCGCTTCCCTGTAACTGCCCCTGGCTAAGGGCGATGCCGTAGACGCGCTCGCCGCGCGCTCCCACCAACCCCTCCTCGCCGCACGCCTTAACGGTCATTACGCGCGTCGCAAAGGAAGCGCAAACATTTAACGGGAAATGAAAAAGTCCAAGAGAGGCGGGCTAATATTGTCTTTACTTTTCCTATTAAAGGCCTTCCACCCCCTCCTTCGTATTCCCCGCGTACGTGCGTTCAATTTCTCGCAAACGGCTGTAGTATGGCGGTGCAACTCGATGGTCGAGAAGGCTGCGAGTGGATTGCGTCCACTGGGAGCTTTCTCTGTTCGTATAGCGTCACCGACACGCCGTGATGTCATTGAGACAATGCAACGAGGGGCTGATACCACTGCATCGTATTGCGGTGGGGCCACATGCATGATTGTTGGATATCAACGGAAAATTTGGTTAATTTACGATGATCTAGATTTTTAAAAATTCCCCGATCGATGATAACGAACTCATATAATAATGACTGGGTTAGAAAAACTATAAACATATTCATTAGCATTTTCGAAATTGCTGTTCCATTAGGTAATTAAAAGGAAATATGTATCATCGACTCTTTCCAATATGTAGCTAATTGTATAGCCTATCCCTTTATTGCATATCGTCCTATGTCCGGCCTCAGGGATAATACCCAGTATGAACACAGACACGTGGTTCGAACGTTGCGTAATCTAATCGCACAGTTTGCAAGGCTGCCTGTCGGAACTTTGCAAAGTTTGCAGCCGACAACGAATGGATGTGGGTACAAGGAGCGAGTTTGAGTATCGATATTAAGCAGCTAATCCGCAGCGGAGCGTTTCAACGTGTGCATTAGAAGGCGCGCGGGGAGCGACGTATTCCTGCAATTGACGTCGAGCGCTGCTGGCCTTGCCAAGTTCTCTTCGTCATTATCCATTTCTCTCTCCCTCTCTCTCTCCCCCCTCTCTCTCTCTTTCTTTTCACTGGTTAATTACATCCCTAATCATTTTCCCTCCCCTCGAGACTCGCGCGAAACTTACGTGTTTTCTTACTTTTACGAGCTCAGGACGTAAAAAGTACACAGCGACGGTCTCCCGAAGCGAGCGCGCGATATTTCTCTAAAACCCGAGAAAGCATCAATCCTTAACGTTATACGCAAGGTGCGCTTGCGGTAGTCGCGCGCAGCCGTTGATTGCCGGATAGTAATTGCCAGCAATCAACTAATTGAACTTATTTACGCGTCAGTTGCGCCGAGGCGGAACGCGCTTCTGCAGAGTTCCGCTCGTTGACGACGATTCCGCCGTCTCTCCGGGAAGTTTCGCCAAGCGATTCAGCGCCGTAGCGCGCCGCTACAGCGTAAAGCGATCCTCCGAGTCGTGGGGGGGGGGGGGGGGGGGGGGCTATTAATCACCGCGCGGTAACGTCCGATTATAACGTTTTACGCGCGATTGGGGATCCGCTATCGGAGGGCCACTCCAGTTGCACGTCCTCTCGTCGCGGCGGTCCATCAAGAACGACTATGCGCGAGTGCAAAAGTGCCTCGCAATTATCAGTTAATTGTTTTCCGATATCGTCGATCCGTCGCGAAGGGCGAACTTCCGTTCTATTATGTCCTACGACGAGCTAGAAGGAAGGGAGGGGTTCTCGCGGGGGTGGAAAACGAGGAGACGACCATCGCAGGAGGGAAATGGGTAATTCCACGCGAGAGAGTACCGGTTTGAATCCATTTCCTTTTCTTTTTCCCTTTTTTTTTCTCCTAAACTACCGGCATTAATTGAGCGACGCCAACTCGGCGGGAAATCGTCGGCGATTATTGCGAAAGGGGAGTACGTATGCCCGGCTCGCGCGCAACGGCGGTGCCGTTTCAATTTCAGTTATCTTTCTCGGCAATTGGAAAGTTCTACGAGCAGTTTGCGCGCAAAAATTGACTGCGCAACTATACGGAGCGCTAATTTTCTCGCTTTCGTAACGCTTTCCGCGTGTGCCTAGATAGATAAATGTACGCGTACATTGTATAGCAACTCAAGGTAGTATTAACTCATTAAATGCATCAAGGTTATGCGCCTTATGAGTCATCAGGTCATAACAAAAAGCAAGTATATATTTGTGTCATTTAATGATTTCAAACTGATACAAATAAAATGCTAAACATTTATTCAATACATGCACATTCAGTATATTTATTTAATATATACACCATTTTTCTCGTAAATATGTTGCTTCAATAAATACAGCGATTAATTTGAATTACATTATAATATAGATTTAACCATTTTTTGAGGTACATTTTTTTCTGGGTGGGTTTTATCGAACGATACACACGTAACGTGCGCCCAACGAAACGCGCGTCTCGAGACGATTTACACGCGCGAAGAAATAATTACAATACAGCGATGTCTTCCCGCGGCGAGCTGCCCGTTTCGTCTCCTATTCACACAAGTCTAATTCTCTCCCAGCCTCGTATGCGAGCCTCGCGAAACTGTCTCGCTGCACATTCAAGAAGGCGGAAGCAGACGACGCGGTGCGAGGCACTGCCAGACCGGCGGCAGCACAGTCACGCTTGCCTCGGCGAAAGCTTCCAGCGTGGCTTGCACGGTTCCTATCTTGAGGCGTGCTCGCAAGACGGAGACGCGCGCGCTCGTCGTGCAGACGCCGGGGCGCCCGGGAAACGAGGAAGGATGATATGTCACCAAACCGCAGAACTAATTAACCGGAGCCCTCCCAGCTGCAGTCCGTATATATAGGTGACACGCGCGACTGTATCCGCCGCTCGGGAAGCGCACCGCGCGTCAGTAAACTCGGCGCTAATTGAATCTGGCAAACTTGCCTTGGTATATCTGCTAATAAGCATGGCAAATACATTAGCGGACGGTTTGAATTTAGATGTGGGACGGAACTCGAGATCGGGAATAGTTCGACCAGGATTGGACACCGCGAACGGTAATATTTATATAACAAATTCTCCCAGGCAGAAAAGTTCTATATATTTTGTAGACGATTCATATGTGGATTTGGTCATATGTAAATGAATTATATGTGATTTTTATATTAACTAAGTATATACGGACTATATATGGATTATATACAAGCATTGAAAAATCCAAATATAGATCTTATATGGTTAATATAGATATAACGTAATATATAATTTATGTATGACCAAATCCACATATGGACCATGTGTACAAAATATATAGAACTTTTCCATCTGGGTCGCTACGTGCATGAAAATTAATGACTCCACGGTTTGGTCGATTATTATGTTTTTCGATGGACTTATATATAAAAGGTACTTTAATGCGAAAGGACCATCGTACCTGTTGTTTATTTTAAAAATTTCAATTTTAAAAATTTTACAAGGTAGAAGGGTAAATTCGAAAAATAGTAAATGGAGTAAAGAATTATTGTACTGTAAATTGTCTATATTATTTTTATGTGATAGAAGTAACCTTATCTTTGTAGGTATGTTGACTCCTTTCTCAGTCCATCGAAAAACACCAACTCTGGTCACCATGAGCGCTCCTGGCTTAATACCATTCCCGTTCAAGGTCATACGCGCAGCCAATACCTTCAAAAGGAATAGTGTAAAGTCCAAAAAAAATTTGGCTGACGAATCGGAATAATCGTGCCACTGAATTCCTTTAAAAACCTCACACAGGAAATTTTCTCGGACCAATAAAAAGTGCATATTTACATTGCGCGCAGGTCGGCGCGCTCGTTCCGCCGCAAATTTAATCCCGACGTTTCATTGCACTTCCCGCGCGCGCGGCTGATCCAATTTTTCAATCAGCCCTCATCACTCGCGTCGTAACTACGCAGGGGAAAGGCGCGTTACTCATCCGTATTATCGTTTCTCGATAACATATAAACGCGCGGAACGCTCGCAAAATGCGCGGGTATTATCGGAGACGTATTATTCCGCATTAACGCGCTTTTCAATTTCATATCTCCCCGCGGGATTACTTACGCGCGGGGAGGATCGCCCGCCCGTTGCATGAGAAGCCCCGGCAACGGATGTACTCTCTTTCGACAAGCCTTTCGGGAAATACGTTCCGTTATTCACGATGTCCTCCGAGGAAAAAGCGTCCTCTTTCTCCTCCTACCCACTTCGCCGCGCCGAGCACGCGCCGCCGACGTACGTACGTGGGTGGATGGGAGAAAGAGAGAGAGAGGAAAACAGGGATAGACGGAAAGACACGAGAGACGGAAAGAGAGCGCGATGCGACGGAGAGCTTCCTACGACTGGGTCGGGTCAGGTCGGGTAGGCAGCACTTAGCTCGCTTTAATGCACTTACAGCATACCGCGCGTCGCATCCGGATTTCTCAAAGGCGCACTACACGTTCGAGAATCACGCCAGGGATGGCTAATCATCGCAGCGTTGCACCTGTGGAAGGCAACGAGCTAGTTTCGGCTGCTGATATCTACACGTGATGAGATGTGGAATGACGTTTTACGATTGCATCAGATCACGTGGATTTTATAACCGTATTCAGCGTATACAGATATATCCCGCAGAAACGCACCGCGAGGATCGAAATGTCCGTATGTCGCTCGAGTGGTCATTCGTAACGGTCAGCCGGAACGGGCAAGCTGTGGCGACGGATTTGAATATTTCAAAGGTCCCGCACATTTCGAGGCTCGCTTTGACGCGAACTCGTTTCGCGTCGGTGTCCTCCGTTAGCAACACGGACGCGCGGAAGAGTTCGAAAGTTCTGCGGGCTTTGCGTTAGCATGCAAATTGTATTCCTCGTGAATGGTAATAGCCCGCTGTGGTTCGGCATATACGATTAACACTTCCCACGCTGTCCCCGGCAGGCCGAATTCACTTTTGTCGAGGGGAGAGGAACCTTTCTTCAGAGAAAGAGCCTTTTCTTTTCCTCTTCTCCTAATTCGGGTGAAAGAAATCGTTACCCGCGCGCGGGACGGTTCGCGTGATCCGATAAACTCGGAAATACGCGGGGATTATTGGACGGCGTTGCGAGTCGGTTGGATGCATTGAATTCGTTTTTTTCCCCCCCGACGCGGAAACAAACAAAAAGCTACGTGATATATCCTTTCGCAAATTGCTGTTTTATGAATTACAGTTGTGAAAAGTTGCACGCACGGGTATACCAGTGTTTGTGCAGTATTTATCAAAGTGCGAGATATGCGGAGTGAGTAAACACAATAACGTAACGCCCAGTCGGGATGTGAGGGACTAAACGCGTTTCATAATGCGTCCTATACGCAGGATAATCATATCGAGGGTTTCATGCCTCAAAAGCTGCAACGTGTAAACGCTGCGTTTCCAGCTGTACAGCAATAATCGGCGAATATCGTGGTAATAGTGGAATCCGGTATACCGGTAGCGCGATTAACATGAATATTAGCAATTTTTGGAAGGAGATTAATGCCGCGTTATACTTTATACGTAAATAAAATTTGTATTAAATTTAATATAATTATGTCTAAAGTTTTTATTCAATACGTAACTGTGAAAATTAATTTACTCCATTATGAAATTTACAAGAGAAATTTCACAAGGAAATATATTCATAATTAATTAATTAATCTTCATAATTACGGTGTAGAGGAAAGCCGCCTAATATGGGGATGTTTTTTACTTACTTAAATAAATATATGTTAAAATACTTGAAAATCAATGAGCGTGAGTTTGTACAATCTCTTACTCATGTAGATTTATAATACAAACAAATATTGTCAGAATTATGCTGTATGCCTATGGAATAAGCGCCTCAAGAAAAATGGTGTCTCCCCAAATTAGGAACCCTCTGGTGCCTAACATGGGGAGATGATATGATCACTACGGAAAATATAACTACATAAAGCCCCTACAGTTATATGGGGAGATGATATGATCACTGTGGAATATATGACTATATAAAGCCTAGTTATATGTCATTTACACAAATTATTTGCTTTGTCACAGTAACCAAAAGAATTTGATGGGATGGTAAAATTTTTTAAAGTTCACTTTGTAATAACCTGCGCAAACGCGGTCATGTACATGATGAATTGAAACTTTATTACTGGAATATATGCAGCCGATAAAGCTTTCCAGGTTCTGCTTGTTGCCGATAGATAACAGTACCTCCTAATATAACATTTAGAATCTCCCGAAATAAGGATACCTCCCCATAATAGGCGACTTTCCTCTATATTAATTTTTTATAATCGCCCACTGGAGAGAGAAAAGCTTTATATAAAAGTATATTAAAAATGCAAATATTTTTTACAGCGTACGATATCCAAAATTCTGCAGTGAAAAATAAATGACAATCGTCGTTCGACTCACGATTCGACGGACAGAAATTTATTCATTTTCGTAAAATGGCTGCTCCATCGAGGCTATGGCTGCTTTGTTGATGGCAACGCACGTTACAACTGAAGCTTCGACGGAAATTGTTTCCCGGAACTGCATTTTCGCGAACGCCGTCGAGTTTGAGTCGCGGCGGAATTGCGACTACTCTTGTGGCTGATCAATAGAATTTCCGGGCTTTCCGTGCGAGCTCGTATCGGGGCACACGTACTCCCGCCGCACGATATTCGTTTCTACGCACGGCCTACTAAATATAGCCGCGTATGTACGCGCAAACCGTGCATAACGCACGGAGGATGCATTCGTGTCGGAATCAAAAATGGGTCCACACGTCACTGTCCGCCGCTCTTCGCAAGTAATCGCTTTTACATCTGCACGGAGAGAAAAGTCCAAGAATTTTTGTGAAGAAATTCTTGCAAAAATTGCATTAATTTTTCCTTTCCATTAAAATAAAAAAACTGACTTCTAATTTTCCTGTACTGCGCTACAAATTATTATAAGCTCACTATTTCAAAATCCGTTAGATTTTGACAAAAATGAAGTGTTAACTTATATTAATTTTTCCTTATTACTACAAGAAAATTCCCTAAAAGAGCGTTTTGAACCCCATTTACTGTGCGGAGCACAGTAATTTTTCCTTAATTTTTTTCTCTGTGTGCGCCATTCGCGAATGACAACAACCATTGGCGGAATAAGCGCATCTGATTCGTTCGCTGTTATCGCGCAAGCTGTGGATTTTGTCCAGCAAGTCGTAGTTAATGTCTAAGGTCACGTTCCGACTGAAAAGTTCATCGAACGGTGCACCACGAGGTGCCACTTCTCTGTCACCGTGTACCAAGCGACGAATTTCAAAATTAGTCCGAACGCTAAAGATAGTTCCGCGATTTCGCCAAAAAAGAAGAACAAATCCGGACTTTTTTTCGCAGTTTTCCGTCAGGACTGTGGGAAGGGTGTGGAAGAGAGATGACGGGCGCAGTCATTGTTTCGAAGTAGAGCGAGTCGAGATCGCAGGCAACCGAGAATTTCAACTTTTTTGTTACAAACTGGCGAATGGTACGAGCGCGCATGGGTACACGTGTACCTCCATGCACCGAGAGTTTTCTCCCGCGTTGCCAACTCTCCCCTACCGTTCGTTTCGTCGTTTTCTCGCGTGTCTGCAGCGTGCCCGTTGTCCGTCGTTGCTAGCTTCGCGAATACGAGTTCGACGTTCGAGATCCGCACAGGAGTAGCGCCATGAATATCGTTCATAGTTTGCCGGAAGAGACGGCAGCGCCCATTTTTATTTAATTTTTTTAACTTTTAATTAAACTGCGACTGCTATCCATACCGTAGCAGGTAATTACGTGGAAATGTCGATAGGATGTTTGGTCGATGAATTTCAAAAACGTTGGAATTTTTCTACAGTCACGGGTGGGATGTTCTACTTTTTCATCGCAACGTGCTGTGGATCTTCCGCGCGACTAATTCAGCTCCTCTTATCACGCTCCCCCCCCCCCCTCTTGTCATGAGGCAGGCTCGCTTCACTCGAAGCGGGTGCCTCCGATAGGAACAGCCGCGCGTAGCCAGACAGTAAATTTAATTACGGGAATATTAACGGGCCGAGCGAGCGGAGGGAAAAAAAGTTTCGATGCAGGTGATAGACGCCGAGTGGGAGGAGATTTACTTCGGGAGAAGCGCGGGAATATTCCGTGATAACGAAATGAATAAGATTCGGTTCGCGGATTCGTCGGCTGCAGTGGAGTTACAATTTACTCGCGACGTCCCTATCGACTCTTTGGGGTTATTCAGATGAATCAGTTTCATTTAAATAAATTCAGATTTCTCGCTACTAACGATGGCTCTGCGTTATAATTATCCGTTCGTGGAATAGCGGGGGATAGATTCAGAAAAACTTTGTAATGAAGTAGGGGAAAGAAAATTTTTTTTCCTAATAAAAACAGTGATATCTCGGTGTTCATTTGAGATTTGCCAAATATGTTTATGATTTTTGGAGTCAGCGTAAAAAAACACATCGAATAAGGTAGTCGAGAATTCAATTCCAGAAATTTCAATGTAACCCCTTGACATTTTCGCATAAATCGAAATTTCTGGAATTGAACTCTAGACTACCCTTTGATCTTGTGTGTTTTTTCGTGCTGAATACGAAAATATCAGATTTATTGGGGAAATCTTAAAAAAAAACACTGAAATATCGATGATTTCCGGAAAAAAAATTATTTATGCTTAAAATCGCTGATATGTTATATTTCCATTGAGATATCGACCCTATAACCGTACTTTTCAGAATCAGCGCGAAAAAATATACAAGATGGAGTGGTCGAGCGGTTAGTTCCAGAGATTTTGATTTTTTACAAAATCTCGAGTTTTTCCAATTTTTCGCGCTGATGACGAATATCACGGTTATGAAGTCCATACCTCAAATGAAATATGAGTTATCAGCGATTTTATGTCGAAGAAAATTATTTCCCCCCCATAAAGTCACCGATATCTCGATGTTCCATATCGGTTCGATAAAAATATCGTTTGAAGACAACTAGAGGAGGCTCAACCAACAACAACTGGCTGATTGTGAACTACATGATTGTTTTATCGGGGTGTACACATCTTTAATACCCATTCGCCAATGACTAGCACGTATGCAATTATGGACGCACATATGCTTTGCGTATTACGGAATGTACACATTTACACCACACAGTGCCTCGCATACTGCACTCAAACGAACTCTGTTACATACATATATACCTACTACATCCTATTCGGAAATGTAGCTTTTCCTGCTTTCAGCTTTTTCAATGTGTTATTTAGCCATACGTTCAATTTACCAAACCAAACCCAAAGGCCCCGTGGAGCTCGCTCAATCTGGACCCCTCACCCTCCCCCCAGGGGTTTGGCAGGCCTGCGGCGAATTGGTAGACCGGTATTAATATTCATCCTCCGTGATTTATTCTGCACGAATCCCGTCCGCTCGATCTCTCCCCCAGTCCATAGCCCAGTTTCCACCAGACGCCTGCAACTTTACTAGAATTATAAGTAATTTCAATAGTGGCAAAACCACGGACACCGTGAGTTGCTCTCGTGTGTGCCGCGCGCTATGTACGTGCGTACATAGGTGTGCACGTAGTGTCGAATTCCATTCGATTCGATTTCCTGCTTAAACCGTACCTAACGGTTAAAGCTTGCCACCCACTTGCCCGACACGGCACGGCACGGCACGGCCCGGTGACGCCCAGCGGCAATCAACAGATTCGGACCTGAACGTGTGGGTTGCCGCCGGGCATCACCGGGCCGTGCCGGACAAGTGGGTGGCAAGCTTAAAGGTCAAAGCACACCTAGGCAAAGCGACGCGCCGCGAAGCGAAGAGAAGCGCGGCTGTGCAAAGCACACTTGGGCGAAGCGACGTGCCGCGAATCGAAGAGAAGTGCGGCGAATTTTATATGTGCGAACCGAAGGGAGGCGCCATGAAATGTCCATATAGCCGTAGCGCCTAGACTAAAATAGCTAGAAAAAAAAGTCATAAAGCAAAGTTGATCAGAATGTTATTATCTACAACTTTTATTAAGGTCATTATGTCGAAAAACAATAAATAGACTACCCTTAAACGGCCTTGAAAAAATCAGCCTACCCTCGTCGATTTTTATGCGCCATAGGTAAAAATGGATAAGTGCCTCGGATTATATGCGGAATGGTGAAGCGATCCTCTATACCTGATAAACCAGGTATTTAGGTTCACCAGACATTTCTCCTAGTTTGCGGCGCTTCTCTTCGCTTCGCTTCTCTTCGCTTCGCTTCTCTCAAGTGTACGTTACCTCGTAAGAAGTAATAAAATATAAAAGGTAGCTTCGCGCTTCGCGGCGCTTCCAGTCGCGCAAGTGTGCTTATCCTAGTTCGCGACGCTTCTCTTCTCTTCGCTTCGCTTCGTTCAAGAGTGTACGTACGTTATCTCGTAAGAAGCAATGAAATATAAAAGGTAGCTTCGCTTCGCGGCGCGTCGCTTCGCCTAAATGTGCTTTGACCTTAAGAGTCCCGGTGTCTCGCATTATGTCAAGATTGACCCTAGATTAACGAGGTATATAGATCGCGATGGTACTGAGTGGTAAGGACCGATATTCAGAATGCCGACTATCGTTTGTCGGAACACTATCGTTTTTGCCTCTTTTCTTTTTCAAGTAAACAATTTATTTTACCCTTCATTTAAATTTAAATCACAATCATATCTTATTGAATTTCCATTTAATAATTACTGTCGATGTTTTATTTGGTCGATACTTCGTCCCTGGGTATAACAACGAATGGTCTTTTAGTCTTCCTTTTTCTCGCTCTTTATCCGCCTCATAGAAAACGGATAGAGTGACGGAGAAGGAGATATAAGAGATAAGGAACTACGACGGTCATTCGAGGCTATTCTTTTTTCGGAAGGCTCGTCAGACGGGATCGTAATTGCGGACAATATCTCCAGCTTCGCGTAATTGCAGCCACTTATACCGGATAGTAGTCGTTGCACGGTATAAGCCAGACCCCGTATAGCCGTCGTAAATGTGTACCGGGTGTCCGAAAGGGTCGACCCTTCACCTCGGCAGGGCAGGAGGAAATCGAATCAATTTTAACAGCACCTGTACGCGCTTCTTCGCGGGGCTCCGATTTATGTGACGATTCTCTCCGTGAGATTCCATCCTCGCCGTTTCTTCCGAGGCAAGAAAAATCTCTGCAGATGCTGCAGATGTATTAAATTCGATACCCGATTATGTTTGATAAACTCTATATGGATTATATATATCGTATTTTATATATAGTCCATACATAGATTTGGGCTTATTAAATTTATATATGAGTTCAATATAAACCATATATGTATTATGTATGGATTGTACAAAAATTAAAATAACTGAAATCACAAGCTCGTGTTATTTTAATTTTTGTATAATCCATGTACATATAGTCCATATATAGTACAATTGGTTTATAATAAATTAAGTAAGCCCAAATTTATATATATTCTATGTACAAAATATATGTGTAATCCATATAAATCTTTTCCATCTGGGAAAAGCTTTCGGTTAATCGGTTGAATTTCACAAATTGAAATCCTCCACGATATTGAATAGCAGACGTTGCGCGCGATATAAGAGACTGATGCGAATATTCCAGATAAGTCTTGCCATATATCGGGTACATCCGAATGGATCGGCTGAGTTTCGCAAAGCTCTCTTTATAGACGATTCTCTCGACACGACCAGCGACCAACTCCCAGTCTCCCTGTCTCCCTCCTCCGAACCGAGAAAAATATCCTGCGCACTCTTTCGGAATAGGAGCTTCGCGGGATAGGAGGTACGGTCGCTGAATGTTTCATAGCGAGAAATATTCATGACGACGGAGCTTTATATGACGTCCCGCGGATGTAATAGGGAAGACACTCCATTTCAGAGCTTCTCGTCTCATTGAATCTCGTACTACGGTTCCGCAGGCTTCGAGGAATACCTTTAACCCGCTCCGTAAAACTCGACCGCTCTATTATCGCTCGCTGTATCGTCGAGTGCCTCGCGCTGTATTTATACCTACTCGTTATTGCGTCGTACCAAAAAAAAAGAACAAGAAATCGCCTTACGAGAAGCCGATATATTTGTCCTTATCGTTGTTCCCAGGTGCTGCGCCGGTTCCGGGGACGCGGGTGGATATATTCCAGGTAAGAGCGCTCTACTTACACGATATCTTCCGTTGAGAGCCCAGGTGCTAGACGCATTTGCTTAAGTGCACACCGCCCTACACGTTGTTTACCAAAGAAAACTCGAAGCGACGCGTATACGTACGGCCAAAGAGCCGCACGTATCATATAAGGCTATAAACTTATTCACTAGAAAAAAAACTGAGAATCTCAATTATCTCATTATCTATAAGCTTTTGGCTCATGTTTGCATAGTACTTTTTTGAAGATTGTATTTTTATCTACAACAAAGGTTATATCAATGTAGGCCAAAAGTTCACGAGAAAACGAGGTAATAGTGATTGAAGTTTTTTCGCTAGCGAGTAAGCTTATAGCCTCATACAGTATTATATCTTCCCATCCCTCTTCGCGTGAGGTTCCAAAAGAGGCCGCTCTCTTGATATACGCGAGGAATTTAGTCGCGCGTCCGTTCGTCGAGTCTCTCTCATTTTGGCAGCCATGAAAAGTCGATCCGCGCAGGTTGATATACATCGCTTACCCCGACGTCACGGAACCCGGCACCGGAATCTTTGCCATTGCGCGCCGTCTCGCGCACAGAGGTGCACGCCTATCTCGCGCCGATCCGCCAGAAACCGCCGAGGCCCTTGGCGAGGAAGATCGACGATATCCGCGAACGTCTCAAACGGTCTCCTTTCAGCCGCCGGAAACTCGAGCCTCTTATGCGCCACCAGAGCGTTTCCATTTACCTTGCGCGACTGCATTCGTGGATATAACTCCTGTATATCCGTACCGGGGGGATGTGAGAGATATTCTTATCGACTCTTTTCAGTCGTACCTCTCCGTGTTGATACACGCACGTTCCGCTTATGCATACGAGGCACGTGACGCAATTTTTCGCCGAGGAGCTGGATGTGGAATTTCAAAGTTTCCTGCCGGGAAATTCCGGCACACACCCCGTATCGAAAGAGGTGGTGCGATGGATGCTGCATCGCTGCGATCGCGTTGGCGATGTGAAGGACCCTCCGAATGAGCTTGAATTGCGCGCGAGTGTCGCTCGCACATTGCCTTTATGCCTCGCGATATGTTTCATCCCGATCGTTTACCGATAAGCGACCGTTCGCGGAATTGGCTCCGTTTTATACACGTTCGGCTTTATTTTACGCGCAACGACGGTGAGTGGCGGGGGGGGGGGGGGGGGCAAGGGGCAGAGGTCGTCGCTCCGAAGATACACGCTGCAGATGCACCGCGTTTGCATTGCGCCGGATAGCGATGTAATCGACGCGCGCGGATTAACGATATCCGATAAGTTCGATGATAACAGTTTTCTCGGCAATTAACGAAAGCTCTTACATTTTGACGGCTTCTTTTATTGCTTTGAAAATTGGTTCGTGAGTTTGAGAGATCGAATCTTATGTTTTCTCTCTCTCTATCTCTCTCTCTCTTTCTCCCTCTCTACTTATTGCAGAAATATCGAATGAAAAGACTTGGAAGAAAAGTCGAGCACTCGCTGCTGCGTTCGCAGGACTCTACTCTACCGCCGCGCTGCTAAAAGCAAAGCGGGATGAAGAAAGAAAACGAAGCGACGAGAGAGGGAGAGCGAGAGAGAGCCCGATCCATCATCGGAGTCTTCGACGTCTTCCAGATTGGGGCTTTCGTCGGAAAAGTAGCCATCGGTAATCCGAGATTTATGAAACAGCCCGAAATCGTCCGCGCGGCGCGACGATATCGCCGTCGGGAAAGTCGCGGAAGAGTTCGAAGCGAGAAGGATTCGAATTATCGGAGGAAGAGCGGCGATGATCGGTCGTCGCCAAGGTCTTGGCCCCCTCCCGTGACAAGATCGAGAATTCATCACGTGGCACTTATTCCTGAAATCCGACGACGAAACGAGTCCGATCGAACGGAATCGTCATACGGATGTAGCGAGAAAGTCTCATCCCTCCGTCGACGAAATTTTCAGCGTCGACCAAAATTCGTTCAAGTCTCGCCCATCGATCTCGTCGCGCCGATGAAGATCGATAGCCCGAGGCGTCGAGAGTGGTAATTAGCCGGGTCGCGGCGGAGTTAAATTGATACCACACACGCGAGACTGATTTATGACAACCAACTTTCCCGGCTCCGTCCCGGAAGCATCGGGTTAGTCAGCTTTTCACGGTCCCCGATGAGGAGGGTGGCGACGCGATGCTGAAAAATTCCAGAACTCGTTACCGGACCACACGTATCGCTTCGGTGTTACGACGACGACTCGCACGGGGGTGAATTCGATGGTGGCTGCGTCGAGCGGCCTCGCAGTTAATCTGGAAACTCACCCTTACCACAAGGAGACGAAACGAAGGAGGAAGAAGAACGTCGTCGGTTGGATAAATATATCTTCGAGCGTGAGATAAGCTAGCCCCATCGTCGAAGGATGAGCTACGGACTGACGCCTCCGCCACCCTCGTCCCTCCCTCCACGCGAATCACCCCGATCTCGACTACAATACTTCTGCCTATCTCGTGTTCGTATGTATTTAGGCGCCTATAACGTTCGATCCAGGGAAAAGGGACCGACTCGCGCGAATTCGACACTCGATAAGGATTTCCTCCACACGTACAACTACCGACGATCCGCCCACGCGGCATCGCCATTCCTCCCCTTCGTCGGAACTTTCTTCGATAGCGAAGGGAAAGCGGTGGAAGGATCCAGAGGCTAAACGCCTCTCGCGCGCTAGATAGGCCAGGAGATAGCCGGCGTTAGGCGTTAGTCGATAGACAGCCTCGCGGTGGAGCGATTATACAAGGAACGAGATAAAATCTCCGTTTCTCCCTGCTTGCTTTGGATTTTCACCGTAAAGCAACCCTTCGCGTTAAGATTCCGGTGAGACGGTTTCTTGTGAAAGTTACGATCAAAATCCTAAAGGAAAAAATTCTGTATGGCTTATATATAGTTTGTGTATGGATTATATATGATTTTTATATAAATCATATATGGACTATATATTATGGATTATTTGAATCTTTAAAATTTTTATATAATCCATATATAGTCTATATATCGTCGCTGTTACTGCAATAGGTCGTATGTCAAAAAATCACCCTCCGCTTAAGACACTTTACGAACCAAAACCAAAGCTACTACCATACTGCAAAACCTCGTTCTCAATCATAAGGGATAAGGAAATAGATACGAGGCCCTGCAGTATGGTAGCAGCTCTAGTTCTGGTTCGTAAAACGTCTTAAGCAGAAAATGGCAATTTTCCGACATACGACCCATTGCAGTAACAGCGACGATATGATTTATATAGAAACTTAAATCTTAAATTTTTTTACATAGAAATTTAAATCTAAACATTTATATATTCCATATATAGTCCATATGTTGTTTATATAAAAATCATATTTAATCCTTATAGGACCAAATCCATATGTGGACTAGATATGATCCATATAGAACTTTTCCGCTTGGGGTCGCTCTCATTTGACTCGATCGTAAATATTATCTCAAAGCCGATCCGCATCGAGAAATGCGGCGATATATCGTCTTTTGAGTTCTAGAAAATAAAGGGTTGGAATTGCATTCATCCCACCGCGAAGATTAGTAGCTCATCATTTTACTTTCGACTCAACCGCCATGTTTACTCGCTTCTTCGTATTCCGGAGTAATCGCGTCGCGTCCCCTCATAAGTTATACTCCATTGCACCTGCGTCATCTTCCTTCGGTTACGGTTGGCGCAAACATATATAGGTATATGCGTAGCTCCGAGACCGAGAGAAACGGAAGTATCCTCATCCGATCTACTTATACGCGCATACATTCAAGTCTGACTTTCCAAGATTAAAGGCGCAGGGAAGCTCCTTGAAATCCACGCTTGATAACTGGATATCGCCGGGGTTTCGTAGTAGGAAGGGTACAGGGATGGATTGCATTCATTTCCTGTACCGCGAATATTAGCAGCGGCGTTTCTCGACCGAAGGGCCGTGCGATCTTCGTTGCTCCGGGGCTGTGCGATGCCTCTTCCTCTGCCGCGCCATTCTTCAGCTCGTTATTTTATGATGAAGAGCCGTGGAGGTCGAGTGGAAGACCAGCACTCGACAGCTTTCTGGCTACTTTCGTTGGAAGGCAAAATCTGCCTCGAGATTATCGTAAATGTTACTGTGGAGTGTTAAAAAAAAGACGAAGAGGAAGCGACGAGAGAATGTAGGTCAGGGGCTAAAAAAACTCCTTTACTGAGAAAAAAATCTGCTTGATCGAAATAAGCGTTTTTTTTAATAGTCCTGTAAAAGCATATTTATTTTATTAGAATGAATATTGATCGAACGTGTATAAATATCATTCACTTGATTGAACATTATTTAAATCAAATCGGTATTCCTTCGAATCGAATAGATTTATTCTTATATAAATATTCAAAAACACGCTTATCGTGATAGCAAATTTTGTTCTCAGTGCAGTGTAAGCAGAAGTATTTAAAGCATCATATTGGATATAAAAAGCGATACGCTTTATAATTCGCATTAAATAAGTTTCCCGATTACCTTCCGTTAGGCGCCACCGCGAAGCCCATTTACCCCGAAGTATAAAATGCATCGCCCCGCATATAGACAGCGAGAACGCTCGTCATTGAAATGCATGCGTTTCAAACTCAGCCAATTTGTGCAGCGGGACGCGACGAGGAAATCAAATGAGCGACGGTCTGAATTCGGAAAATTTTCGCGCCGGAGAAAATGTTTGCGAGCGACAGAAGTTTTAAAAGTAATACAAGACGCAAACTTCCTCGTCGAGCTTTTTCCCCGCGTGTCATTAATTCACTTCAATCGAGACGACGCGTTTTCCTACCTCCGTCGGCCTAGCATCGCGCTGGAAGTTCTGCAGCCACCGCACGACTGCACTCCGCGTCGCCGCAACGCAGCGAGCTGTACACCGCGTGTATGCATCACCTCCGCTCACTACTACCCGGGCTCTCGGTTATTATATGGAGGACGCATAAAACGGAAATAATGCTCGCACCGCGATACCCACCCAAGGCAAATATTTACGACACGACCCCCGCGTCCTTCGCGCAGAAGGTGGGGATGAGGTATAGGCACATATAGGTGTAGCCTTTCCGTCTAAAGATACTTTGTATCTACATCCCCATAAATTTGGGATTCCCCCGTCCAATCGCGGCATCGAACGTCGAAAATCGTCCCGTAAACTCTTAACTGCCAAAACCGTTTTGAAATATACACCGCGGCCTCTCTCGGCGATTTCTCTCCGCTGCGGAGCGGAATTAAAAATCTCGACCTTTTTTGTCGAAGCACGTCATGTCGGTAGAACCTGATATTCCTACCGTGGCATTGTACCGCAGAGTTCTAGAGATTTTTAATTCTGGCATATTGGAGGTAAAAAAAATGCATGTATACTCTCAGTATACAGGAAGACGGTATATTATCGGAACGCTGTACAGCTGTACTACCATAATAATATGCTTTCCCAGATAGAAAAATATGCCACAGGACAAGTGCAGTGCCACCAATATACCGCTAAACAGACCTTGGCCGTTGATACAGACCTTGTCGAAGCACGTTGTGTCGGTAGAACCTGATATTCCTACCGTGTCATTGTACCGCAAGTTCTAGAGAATTCTTTTCTATCCAGGTTGATTGTTGACAGTGAACAAAAATCAAATGTATTGATTAATCCATTGCTTCCTCCCGTGCTCGCATGACGCTGAAAACAAAAAATAGAATATCCACAAAGTATTTGTCCTTTATATACGTGATCAAAATGAGGTTAAATCGGTCAATTAGGAAGTAACTTATCTGATGGCACTTCTTCTGAGATACTGATGTCTCCTTTCCTGCTCTTTATGCACAACCAGAAAAAAATGGCACTGCTTCCGTTCACTATCTTGATTATTGGAAAAAAATATGAACGATTATCAAACTATCTGTCAGAGCATCTGTCACATTCACCACTATTGAGATGACCGATGTTTTTTTGGACTGAAACGTCTATTTCGTTCGTGTCCTGGCTATTTGGTTCGTGTCTGGGCTGTTGGTATTGTCACCGAATTTTAGGGAACCATCTTAGATCCGATAGCGCCAACCGATATGCAATGTGCTACGCTGGCGTGTATAGAGGGGAACGGATTGTATATGGTTTATATATAGCATTATTTCAATTGTTTTAATTTTTGTACAATCCATGTATAATACACATATAATTTATATTGAAATCGTATTATAAATTTAATAAGTCCAAATTTATTATATATATAGGTATATGTTTTATATACAAAATATATATTACCCATATAGATCTCTTCCACCTGGGATAAAAAGCATTAGTGTTGAAACTGAATTTTAATGCTTTCTCGCGGGAAGAATGCTCGGCACGCTCGCCTATTCGCTCACGTAGCACTCTCAGGCTCGCGTGTACGAAGCGTTATGAATTACCAGATAGGAGGGTGGGAATTGTAGGGATGGACGAGATAGTAGCGTAAGACGACGCGCGGGAGGAACGATTTCACGGAGGTCATTCGAGGTCACTCCCGGCTTAGCGCTTCATATTTATAATGGTGTTAAGGCGGAGGGTGTCTATCTTCGTGCACGGGATCTTGGCGGGGAAACCATACACGAGACGATATGCCGTAATGGACTCTAGTGCGCGACTCCGATAGGATCTCGGTCGAGGTTTAGAAGGCAATAAGTGGTGTAACACTCGAGTTGGCTCTCGGTTATCGCGATATATTACGGTATACTTATTAGTTCCTAAATTCGCGAACATATTACGCTCTTCGGCGGGAAATCTTTCCAATATTTTCCTCGCTTCCGCTCGCTCCGGACCTGCGCCACGATATTTCATCCGCCCCCTCGAGAAATTCCTCCGTAAGATGCCCGCCCAAAGAGCGCTTCTTCGTAAACAATGTTCGTTCGCCTCGGGCCACGCTGAACTCGCGCGCGAAGGTGAAGCTCTCGTTCGAATTAAGCTCGGAGGCTGCGGTGCATCGTGCGATGATAGAGAAGACTTCCGACTACCCACGCGTAATTTTCCTTCGTCGACCATCCGTCTTCTCCTTTTAGTCTCGCTTTGCCTTCGCGGAAGAAAAGGAACTACGCGAATTACAGTTTGATTAGGATTAAACTACTATTCTCTCCGCCCAGGAAACTGTACTGAATTACACAGTAATTAGATTTTTTCCTGGGGAACTGCAGACATTTCTGTGCAAACAGATATTATATTTAATTAAACTAGTATTTGGTACAACTATAAACTGTAAATAGAAATGTGACCTGTAAAAATTCTTGAAAATAAGCTCGAATCTCAGCGCTGCTGCACTGAGAGAAATAATTGGTGGTGCCAAATAAATGTTTTCTTGAATCAAAGACAATATAATTCCAGGATCAAGTCATGGTTTTCTTCGCTCAAAAAAATATCTGATAGGCTCGAGTAATTAAGGGGTGTCCGGTTCAAACATGCTATATATAAGTGCCAATTTTCTTAATTTGAAGATATTAAGGTGCACATATATTCTACATACAATTGCCTATCAAGAGACACGGTAGTGTCTCGCGGCATGTTCGTTCATCGCAGCATCGCAGCACCCGTGTCTCTTTACAGGAAAGATGTCTGCCCTCTTCACCCCTCAATTTTTACATCGAATTTTCTCAATAAATATATGGTTATAATCAAAACTATGCTTAGTTACGCCGTATAAATTGATTATTTTCTATTGATAGAGACCAGAATAAATGTTATAAGTTACATATTAACAGAGATTCATCCTTAACACAACGCGAAGCCACGCCCCACCCGCCTAAAACTCGAGGAATTTAGATTTCTCGACCGATAGCTATATGTCAAAATGTCACAAAATTTCCGGCAATATTCGGCGACAGTCGGCTATGATCGGAAATGTGTATACATAGATCACAAACACACACGCGCCATTGAATGTGTGAAATATATTCCGGCTTTCATCGTCGACTGTTCGGTGATGACCGGGGGGGGGGGGGGGGGGGGGAATGCGTATACACAAATGCGACCGCACGCATACACCATCAAATGTATGTGAGAGAATACATATGTATGACTTCAAATGACTGTATCTCCTTTCCTAATTACTTTAAAAATATGTTTTCTTTTTCCTTGAATTCAGAAAATTATAGAGAGCATTTCCATCACTGCAATTATTTCCATGCAATAACATATATTATGGTTTCATGCCGATTATATATGTTCAATTGCTCGTTTCATATGGTGACAGTAAATGTATCAAGCTGTCAAAATAGCTTAAAAAAAGAAGGAAATGACATGACTCTATATTATCGACTATTGGATTATTTATACCTTACCGACTGCCGAAGTTAAATTTCAAGTTATCGGCCATAGGTATGACTTTGATTGGTTTGCCCGGGGATATACGGAGTTATTTATGGAAATCCTTTCACGAACGAATTGTTCTGGGGAATTAAGTATTACTGCAGAACGAGTAGGTTAGAAGATTTTCATGAAGATTCACGATTTTCTGACATGTCATCTCGTACAGGTGCAACCGAAGAGGATCTAGCTCGTGTCCTGTCCGTAAAAAGATGACTCGATGGACATCGGAGAATGTCAGGCTTGTCACCGAGCGCCTATTACCCACGGTACATTAATTGCAATACGCGCTTCTCGTTTCATTCAACTATTCCAGTGTGAAATAACTTTTACTTCTCTTTCAAGGTAATAACCCTTTATGAACTGTTCGTGGAAGGAGGGAGCAATCGATAATAGAGATTCGTCGTAGACAAGTTCGTCTATTAAAACTAAAAGGCAATTCGGTGTGTCGAACTACTACTGCGATAATGTGCCCGAGCTCGCAGTCTATTCTGCAATTAACTCAAATACTCCCGAAACTATTTTTTTTGAAAAAGTATACTTTTATATCTCGATACCAGTAGATTAACTGTTTGACAAATGGACATTTCTTATACGTCTTTTTAAAAGGACGGTGGTACTATTTGGGTTAACGTTAACGTAATCGTGATTATGCTCAGGTGATGGGTGTTCCAAAAGAGGTAAGTTGGTACTAAACATCGGATACTGTAAGCTGACTTGCAAGTGTATGCTTTGCAACTGTAACATCATCGCAGGAATAATTTGTCTACGATTAGTCACAATCATTGATCGTTTACCCCTACGATCAACAATTCGTACAAAGTAAATACTTTGAAAAAAGTAAAAGTTACTTAAAGCAGGAATAGTTGAAACGAAAAGCGCATATTGTAGTGAAAGTACTATGGCGCTCGGTGACAAGCCTGACATTCTCCGATGTCCACCGAGTCATCTTTTTACGGACAGGACACGAGCTAGATCCTCTTTGGTTGCACCTGTACGAGATGACATGTCAGAAAATCGTGAGTCTTCATGAAAATCTTCTAACCTACTCGTTCTACAGTAATACTTAATAATAAAAAGCTATTCTCTTATATGTACATATTCTCCTGATGAATAAATTCCAAAAAGTAGTGAAATCCCCCCACAAAAACAGATTCTCTGTAAAAAAAAGGCGGCATGTTCATTCAGTGCCAACAAAAATTGATACGTAAAATACTCTCCAAAAAAGATTTGAAATCAATTAAGAGATTGTCATGTTCAAGATTTATATATAAAAAGTAAAAAGCATCATTTGAAAGGAAAATTATTAGGTTCGTTCCAACAAACACGAGAACTGGTTCTGAACTCGACGGAGTGTGCGCAGTTTGACTTTGGGACGGCTAGGTGAGACTGCGCAGACTCCGTTGAGTTCAGAACCAGTTCTCGTGTTAGTTGGAACGAGCTTATTGTAAATCAAGTTACTAGAAAATTCGACTAAAAAAATGTATAAATAAATTTTAATAAAAAAGAACTTGCCGCGTTTTTTACTTCAAAATAAAAAATTCAGACACAGAATTATACTCGATGTTTATGCACTTATGAGAGATTATAAATAAATTCATACACTCTCTTATATGTATGATACCACCAATATATAGTGGACAAAATATAAACACTCTCTCTCTCTCTCTCTCTCTCTCTCTTAAACGCGGCAAGTTCTTTTTTATTAAAATTTATTTATAAATTTTTTTAGTCGAATTTTCTAGTAACTTGATTTACAATAGGTTCGTTCCAACTAACACGAGAACTGGTTCTGAACTCAACGGAGTCTGCGCAGTCTGACCTAGCCGTCCCAAAAGTCAAACTGCGCACACTCCGTCGAGTTCAGAACCAGTTCTCGTGTTTGTTGGAACGAACCTAATAATTTTCCTTTCAAATGATGCTTTTTACTTTTTATATATAATTCTTGTACATGGCGATCTCTCTCTTAATTGATTTCAAATCTTTTTTGGAGAGTATTTTACGTATCAATTTTTGTTGGCACTGAATGAACATGCCGCCTTTTTTTTACAGAGAATCTGTTTTTGTGGGGTATCTTATACAGATGCCAAGTGCCAAACTCATCCTGAATAGTTACACAGAGGAACCAAAGATTGCCGGTACTTACCGCTTGATAGCATCGCGCTCATAGTTTTCCGACGATATCTCAGTATTCCCATTTTGGCACTTAGCATGTTTGAACCGGATACCCTTCAATTATTCTTTTCTTTTTTCACGCAGAAAGAATTTCTTGTTCCAACGAAGGTACTCTTGTATCAAGAACATATACAGGGTGTTCATTTTAAAACTTACCACCCACGTTATCTGCGTAAAGAGACATATTTCTGAAAATCGCCGAGACACGTCAACAAAATTATTGAGGGGGAACATTTTTTATAAAAATTCGACCCCCCCCCCCCTCAACCACCTGACTCCGGGGGCGGTAACCCCAATATTCTTAAATGGAACAGGGGGTCGAGTGATACCTCATTTTAACGTCAAATTTGAAAAGTAGGACGTCAAAATGTACACAATTAAAAGCCCTTTAAAATGAGGTATCACTCGACCCCCTGTTCCATTTAAGAATATTGGGGTTACCGCCCCCGGAGTCAGGTGGTTGAGGGGGGGGGGGCGTCGAATTTTTATAAAAAATGTTCCCCCTCAATAATTTTGTTGACGTGTCTCGGCGATTTTCAGAAATATGTCTCTTTACGCAGATAACGTGGGTGGTAAGTTTTAAAATGAACACCCTGTATATTCTTCGACCAAGAATTTGTATTCTTAAAAATTTGTGAGATCATGACGTGTTCTTGATTGAAGACATATTTTTTGCGCACTAGCATTTATTTCTCTCAGTGTGGATGAAACAATAAAAATTGCTAGTTTCTTTTTTTTGCGTGCACGCTTCGAATATCCATTCGCCACTGGAATTGTTATTTCGCCGTGCTGCGTATTATCAACTCCGAATTGACGGCTCATCTCCGATCCCGCACTCGACACGGCGGCACGGGTACTTCCTGCGGTCTTGTCTGCGAATTTCAGGGGGGCGTGGCAGGGTAGGGGAGAGGACGAAACTGGAGAATATCGTTTCGCCCGTGTGCCAAACTCCGGGAGAGTGTCGCCGGTAGTTTGAAACTTTGAATTGTTCGCCAACGTCTCTATACACGCGGCGCGTTCCGGGGGTGAGAGAAACATCGTCCGAGACGGCGGAAGTGCGCGTAGAGGCGGAGGACCCTCGACGCGCGGTGCCAGATGTCAGTGTCGCGCCAGCTGCCGAAGTCCTGGTAACGCGATTAGACGCGGCCTCTCTCTAGACGGGCCTAGGGGATGAAGACGAAGCTCGCCGAACTTCCCGCCGAGAGGTGAGAGTCGAAACGTGACTTCGGCCGAATCTTCGAAACGCGATTGCACCGCGCGTAGCGGAGCGAACGGTGAAGTTTACTGTCTCTCGCAGTAGGACGACGTTATTTCCCCAAGGCTACCATTTATTTCATCCCCTCCCCCGCCCGATACACACCCGTACAATTTCTCGACGCTCCGTATAGCCGTCGCATCGCTATCGCACTCGCGACTCGGCGGTATGTGTATACGGAATTTCGCGTACGTGAAAGGAATTTCCTCTCGCGTTTATGTTGTCTTTTTTCCCTCCCGCGCACCGATCGCTCAGAGCCCTCTCTTCGACACCGCCGTCCCCCCTGACATCCGCGCGACGAAAACGCCGAAGCTCTACGAGAGCCGCGCAGCACGACGGAGCTGCAGGGAATAAGTAAGATACGTCGTGAAAAATGTTCCAATCCCCCGATACAAATGGTGTATTGCAGACGTCTGAGCGATATCCTTCCCCATCTCCTCGCACGCTCTCCGTTCGATTCCCGACGTCGAACGAGTGGAATCGCGCGGTCGACGCGGGTATCGCGCTGCGCGTCGATGTCGCGCCGCCTCCTCGAGATGCTCTCGTGATTCCTCTCGGCGTTTATTTTTATTCGACGTGATTGTGCGCGACGCTCCGATCGTATCGCGTCGAGCGGTTGATTTGACTGAAGGAACGACTGCGCCGTTGAAAATGTATACCGATTTGTATAGGTTGATCTATGCGGGATATAAAGAATCGTCTCGATCGATTCGCTTATCACACCTGCACGATACGAAGGATAATCGATTTTCTTTCGTACTCCCCAGTGTTATTCACGCCACCGTTTTGAAATGTGCAGTTGTCACGCCAAGCCCGACAACGAACGTCTTTTAGCGGAATAGCAACAGGAGATGACGTGACTCTTTCGAGCGACACGCCATTCGCGGCTCCTTGCCCGGGTAGTCGCTTCGCGCGAAGCAAAAAACCCCTTCCCCGTTATCGCTGCACGTACGAGTAGAGTTCCGCGGTAGGAAACCGCACCGTCGCTCTACTCCGCGCGTCGCATCGATTTCCTTCGGTGGCAAGAAAAGCGCCGGTCCAATTTCTCTCTCTCGAATTTCTCCAATCGCAATTTACGAGAGACTCGCACTCGAATATCATTCGCGAACGTAAGTGGCGTCCTACGGGTCGCTCCTCGAAAGCGCGCAGAATGGCTCAAGGTGCGCTCTTTGACGGTACTAATTAGTCGAGGCGAATCTCGTAACGGCGGGCGACCCTGTAGGAATTCTACCGATTGGCTGTAATTAAAGCGCGCCGCGCGCGTCGTCCGACTTGGTCAACATCGAGACGCAAGCATGCGATTATTAATCAATCGAACGAGTAATTCGATTCGAATGCGGGGCGGGGTGTGAAAAAGCGAAATGTCACGTCGGTCTTTGGATCCTCGATGAAGATGAACCATTCGCGGTCGGTGGTGCGCGACAGTTTTCATCTTTCGACTTCGGCCCCTTCCCCCCCTTCCATTCCCACGGGCAAAAATGGAGACAGATTCAGAAGTTGTCGCTAGACGCCCGATGTACGAGTATTAAAAACTTTTAATGAGCGCGAGTCGGCTCGAGGGAATGTCGCGCATTTTTTTGGGAAACTAAAGGGGACACTAATTGGATGATGAAACCGGCGGGAAGCGCGTTGATATTAGCTCTTCCGCCGAGAGATTATAAGTTTTACCTTGTTATGAATTAGGTGGAAAAAAAAGGCAAAGAATGAAAACGAATACTTTTGCATTTTTCTCTCTGAAGTGTCCCGAGTCGAAGTTTTCATTCTCTCTTAATACTCGCACTTTTCCATCAAGAGAATGAAAGGAGACTTCATAGATGTATAAGAACTCAGAATTTTTCATGCTCTTTACGTGCGCAAACTTGCAGTTATGTCCGTTTCTGCACGTCTGATCATGTAAAGAGCGCACTGACGCAAAGTCCCTTTACATGCTCTTTTCGTGCTCGCATGAGCCGCTACTAAATACGGGTTTATAAACACCGCGCGTCTCACTGAGGGTAAAATCGGTCGCTGTCGGTAAAGGTAAAATCAGAATATGTATTAAACTGATTTTTCCTATGGAATGTCTCTTCCACTGAAGGTGCGTTGCCTTACCGACCTCAAACCTTCTCAGGGAGGTAATTAATTTTTACAAGAGACCAATGGCCTAGTCCTGGAAGCACTGCAGTACCAAGATAACTCGCGGAAAGGCTGGGCGCGCTCCCGACACCTCACCCACCTCCAAAAATCAGTTTAACATTCTGACTCCAGAATCGGGAGTGTATCAGATATTAAGCTGATAAGAACAAAGCCGAAATTGAGCCATGAAGCGATAACCATTACACTTTTAAACGTTGCTCTTATAAATACTGAAACATAAATTTGCATCCGAGAATAAGGTGGTGGCGGTATATATGGCCCTTCTTGTGATATGGCCCATCGTCTATAAATTGTACAAAATTGTACATTTACCGATACATTCTACTTTTCTCAGTAACTGCAGTTTCGTTGAACACTTCTTAGCTCTACCTAGCGCCATCTATTAAAAGTAAAATGTGTCGGCAAATGTACAATTTATAGACGATGGGCCATATCACAAGCCGGGCCATATATACCGCTGCTACCTTATTCCCCATCTAGCGGGCAACCGGGTACTAGCGCAGCGATATGCAGGAGACCGAAATTTTTCTAAGTCTTGTTCGTCATTAAACAACCGAGCATAGAAAGAGCACAGAAGGAGCATCATACAGTCACTCAGTTTCGACAGAGTATCAATCGAGATTCAACAGAGCACTCTGATTATTAAAAGAAATTGAAGCTAGCACTGCGATCATCAACCGAAGATCAAAAGTTCGACTCGGGGTAGCTCGAATAGTGACGTCAAAGTTTCGCGGTATTTGTCATCGATAAGGAGAAGCGTTATCCAGCGAAATTCCTCGTATACGAGAAAGCAGCTTCGCCCGAATTTCTTCGGCGTGAAAGAGGTGGGCCCTCCGTAATTGAATCCGCGTAATTAAACGACTCTACCTCCCGCGCGGCTGGGCTTTCACGAAAGATCTCTTGTCGCTTTAAACGGCCCGATAACGAAGTCATAATTCGCGATTACCTTGCAAGGAAGGTCGAGGCTGCCGTCGCTCGACAAACACCCGAGCGACCCGACGAGGACAAAAGGCTCGCGCCTAAACACATTCGGCGCTTAATTCCTGGGCTTCGATGAATAATTTTCTCGGAGATTTTAATAAACGGTTACGTAGCGCCAGAGTGAAATTGCGAGGAACTTTTCGCCAGGGATTTTCAATAGTATCGGGGATACGAATTTTATATTTATCAAGTTTCATCATGAGAGATCTTGGAAATTAAAAATACTCAAGAATATTATCTACCTCTGAGAAGTCTCTTTTATACGAAATTATTCCAAGCATTTATCATCAATTTAAATAATTATTCAGATTAATCCATCAGTATGAAAGATATTATATCTACTATATTTAACTTGTCTCTGTACACCGTCCCACATTTTCGACTCCGCTCAATTCAACCCACGTGCCTCTACTTCGTGGAACCCACAGAGCATCGCAATGATCGCGAGGGATGATTAAAACCGTCGTCGTACCGGGGATCGGTATCGCCATTACCGTGACCCGATCCTTTATTATCGCGCGAACTAAAATAGAAAGCGGTAATCCGAAATGGATAATCAAATGCCCCGGCATAAACGCCAGGTTCTAACTACTCGGGTTAACTCATCCCGACGGGCGATTAACCCGTCCGTCCCTTCGTCCGCGTCAGCTCCATTTCTCGCAACCCTCGTCGTTCCCGCCTTCTCGCTCTTCACCTTCGTCTGGGTGTATCGCGAAAATTCGACGGAGAGAACGACATCGAAGGGAGCGGGTATCCCGCAGGTTCGTCGAGAACGGAAACTATTTAATATGGAGCTTCCGCGGGGTATCACGCGACTCGATCAAAGCGTAGCTCGCTTCGAGTGAGTTTAATTAAATTTACATGTCGCGCTCATTCGCTCCTCCCCTCCTCGTATCTTTCTCGATCGCGAGAGCTCTCGTCCCGCGTGGGTCGTCCACCGGGGTCGTGCGAAGTCACGACGAACGTGTCGGATGGCTGTCTCGGGAACCGGACGAGATACAACGAAAGTTCCGGGATAAAAGTTGTTCGGCTTTGAATTCCGAGTGACTTTTGTCTCTGGGCCTTTGTCGCGTTTCGCTTCTTTTCGGAGATAGACGCGTTGGAAGTTTTCTTTAAGTCACTTTAACGAGTGTACGTCGCAAGTCTGAGTCTAAACATGGATATACGCGGGACTGGCGCATTTTTTTCCTCGCCAAAGTCGAATCTACCAATCCTATAAATAGAACTCGGCGTCCCGCTGAACTTGCCATCGCGACCAACCGAGCTGGAATATGAAAGTACGACGAAAGTATAATATAACAACCCCCCGAGTCTTTCCCGATACTTTCCAATGCGATGAATTATTTTCCGCGTTGAATAAATAAAAGCGGATGGAAAAGTTTGAAATCGAGACGCGACGCGAATCCTCCCCCTCTTCTCGTTCGTCAACCCTCGCGGACAAAGTTGCTTTGTAATACCTAATTCATAAAGACAGTCCGGAGACTCGAATCAGTACGATTTAATTCGATAGTTCGCAAGTTCCCTCTCACCCCTTTTCCTCTCGGAGTCATTACGCCTCTGCCACTCCCGTTCCTCCCCGTCGTCCTCTCGATCGGCCCAGAATCGTTTCTAGGACATCATTACCGCGCCCTCCGGATATTCTCGAAAATTCAACATCAATCGCGAGGGTGACTGTTGCAACCCTTACGGCTGCCGCCGCGCGAAGTTTGACAAATCAGGTTTCCCACGTCGCGCGATCCTCCGGGTCGACGTTGCATCGATTCGGTCGTCCCGTGCAATCATCGGATTGGCCAGCGTCCCGTTGCCGTGACGGGGCGGCTCGTTCACGGTACGTAATTGCGTTTGAACGTAACTCGCACGCGGAATAGAGGCGATTCCGCAGGACGCGCCGGTCGTATACGCGAGAGGCTTGGGCCGTCGAGAACACGCGATACGCCGATCTTAAGCCGCATCCGCGACGGGCCCCTATCACGGTAATTGGAATTTAACGGCGATCCTGCCCCGGTTACAGCGACTCGCTGGAGCGCACTGCTCGACGACCCTACGTCGACTTTCGTTCGCGCGGGGGGTGACGGATGGGGTTGCACGCGATCCGAATTCAGTCTTATGGAAGTATAGTTGTTACTTGCTGGTACACGGAAAAAAATGATTATGCAGTCTTAGCAGAACTTGGTCTTGCTGAGAATATTTTGCTGTTATGACAAAAATATTATACCTGTCACGCGACAAACGATATGTCAAATAATTGTAAAAATAGTAACAAATTTCATTGCGACTACAATTGAATTTGCTGTCATTGGACATACATTTTGCTGCCACAAATAGTACGATACTTTTGTCGTGATGGCCAAGACTGCAAAAGCCCTTTCTCCGTGTAAAATGCGAGTCTAAAGTGAAGCTGTAGCTTGGGCTCATTTCTAGTTATAAGAATATTTTAGTTGTTATTTAATTAACAGTGACAAAGAACTTTTTTTATAAATTTGTTTCGTATCGTGTTATCGTTTGTGAAAAAAAATTGTCAACCACTTGAACGTTGCCAAGTCGGCTGCTATAATTATGAAATATTTAGTGTGAATTGTTGATTAATAAATTTCAATCTGAATTATTCAGATAATAAATCTGTTTCTATATTATATTTTAAATCTAGTTAATTCGAAAAGCCCATACTTCCTTAAATACCTACCTCCAAAACAGAAATCGAGGAAGAAAAATCATGAGTGCATTCGTCCACACCACGAAGATCATTAAAAATTTCGCCCGCTAATTTTTAGCGAATCGAAATGGAAGAACTTTCACGTTCCGATAAATCTAGCGAGGAGTCCACACCATCGAGGACGCTTCTCTCGCCTCGCCCCTCTGTAGCGCCGCAGTCTCCCCCACCCCCGTCATCCCCTTCGCGAGATTTATAATTCTCTCATTAAACTTCTCCGGAAGTCCTCCAATCGGCTAGAAGCTGTCTTCCCGCGAGTAGTCCCTCTTCCAAGAAGGCAAACGCGCATCGGGTGATTCAATTTGCGAATATAAACTCGGATGACGACAGTGGGTAAGTGGCCGGGCTCACCTCGCAGCGAGACTTCAAAGTTTTCCGTCCCGCGTAGCCGACCCGTCATCGCTGCGCGCGAACATCACGGAAAACTTCCTCGCGTCCAGGCCGGCGCAGCTTAGGGCGGGTTTAACTTCGTAATAAGAGTTCGGCGTAATTTATGTACGAGCATGGCCGAAATTAAAGCTGCATAAAGGGGCGAGGTAAAGGTTGGCTGAGTCCTTCGTCCTCTTTCGCGGAATCGTATCGCCCGCGGAGGAACGACGGAGTCGCGGGTGCCGTAATAAATCGACCTCTGTTCCACCCTCCGGTTGGCCTCGGCGGAGGCACGAAAAGACTCACGCCTCCGGCGGATCCTGTCGTATATATACGGGGTGATACGTCTTTTAGTTTGGAGTAAATGGGTTTCGCGATTGCCTTCCATATAGGTGCGACACATTATCGACTCCAGCTGCACCTAACGGAAGGCAACCACGAAACCCATTACCTCGATATACGTGTGTAAAGCATATCACCCTGCAACGTTTCGGAAGAGGGATGAACAGACGTCGCGTAGTGGTGATAAAAAAAACGTGACGACGTTGTCGGACGACGGCAAAGCTCTCTTTCTCGTAACACCGCGGCGTTGTGCAGTCGAAGCGTTCGCGGTAACGCGCGAAAGGGGCGTCGTAAAAACCGCGTCGCGACGCCGCTCTCGCGTTGCGCCGCGAGTGGTGTGCGCGACTGGTTTTTTTCTTCGACGCGTCATGAATTGCTTAATTAAATTCGAGTGCCCGCCCCGGTGGGGAGCCGGCCGGAAATGCGGATGTGGCGCAGCGAGTAGGGAAGGAACGGAATACGAGATGAGACGGACAGTTGGGGAGGCGGAGTGAACTCGTAAGCTCGTTGTGTATCGATTTTATTCTCTTAACACAATCTTGTTCAAGCATCGATGATAGATCCAACGTGTTAAAAGGTACACGGAGAAAAAAATGTAGTAGATTTGACTGAGTCAGTGGTCACGGACGGGGAAACTCAGATTTAATTAGGTACTTGAACTTAGTAGAACTGACTGTCACTTGTTTTCGTCAAACAGTTGTCAATCATTATATCCAAATTATTTAATTTAAAAGAGGTATACAGAGAAAAAATATAGTAAATTTGACTAAATTAGTGGTTACAGACGGGGGAACGCAGAGTTCATTAATTGAATTAATAATTTGGCAGAATTTGACTGCCGCTCGTTTCCACCAAACAGTTGTCAATCATTATAACCGGATTATTTAATTTAAGTAACTACACTCTAAGGAAAACTTCTATTAAATTTAACATAATTGTACTCGTATATAAAGCTTTTATCCGATATGTGATTATGAAAATTGAGGCTCCCGATGCAAGAACCGGTCGAGCGGTCGAAAACGCTTAAAAGTATTGTCCACTTCGGAAAAGTGGCTGATGGAAAAAAAGTTGAGAAATATAAAAATATAAAAATACGTACTTATAGAGGGCACAAATACGCATATTTTAGTGTAATTTTACTTTTCTAACTTTTGTGGTTTTTAAGAAAAAAATTAAAAACTATTGAATTTCAATCACTCAAAATCGACGATTTTCAGTCTACTTTTAAAACATACATCGCCATATCTCGAAAAATTATGTACGAAACGTCACAATTTTTTTTTCTCGAACTTATTACACCCAAGCGATGCCAAAAAATTAACAAGCACCGCGAGAAAGATTCATTGTTTATAAATAATCACTGTATAATTATTTAACGAAAAAGTCGAAGTTTCAAAATTTTCAACCTGTGGGAAACATTTTTCTATTTATTCTTACGACAAAGTGTAAGCGAGAAAGTTGTAGATAGATGTTTTATGAAGTTTTCTACGAAAAATAGGGAAGATTTAGTGACATTTCACGGGTTTTACGATAGTTCATGTATAAAGCGCGCGATCCGCGTTCGCTCGATTCTCGCGCTCTGCGCTGCAACAGCGCTGGAATTCAATACCGTCTTGCCGGCAAAGCAAGACGACACATGTATTTTACATCGCCAAAAATAAATCATTTTAAATTTTGATTTGAATAATCTAGGTGCGCTTGCGTAAATATTGTATTTAGACATAATATTAAATCTTTTTGATAATATGAACGATACATATTGTACAAAATGTCGATATAACATAATATTCGTACTATTGAATTTTCGAAATAATTTGGCAATATGTTTATGGGTTTTGTAGTATTACAAGATGAAATCAGGCGTTGTTGATAAATTTTTATCTTATCATTTATTTCGTGAAAACTGAATAATGTTATTACTTAAAATACTGTATAACGTAAAAACAGATTAGGAAAATTACGTTGTTTTATAGAAGATAAAAACCAACGAACGTATCCGACTGAACGTCGAAAGGAGAATGATAAGTTTTTCCCTTTAATATTATGAAATAGTTGCTTTTCACGTCTCAATAAGTCGAGACTAGCCGATAAACGCACGCCGCGCAGTTAGAAAAATGTGCAACGTTTTCTTTGTCTTCGCACGCCCCCACGGCTGTAGAAGCGAGACACGATTTGACAAACAAATTTACGTCAAGACCTAAATTATTCAAATCAAAATTTGAAATGATTTATTTTTGGCGATGTAAAATACATGTGTCGTCTTGCTTTGCCGGCAAGACGGTATTGAATTCCAGCGCTGTTGCAACAGCAGCGCAGAGCGCGAGAATCGAGCGAACGCGGATCGCACGCTTTATACATGAACTATCGTAAAACCCGTGAAATATCACTAAATCTTCCCTATTTTTCGTAGAAAACTTCATAAAACATCTATCTACAACTTTCTCGCTTACACTTTGTCGTAAGAATAAATAGAAAAATGTTTCCCACAGGTCGAAAATTTTGAAACTTCGACTTTTTCGTTAAATAATTATACAGTGATTATTTATAAACAATGAATCTTTCTCGCGGTGCTTGTTAATTTTTTGGCATCGCTTGGGTGTAATAAGTTCGAGAAAAAAAAATTGTGACGTTTCGTACATAATTTTTCGAGATATGGCGATGTATGTTTTAAAAGTAGATTGAAAATCGTCGACTTTGAGTGATCGAAATTCAATAGTTTTTAATTTTTTTCTTAAAAACCACAAAAGTTAGAAAAGTAAAATTACACTAAAATATGCGTATTTGTGCCCTCTATAAGTACGTATTTTTATATTTTTATATTTCTCAACTTTTTTTCCATCAGCCACTTTTCCGAAGTGGACAATACTTTTAAGCGTTTTCGACCGCTCGACCGGTTCTTGCATCGGGAGCCTCAATTAATATACTCCGTTAAGAAATTTTGAAGGTAAATTTCATAAGGAAATATATAAATTTTCATAATTTCGGAGTAGGTATATTAATTTTCATAATCACGTATTGGAAAAAGCTTCATATGAAAGTATATTAAAAATGCAAATTTTGTTGCAGTATAAATCGGCATTCCCACGCTCATGACCGCCCATCTAATCAAATCTACTAACTTTTTCCTCCACGCAGAGAAACGCAATTGCGATCGAAATGGATAAGACGATGCACGCCGCACGATTTCCCTTACGTGCGCGGTAATTCGCCTCGCGCTACTCGAGCGAATCGATGTTGATCTATTTATTATATTATAGAATCTCGTTTGTGGTACCGCCCTCAGTCTCGCGTAGAGCTGTGGCAACCCGCCTTGCTCTATACCGATACGATCGTTAATTAACATTGCTGGCGCGAGTGAAGAGCGAAGCGGAGAGGTGGAAGCCTCCGAGAGGAAACTAAGCTCCTCTAAGCGCAGCGACGCTCTTGCCGACTAGCGGTTGGCGATAATACGAACCCGGGCGAGCTCCATCCGCGAGAAAGTCGTGAGGATCCTCCGAGTCCGACTGTACGCGAATCCTTGCGGTCGCAACCATCTGGATTCCATTCCTTTTTGCTTCGGCAAATTCCGCGCGTCGTACGAGCTTTAACGTCACCGTAAATAATCGAAATCATCCGCCGCATCCGGACGAGCGGTGACGGCGACGAGCTGCAGTATCTACTTATTGTTAGTGTATATACCGATATTTGGATGCTTCGGCACGTAGAGAGCCACGCGATCGGATCGCAGATATTTTAGCTCCCACACATTCTGTTTAACGTGATCGTAAACTGCGACGGGAGCTGCGTTCGTCTTTACTGCCGACACGTATACGCGGCCTGACGCGAGGTGGACACGTTACGGACTCATCATCGCGGCGGATATGTGCCGCGCGGTATCCCCTACGATCATCCGCTCGGTACTGCCCGAGCGCCGATTTTATTGGCTCGTATGTATAAACCTGGAAAATGGTACTGAGTTCATTTTTCGTAAAGATCGTAGTACGGAAGCAATTAAAAAAATATCTCGAGGAAAATGCGATATGCATAAATGCGAGAGATTAAATATTACGCAGCTGCGCTCCTGGAAATTAATCCTCGACGATAAACTCGAAAGACGATGAGAAAGGAAATGAGTATAACTTAATTATCTCGTTCGATACTAAGCAATGAATCCACCAGTAAATAAATAAATAAATATACAGGGTGTTTCACCTAACTTGACCACCTCAAATATCACGGCAGTCTTTGATGATATGAAACATTATTGAGAGGAAAAATTGTTCGATACAAAGGGGCAAATACTGTTATTAGAAAAGAATTATTTCCTAATTAGTTTTTTATTTTAAATGGGTCGACATATTTTCATTACTGCAGTATTGTAGCTTATAAGAGGGCAAGTTCAGCAACTGTTAATATGATGACCTTTATTTGACCTTGAAGGAGAAGAATCGCGAAATGCGTGCCATGAATTCCAGTATGTACTTGTTCGAAGACGATAAATGAATGATTTTTGCTTTAGCGCAGAACATTTATTTTAAAAGGTCTTCAAAATGAGCGCCATTAACTTCTGTGCGCATCGAATAGTGTAAACCACGCGTATTTCTAAGTTTAGTTCTCTTAAGATTTTCTGTGACCACGTGCGCTTAAAGAGTATTCGACTCTCTCGGGTTTCCAAACCGGACCGATCCTTACTTTCTCCTTCCTGACGGAACAAGATACCGCGGAGGTTTGTTTATAAGCATCAGAAACAATAACATTTCACACAATCGCAATGACATTGAAATTCATTCATTTATCGTCTTCGAACAAGTATTGGAATTCGTGGCACGCATTTCGTGATTCTTCTCGTTCAAAGTCAAATGAAGGTCATCATATTAACAGTTGCTGAATTTGTCCTCTTATAAGCTACAAGACTGTGGCAATGAAAATATGTCGACCCATTTAAAATAATATCGATGACCTTGATATCTTGAAAAAAAACTAATTAGAAAATAATTCTTTTTTAATAACAGTATTTGCCCCTTTGCATCGAACAATTTTTCCTCTCAATACTTTTTCATATTGTGAGGAATATTTCTTGAAAGAGTCGATGGAAATGCCGTCGACGTATTCCGGACACCCCTCGCTTGAAGGATGTTTAGACGAATCTCGAGGAGCTGGGATGCACGGGTACGAGTCGATGGGAATGCCATCGACGTATTCCTGACACCCCTCCCTCGAAGGATGTTTATATGATGGCGATAGCGAGACCAGGCCCTCCGGGCCTTGGATGACGCTGTGCGAGGATTCATTCTGGCTTTAGCAGTTATAAAGAGAGCATCTTCCTTATAGTCTCGCTGTACTAATTAAATAAAATAGTCTTTGAGCTAAGTCACGCTCACAGAATTCAGAAGTGGGATATCACGTGCCAGGTGCAGATCCGAACTAATTGTTTAAAAACCATAAGAGTAGTGCAGGACGGTATGTCGTCCCCGAGGCAGCGATCATCGATCGACGGAATGTCAAGAGATGGAGGCAGACGCGATCGATACAAGCGGACCAAGAGGTCCTACAGTGGTCACCGCAGTCGATCCAAGGAGGCTCGAGGTGGCAAGCAGCAGAAGTATACACGTCGTTCTAGAGACGATGATTCGCCTCGAGAACGCAGAAGACACCACCGATCGCGGTCTCCTTCGCGTGGACATCGTCACTCCAGCAGGGACCGACGTGATACATCAGAGAGACGAGGCAAAAGCGTAGAAAACAGTTCTACATTGAGGGGTGAGTCCGATTTTGCGAGATTGACAGAGGTGCTGTCACAGATCGTGCAGAAAAACTCACATAGATCAAATCGATTTATAAATGAAAAAATTTTACCGGAATTCGACCCTGGAAAGAAAGATTTATCGGCTGTGGAATGGACTGAAAAGATAAATAGATTGGGGGTGTTGTACGGGTGGGACGACATTTACAAATTATATTTGTCAACGCTTAAACTACAAGGAATCGCGAAAAAATGGTACGACGGTCTCAGAGATTCCCCTTTAACGTGGGAGGCGTTTGTCGTAGCTGTTACCAGACAATTCGCGGCGGAAGAGAATTTCGGGAAAATCTACGAGGACGCGGGATCGTATAAAAGTATACCGGGCCAAAATCTACAAGCATATTGCTTTGAAAAAATTAAAAGAATCAATCGACTAAATTTGGACATTCCGGAAGAAAAAATTATCGATTTCGTAGTTTTTGGAATCCACGATGATCAGATACGGATGAACTTAACATCAAAAAAAGAACTCTCGCGGAGTTAAACAGCTGTTTAGAGTCGCTTACAGTAGAGAAAAGTAAAGAAACAAAAAACGCGAAAGACGGGAATGATAGGAAACGCTTTACGGGCCCCGATAGGTCTAAAATCAGACCCAAAAATTTCTCAGATCCTGATGCTTGCTACAACTGTGGGAAGAGGGGTCATATTAGAGCCAAATGTCCGGATTTAGAAAGTAAATGGATTAAGGAAAACAGGCAAGAGTTACAGGCGGGTGGTTCTTGGGGGAAAGAGAAAGCGGTAGCAGACAAAGGCGAGAAAAGTAAACTTAAATGTTCACACTGTAAATTCCCGGGTCATCTCGAAAAGGACTGTTACAAAAGAAAGAATAAGGGGAATACAGAGAGAACTGAAAGGGTCGCATGACTAACCGATGGCGTAGCAACCTCCCGTCAAGTGTTAGAAGTTGCATCAAAGTTAGTAAATAAACCACTTAAGAAATGCGTATTAGACACAGAAGAAAGGATGTGCACCATTGATTTAGGGAGTGACTGTTCCATTATAAGAGAGACCATTGCACGTCACCTCAAATTACAGTTTAAAGAAACAAACAAAACCTTGTCGGGATTCAATCATTCTATGGTCATTCCACTTGCATATTCAAAGATTAAAATTCGTATCGATGAAATTCCGTTCAAAATTAAAGTTTTTATCGTGCCGGATGATCAGTTATCTAAAGAAATATTAATTAGTCGTAATGTGTTACGTAAAGCAGGCACTCGAGCAATATCAAATGCTTATGGGGTAACATTTACTTACAACGAACCAACAAAATTAACAGATAGTCTTGATGTTAACATGATAGATGCAGGTCCGGTAAAACCTATCGAAAAGGGAGATATTTATTGCGAAGGACTTAACCCTGAAGATACGGAACGACTGTTAAAATTACTAAATCGGTATCGCAAAGCTACGTCATTCAATACTAGAGAGTTAGGCCGAGTAAGCTCGGCAGAAATGAGAATCGAAGTAGAATCCGATACACCAGTATTTCAACCACCTCGTCGCTTATCTCTTAAAGATCGAGGAGAAGTCGCAAAAATAGTAACCGATTTAGAGGAAAATGGTATTATTCGAGAGAGCACATCACCATACAGTAGCCCAATTGTGCTTGTACGTAAGAAAAACGGTGAACTACGTATGGCCATAGATTATCGCGATCTTAATAGAATTACCAAGCGCATACAATACCCTCTACCGATCATTGATGACTTAATAGATCAACTTTGCGGAAAACGCGTCTTTACGGCACTAGATTTGAAGTCCGGGTTTTACCAAATTCCGATGCATCCTGATTCAATAGAGAAAACAGCCTTTAGCACGCCAGATGGTCACTGGGAATTCTTACGGATGCCGTTTGGTTTAGTAAACGCCCCGGCAATATTTCAAAAGACAATGAGTAAGGTTTTAAAGGGTTGTGCACAGGTATACCTTGATGATACCTTACTTCCAACCGAGAACAAAGAAGAAGGATTTGTGCTATTAGAGAGAGTCTTAGAAATTCTCATAACGGAAGGATTAACTCTAAATTTAGCTAAATGTAAATTTTTCCAAAGCAGCATTGACTATTTAGGTCGCGAAGTATCCAACATAACCGAAAAAGAATGGATCAAAGTAGCTCAATTGCAAGACCCCAAGCTAGAAGTAATTCGGAAAATTTTAGAGGCAGGAGAGAGGAACGCAAGAACGAAACAATATTTCGACAAATACGCTCTAAAAGGAGGGGTTATATTTCGGAAAACCGAAGCGGGTGAGAAATGGGTCGTACCACAAATGTCGAGATTCAATGTGGTGAAACTGTGTCATGACGAGCAAGGTCATTTTGCTTTAGAGAAAACGCTAGAGAAAATACAGGAGAATTACTGGTTTAAGAAAATGAGACAATTCGTTTCAAAATACATTAATGCTTGTTTAAATTGTTTGTATTACAAACAAAAGGCTGGGAAAAAACCCGGAGTGTTATATCCCATAGAAAAGGTTGCAAGTCCATTCCACACCATTCATCTTGACCACGTTGGGCCATTTATTCGTAGCAAAAATAAAAATACAGAAATACTAACCATTGTTGATGGATTTACCAAGTTTTGTATTCTTGAACCGGTTAAAAACACATCCGTGAGGGGAGTATTAAAAGCACTTTGTCAAGTAATCGCAATATTCGGAGCACCCGAACGCATAATAACCGACAGAGGGCCCGCGTTTACTTCACACTCATTCAAAACATTCTGCGAGGAGTATGGAATCAAACACATACTCAATGCAGTAGCCACACCACGTGCCAATGGGAAGTGTGAGCGTCTCAACCGTACCGTTCTAAGTTCACTGGCAGCTACCGCCGGCGGGCAGAACGAAGAGGATTGGGACGAAAACGTGAAGAAGGTTCAAAGTGCAATAAACTCGTCGGCAAACAGAACAACCCGGAAAGCACCATCCGAACTTCTTTTTGGGTATAAGCCACGTAGTATGGCTGACGCGAAATTACTGTCAGGCATCCAAAATATGCTCGATCAGGTAGACTTGCAGGTCATGAGAGAAACGGCAAAGGCAACTATAGATGCAGAACAAAAGGGAGCAGAAACGAAGATTCGACGCACGGAGGTTCAAACCTCCTCGATACGTGGTCGGAGACGTAGTCATGGTCGCTGCCAATCCAGTAGCAACCGGGCAGAGCAGAAAACTGGCAGCCAAGGCAAAAGGACCCTTCAAGGTGACGGCGGTACTACCGAACGACAGATACGAGGTGCAGGATCTTCGGGATTTGAAAAAGTCGCCAAACAAACGTAGCGTCGTTGCGGTGGACAGCATGAAGAGACGGGTCACATTCGATGCCACGCAGTAGCTGAGTGAGTAATGACTATGCTTATCCTTGTGATAAGATAGTGGCCGCAGTCAGGGAACTCCGAGTTACAATCTCTGGTCAGGATTGTGAACTAGGACGAGTTACTGGCGAGGCTGGACTTGTAATGACTATGCTTACCCGCGGGTAAGATAGTGGCCGCAGTTAGTGAACTCTGAGTCACAATCTCTGGTCAGGATTGCGAACTAGGACGAGTTACTGGCGAGGCTGGACTAGGCCGAGTTCAGAGTTGCTACGCGTGGGGACTGGTCAACTCCATGCGAGATAGGGCTCTGAGCGGAGGCCAGGACAAGTAGTCGGAGTCAGGACAAGCTCTGGATCGAAGTGGCGGGTTGCCCACTACGGTAGGGGGCCCCTGGCAAGGCTAGCGACCGTATTAAAATCCTAAAAGATTCCTTCTCTTATCCTAAATACGTACCCTCTCCGGTATTAGCATTGAGCTGAGTATGATTGCGGACGGAACTGATCACTCTGTACCGACAATTATGCCTTGGGTCAATGAGATACCACTTGAATCATAAAGGTCGTACACCATTAACGGATCAATTTTTGGATCCCTGTTACAGAAAATAAAGGTTTAAAGGAACGTCGAGGACGACGTGGTCGTCAGTCTGGCCGAGTGTGAGGAATATTTCTTGAAAGAGTCGATGGAAATGCCGTCGACGTATTCCGGACACCCCTCGCTTGAAGGATGTTTAGACGAATCTCGAGGAGCTGGGATGCACGGGTACGAGTCGGTGGGAATGCCATCGACGTATTCCTGACACCCCTCCCTCGAAGGATGTTTATATGATGGCGATAGCGAGACCAGGCCCTCCGGGCCTTGGATGACGCTGTGCGAGGATTCATTCTGGCTTTAGCAGTTATAAAGAGAGCATCTTCCTTATAGTCTCGCTGTACTAATTAAATAAAATAGTCTTTGAGCTAAGTCACGCTCACAATATCATCAAAGACTTCCGTGATATTTGAGGTGGTCAAGTTAGGTGAAACGCCCTGTATATATCCGTAAAAAAGACGAACCTATAATAGATTCAATAATTCACGAGGCTTATCAACGACACGTTATATTCACGAGGGTCTTAATCGTAGCTCAGCGCCTACAGACGCTAACAACCTCGCGCGCGGGAATATATACATATATAGATCCCCCCCCCCCCCTCCGCAGTCGACTTTAGCGTGCACACAACGAGGAGTTTATCGCTTCCGCGAACGCCGCCAGGCCGCTGCAGAGAGCGTTCGGGCGAATTGCAATTAGGCGTCGATTGATGCGGATCGTGATGGATCCACGCGGCGCACGGCTCTCCACCGACTGTGCTGTAACAGCCCGTTCACACGATACGGTTTTTTCCCGTTTCGGTATTTTACCGAATCCGTTTTTTTACCGTGTGCTGCAGTGGCGCATACATTTAAATGGGCGCGTTCACACGGTACGTCTTCGAAACTCATGCGGCAATTTCACCGATTCGGTCGAGACTGGCGTTCGGTTTTCGGGGGTCGTGTTCACACGATACGGTTTTTTCCCGTTTCGGTAAATTCACCGAATCGTTTTTTTACCGTGTGCTGCAGTGGCGCATACATTTAAATGGGCGCGTTCACACGGTACGTCTTCGAAACGCATACGGCAATTTCACCGATTCAGTCGCGACTGACATTCGGTCTTGTCACTGAAAACCGAATGGCCCGATTCGGGAAAATAATCAAATCGGTTGCTAGTGGCAATGTTTATGCATCGAAGTGTTCAGACAGGATAGTTTTCGTACTGATAGGGCTCATGCATGGCCGGGTGATGGCGCGACAATAAACAATGATTTTAACCCTTTTAGTACCGGACGACGATATATCGTCGTTCTCTGCACTTGCGAAAAGTGCCAGCGACGATATATCGTTGCGTATGCGATGGCGCCATGTTCTTCGCATTACGAAAAGCTCTATCTGAAAATAAATTTATAAAACGTTATAAACGATCTAATAACATTGCAAAGTAATGTAATAAAAATTGTTTTTGAGTATCCTTTGCATTCGCTCGAGCGGCACTGTTTCGACGCCCGGGCGATTGGTTGACACGTCCACTCGACGTGTGCGAAACACTTGCCAGAGCCGTAGCCGAGCCTATAGTGTCAGGGGGCTGACCGATTCGGTAGAATTTTACCGAAACGGTGAAAAACCGTATAGTCTGAACGGGCTGTTCGGTAAAATTACCGAAACGGTGAAAAACCGCATCGTGTGAAGGAAAAAACCGTATCGTGTGAACGGGCTGTAACAACGATCGGTACGGCGCGCGACTGCAGTCGCACCGACAAGATGCACTGTACAGGAGCGGAAAAAGGGAAGGGTGGGAGGAAGGTCCTCCAACGCATGAAGGAGCATTTTCATAACGAGCGAACGAAAGAGTATCGTACATTAATGTACCGAAAGACGGGCGAGGAAGCGAGATACGGCCGCGCGGCGGGACGCTCGAGTGCATTTTAATCTCGCGCGCACGCGGGGCGACCGATTCGCATCCCACTACCGCGCCGACGCGGCGCGTAGCCACGGCCACCCCGCGTCTGTCTCGCAGGACCGACGTTAAATATTTGACGAGCGAAACAGCTAAACGATTAGCTCCCTCGCGCACCGTGTTCGAAGCCGCGCGCGACTCGGAGGTGAATAATTAAACCGTTGATCGGCGGCCATTAACTTCGGCCACTGAGCGACACACTCCTGCCTATAATTTCCTATCGGTCAGTGGACACAATTGAAGTGCCGCGCGCACGTAGAGAGTGTTTAGGGTACACACATTCTCGTAATTATATTATAATCAACGTTGATTTCGAGTATCGATGAGTTCATTAAACGGTTTCCCTGCTCAAGCCGAAAAGCTCTAAATGATTTGTACATGGTCCATATATGGATTTGGTTCTATATGGATTATATGTGATTTCTATATAAACCATATATATGCATAAACTAAAATCTTTAGAATAAATGATATTTAAATCTTTTGAATTTTATTTATAATTCATATATAGTCCATATATGGTTTATATAGAAATCATGTGTAACTCATATAGAGCGAAATCCATACATGTGAACTATATATGATTTATATAGAACTTTTCCGCCTTGGCGTAACCGTATCAATTCGTGCACTCCTTGGCGAGAGAGATGTCCTTTTTTAATATCCTTCAATGACAAGTGTGTATAGGTACTTCAAACACACGTCCAGGCGAACGACAAAATAAGAGACACGAGGCTGAGTGGCGGAGGAGTTAGAGGATCGCTAAGGTGAAATGTCCACAAAGTCGAGTAAACAGGGAGAGGGACGCGTCCTCCTCGGCGACTTACGGCCTTCGCCTGCCTCGTACGACGAGGCACCGCTGTCTTCAAAGCCCTCGCGGCATTCGCCAAATTGTTTTATCGATCCTGGTCGGCGGGGAAAGGGGTTAGAGGTACCTACTTGGAAACCCCTGGAAATTACGTGACAATGGCGCACTTTCCTATGCATGAATTTCCTAGCCATTCATTTCCATCTGTTCCTATATATCTGCGTATTATATACGCGCACAGACTTCCAAACCCCGCAGACGCGCCTCGTGTAGGATCAACTTTATTCGCGACCATAAATTATGCAAAGACCGACGCGGGGGCGCGTGCGTGCGTCGCTCCCTCCTCGCGTCATCCACGAGAGAACGCGGCGGGAACGACGCATTATAAAGTTATAATTCAGTTTCAACGTGTACATGTTCGCGGTGTCGCCATTTTATCATCGACCCTTCCGCGTCCTGCCAACCCTCTCCCCCTCGATCATCGGGGCATCTCTTCGATCACCCCCTGAGAATGTGTTCCACACGACGCGTCTTGATAAAATATTCGCATAGCACCCTTCGACAGGTCGAGTATCGCGGGGAGGATATCGGGGAAGCACGAGAGAGAGATAAATGAGCGTTTTTTTTTTCGATACGTTTAAGGTAACGCTTACAAATAAGTACCTGTACCTTGTGGATTGTTCTTTCGATACTGTAGAAATAATGGTTTTTTGAAAGAAAGAAATATATAGACATAAAATATCCGTACAATTTATTTTTATCACAATACAAGGAATTTGACATTCCATTTTTTCAATCCAAATTAATACAAGAAATTCAAATTTCACTAGACACCCTGACACGGCGATACAATTATATTATACCCGCAGTAATAACGTCGCAAGGCAAATATAAGGAGCACAGTAGGTATAGCAACTTTTCTCAGTCGACCCACCCTCCCGATTCAGCGTAGCGGGCCCGAAGTGAAGAAGACTGGAAGCGAGTCAGACACGCCTCGAGATACGACGTCGAGATCGCTCGTCCCGCAGCGAGTCTGTCTCACCCTCGACTACAGTGCAACCGAGCGCCACGGATAGCGCATTAGCCGCGCGACATTCGAACCCGCCCGATCGCGGAGCTCCGAGTTGTTCGACGTGCTATCCGGGCGTGCAGGCAAATTGGCCGAGGGAAATTACCGTTTTCAATTTGGACGTTTCACAGAAAATTTATCGCCGCTTACCGCGACTCTCTATCGCCTTCCTGTTTACCGAAAGTTCTTCATCCCGCTACTGCACGTTTCGCCGGGGCGCGACATACGAGAGGGGTATATCGACACCCGACACACATACATATGTACGCTGAGAGTCAGTAGTCAGGGTGGGTTGGAGGTCGGACGCGCGCGGGCGTTGCTCAAATAATGAAGAAGGTTGATTCTCGGTTCTCCGGATTAGAGTTGACGTTAATATCCGATCCCTGCGCCCACGAGTTCGTGTTGAGAAAGTTTCGTTTAAAAAAGTTTCATACAGGGGGAGGGGAAAGGGGGCGTACGCGAGACCTTGATCCTCGGGGAGTAGCGCCCGAGATTCTCGGCGCTTTATGCATTCCATCTCGAGAACGGGAATAAAGAGTTGAGATTTTATGTGATGGAGAGCAGAGGCAGCGTCTCTTTCTCTTTTTTTTTTTGCTTCCTTCGTACGCCACATCTCGTGCGCGGGGTTGGCGGCCGAAGTACGCGCGTTTTGCATCGCGGTGCATGTGCTTTTTTCTCTTTGGATCCTCAACTGACAACGTCTTCGGTATTTTTTTAATTCGTTAATTATGTCGGAGAATTCTATTTTTAGATTTCACTAGACACCGTGCGTTGATGCACTCTGGGTGAAAATTTGTTCTCAGTTATTTTATCGTCTGTAAAAATAATTGAGAGGAACCGCGAAAAGTATGTCGATTTATGAATAAGCCCAGGCAGACGCGTAGAGTGCGTCGCCTGCAACGGAGCAGACAAGGTATACTGATTGTGAGGTTCGTCGCGTCTGACTATACGGGGATCGTTTCTACTTTTCGCGAGTAGCTAGACAGAGCGGTTGACTGGCAGCGACTCCACTTGACGCTCGGCCCGCCTGGCCAAACCGGAATCGTCACTACTTTTTGCGACGTATAAGAGGGGGTCGACCATCACCTCGCGCGACTACTAGTCTCAGTTCTCCGCTAGTCGTGTACGCTTCTTGACGTGCGCCGTTACCAGACCACGGAATAAGGCAGTGTTATGAATGTTTGTGAAATTACAACATTTTAATATTTAAAAGTGTCGTGCAATTATAAATCGGAGTGTATTAAAAGTATTAATACAATTGTTTCTTAAATTTAATTGTTTCTTAATGGTGCATTAAAGTTATCAGTGTATATATACGAGAGCGTGAGGAATTATATGCGTCAAATATTTTGAGTGAAATAATCTCACGCATCATAAATCACTATCGTTATACCTATCTTATTGTCTTCCTCAGTTATTCTTAATTTTCTCGTTAATCACAACGGTAGACGAAAGTGTCGTTTGAAACATCAATAACAAAATCTTTGTATATGTCTCACAATCACGCTATATAATGTTACTTTGTGCATTATACTATGCACCCAGGGAAACGGTCTAGTTGAATACGAACCTATAATAGAAAAATTTATTTAAGATGAATAGAAATTTATTAACACCGAACAAAAGTCTATTTGACTCTGATAGATGTTCTACTAAGTCTCTACTCGATTAAAAAGATATGCAAAACATTTATCTGATTTAAATAGACTTTTGTTCCATGTGAATAAATTCCTATTTATCTCAGATAAATTTTTCTACTAAGTTCGTATTCAATAGATCTTTTCCCTCAGTATGTGTCACAGGTAATTCGTAACGACACGCGTGAATGAATAACGAGTGATGGTGAGTGCAATTTCGACGCCAACGTCGGACACCGTCCAGAATACGACACGGAATGTCAAGGACGATCGTTTCCTCGTGCGCAACACAAATCTCGATTTAATATCCTCGCGACCGGACGTGGAATACGAGAACGGCGGCGCGCGGAGCTCTCGCGCGGATAAGGTATTCCAATCGAGAAAGGTATCCGCCAGACTCTCTCCGCCTCCATTCCGCGCGGGTTTTCGTGGGTCAATTCCATTCGCGAAGCGGCGCTGTCCATTTCCGCTTCTTGTCACCGCAGTAGTCGCACCGGATTGTCTGCAAGCCGCACACGTTTCTAATATCCCGGGGGTACGAGAGGCGTGGAAAGGGAAGGTTCGTCGAAAACCACCTATCGGCAGAATTGGATGTTTGTCCTACCCCGTCCCTCTCCTCGCCTTTTCCACTTGCACCCCCTCACCGCCTGACTTTCGCGTAGAAAGGAGTAAATAAATATTAGAGGGAGGATGCGGAGGCTCACCTGACGCTGCTCAAATACTCCGCGTAACTCGCTTATCGGGTTGCCCTGCCATCGTCCCTGAAATAAAAAGGAGGGAATTGGGTATTATCCGTATCCAGTTCGTGCCGCCGCACCCCTTCGAGCATGCCCCGTGACCCCGCGAGAGGACTCCTATCTAGTCCCGTCGTAACCGCGATCTTTCGGAGGGCGAATTAACGACGGTGTGTCGCGAGGTCCGCAGATCGTTTCGCGGCACTCGTAAAATCTGAGGTGATCGAATTAACATTTATGCTGGCCACGAGTCGGATATACTCGGGATGAATCCTCGGGCGGATTTAATCCGTGACGTCACGCATTGGGGAAAGAGATGTATTTATAGCCAATGAAAGGGAGCTTTTGGATACGGTGAAATAAATATTCGGGGGAAATATTTCCTATACATATATAGGTATGATCGAACGTAATATCAATATATATTTTTTTATATCAGAACATACGTACGTTTATCGACGACAAATATTTTCTTCCTTCCAAATAGCTTTTCGCATCGAGGCCGACCTCTTTCATTCACGATCGACGGAAATGATGTCATTCCCGATTCGCTTTAGATTCTCAATCGCGTCGTTAACGGAGAACATAAAAGTTACATCCCCCATTTCCGCCACTGCGGGGCAACATGCTACGATGACATCGTTACATAGAATCGTAATCGTAATCGTCCTCCTTTCCGATAAAGAAATAACGAGGTCATTCGAATCGCCGAGCGATTCTTCTCAGATCTTCAATCGCGTCATTAAAGGGCTACGGGAAAATTTTGCACCCCCGTAGTACGACCAGCTCCGATGCAAAAATTCGCACGACTCTTCGGCGGACTAGATTACCCATATCACGCAAACCCCGAAATAGCCGTTACGATGAAACATCGAAATTCCAGCAAATGCAGCCCTCGCGAACTCGTCGAACCTAACAGCAGCTTCGTTATAATTCCGCGCGCGCGGGAAACCGCGCTTAATCTGAAATTTTGATGCCGCGGCAAATTGGTTTATAAATGACACAACACCAAATATTGCCGAGCCGCGCCGCTGGAACCGCGTTTCCGAATTGCCGATTTTCAGCTGTCGGATTTATGTACGGTATTTCTACTGTCTGTATGCGTACTGTATATATGAAGTGTTTGGTAATTCATACGACGATACAACGCGACGGTACTTGCACTGCATTCGCAACTGCAGTATACGACAATCGTATGCGGCGAAAGTTACTTCGCACTCTTTGCTCAGTTAACGCCATCGTACCATGGCGAATAATTTATGGGCCACCGTATATACAGCAATTCGGCAACAATTGTACGAGTTTACTCAATTTCGGGAAACCGATTCCTCAATTTCGTTGCATCCTTCTATTTCTGAGCGAGCGCTAGTATCCTCCATAATATTCTCTGTGTATACAAATTTGTGAATCATTCGTGGAGATAAGTTTAATATCATCGGTGATTTGATTCCAATCAAATAATAATTTTTTCGTACGTAAAATCGCTGATATCTTATATTTCTCTTGATATATCGACCCAATAACCGTGTTTCTCATAATTAGCACGAAAAAATACATAAGATGGGATAGTCGAAATTCCAGAGATTTCGACCACCCTATTTTCGATTTCCGTGAAAAATAGAAAAAATATCTAGGAGGCATTTTGCCAAAAATCGAAATCTGTAGAATTGAACTCTCGACCACACCGACCGATATATTTTTTCACGCTAATTCCGAAAATAATCGATATATTGGCCGAATCTTAAAGGAACCCCGAGATATTATAGATTTTATGGTGGAAAATAATTTTCCTCGACATAACCCTTGGCTAAGTCTCCCATTAAATACCATTTAAAAAATCCCATTGGATACCACTGACAGTCTGTCAAAGGTAAATCAATGGGGTTTTGCCAATGGTATCTTTCCCACTTATACTACCATTCGACATCCCATTTATTTTCCCATTCGTTTAATGGTGTTTTCATACCGTTGACATTACCATTCGTGAAATGGAATTAATTCTCATTCAATTATAATCATCCATTTCCCATTTGTTGAGTGATACTTTAGGTTCGTTCCAACAAGCATTTTAGGACAGTTCTAGAACCGTCCTGGAACTAGTTAAGAATTATTTAATGCGCATGCGCCAGTCAGATGCGTTCTAGAACTGAATTCATGGGATGTGTTGGAACACAGGATCGCACACAGCACAGGGAGGCTTGTCCACCTTTTATATACATTTTGCGGAAAATCACGGGTTATCCTAAGCGGATGTGTGAGTGCAACTAATTGTTGAAACGTAAAAAACATTACATTTTTCAAGAGCTTATCATGCACAAACATTCAAAAAAGCAGAAAAAGAAAGATGAGTCCAAAAAGAGTACAAGAGTGTATACATTTTTTCTTTCTATAACTTGGAGGGGAGTGATTTTTTCGGATTTTTTATTTTCAATTATCATTTACCTAAAAAGTTATCACAACTTTTATATCATGGCCATTAACTCATTGTGAAGTTATTATGTTTTTTCATTTTTTCTCGAAACTATCTTTATGCATTTGTACTGTTCTTGGACTCACCGATTCAAATAGAGCGCGTCTCGCGCCTTACTACGCGTGGGCTAGAAAATCGTCCCAACTCAGAACTAGGGACTGAAATTACCGTTCTAGAACCGTTCTGTTACAGTTCGCAGTTTAGTTGGAACGCTCTTTGGAATCGTTCCAGAACCAGTTCTGTGTTTGTTGGAACGGCTAAGTCAGACTGCGCACACTCCGCCGAGTTCAGAACCAGTTCTCATGTTAGTTGGAACGAACCTTTTACTTAGTATTTGTTCAAGACCGCCCGTGGCCGCAGCCGCGTCATCTCTGTTCGCGCTTCTTGGTCTGCCTTTCCTCCGCTTTCCTTCTGGCGCCTCGGTCGGTCTTCCCACTGTCCCCTCGGCTTTTTCCGACTTTCCTGATCCGACGGCGCCCGAATCATCCTCCCCGCGTGCCCCACCTCCTCTTCCACTGCCCATCTTCCCCTAACCTCACCTTTTCTTTTAACTTTTTTGAAACCCTCCTTTGAAATCTAGAGCAGTCCCCTCTCTTCCTCCTGCGTGTTCTTGCTGGCGGCACGCTCTGCTCTCCCCTGATCCGAAAAATCGCTGCGATTATCCTGTAATATCGCTGTATCGGCACTGTTTCCTGCGATCGATCCGCGACGCGTCTAGTCGTAACCGGCTTCCGCATGGAACTCCGTTATTTGCCATTGGACTCCCATTAGTTACCATTGGAACAAAATACCACTTGAATGTTCCCAGTAACTTGCCATTGGTCCTCCATTGGTAACGAATGGGAATATATACATACCTTTCAATATTTCCCACTGATTTGCCAGTGGATTCCCATTTATATTGAATGGTAGAAAGTGCCAGTTCATTTTTCCCTCTGAATTTCCATTGCGATCCCATTGATTACCTTTAGGTCCCATTCATTACCATTAAACACTCAATGGAAAACTTTGCCAAGGGAAAATCGTTGATATCTTATATTTGCTTTGAGATATCGACCCAATCACTACGATTTTCGTAATCAGTGCGAAAAAAATACACAAGGTGATCGAGCGATCGATTTCAGAGATTTTGATTTTCGGCAAAATGTCAAGAGGTATATTTTTTCAATTTTTCGCGAATATCGAAATCTTTGGAATTGGTCTTGCTCTCTCTTATGTATTTTTTCACGCTGATTTCGAAAATGCCAAATACAGGATTACTACAAAAGAATCATCGGGTTTTAAAAATATATATTTCAGAAAGTATTACAGATATAATAGTAAATGACATGTCAATAGAAAGGGAAAATATTCAAGTTATTGAGCATATCATTACAAATGTTCGATGTGGGCTCCTCGCGTCACACGACATACATATGTACGTCCAAACGATAGTCCAGTTCGGTCTATACACGCTGCAATGTGTGTCGATCGATACTTTAAACAGCAGTCGTAATGCGTTCTCGGAGTTCATCCAGTGTTGTTGGCAATGGTGGTACGTAAACCTTATCTTTAATGCATCCCCATAGAAAAAAATCGCACGGTGTAAGGTCGGGAGACCTGAGAGGCTACGCGAGCAATATCAAATCTTGTTCATTACATCGGCCAATCCAACGATAAGAGAGTTCCTTGTTTAGATATCGTGTGATGCGAGGAGCCCACATCGAACATTTGTAATGATACTTATGCTTAAAAACTTGAATATTTTCTCTTTCTATTGACATGTCATTTACTATTATATCTGTAATACTTTCTGAAATATATATTCTTAAAACCCAATGATTCTTTTGTAGTAACCCTGTATATTGGGTGAATCTCAAAAAAAAACACCAAGATATCAATGATTTTCTGAGGGAAAAAAATTTTTTCGGTCATAAATTCGCCAATATTTTATAGTTACTTTCAGACTTCGAACTAATAACCATGATTTTCGTAATCAGTACAAAAAAATACATAAAATAGCGTGGTCGAGCGATCGATTTCAGAGATTACTGGCAAAATGTCAAGAGGCTATCAAATTAGGTCAATTCTTTTTTTTTTTTTTGGTGCAGCTACAATGCAAAGCTCGATGTAGACACAAGCGATCAGAACACTCAAAAACTAATCGTAATCTCTCGCAAGTACGAAGAAAGATGTTATTTTTTTCGTCGGCACGTTGAACTTTTCGTTATGACGCAGGCGCAAAGTAGGAGAGAATCCTTTTGTGTAAAGCCACAGAGGCCCCCACCGCGCGCACTTTGGAAATGGCAATGCGCGCGTAAACCGGGCTTTAATGGTTCTTCGAAACGTGACTACAATTCCAACCCGTCGACCGAGCTCGAGCGAGATTCCCCTGAATATCGTCGCGTCGATGCTGCACTACCCGCAAACTGTGTATTGCGACGGCTTTGACTTTGATGTCTCCTATTGAACGGGATATTACACACGCTTCTTTACACCATGTACGGCACACTTGTACAGGTACTTCACAGTCGTGAACTTAAATGAACTTGAATAAATTTTGGTAAACGTATCGTAGGGGATGCAGGAAAGGAGACATCAGTATCTCAGAAGAAGTGCCATCAGATAAGTTACTTCCTAATTGACCGATTTAACCTCATTTTGATCACGTATATAAAGGACAAATACTTTGTGGACATTCTATTTTTTGTTTTCAGCGTCATGCGAGAACGGGACGGATTGATTGAAATTTGATTTTTCTTCGCTGTCAAAAATCAACCTAGGTAGAAAAGAATTCTCTAGAACTCTGCGGTACAATGCCACGGTAGGAATATCATGTTCTACCGACATGACATGCTTCGACAAGGTCTGTATCAACTTTAGCGGTATATTAGGGGCACTGCACTAATCCTGTGGCACATTTTTCTATCTGGGAAAGCCGTGGTAGAAAAACAGGAGATACGATAGAATTGGATTACAATAATGAAGTAATATTTTATTATCTTTTCTTTATCGATATATTCCCCTTTTCGTATTATCACAAGTTCCAATTTATACACCGACCTGTCAAACGTGAAGTGCATGTACCTCACTTCTATTTCATCTCTTCTTCGTCTCCGGTGTAACGACGGTCAATGAGGAATCACTAATGCCCATTAGACAGATAAGTGCTGAACAAGGCCGTAGAAGTCTCCATATTAAAATAAATACGGCTTTACATGGCTCTAATACAGATTTAAGATGAAAACAATACAATATGTATTTGGGCTGTACAGAACCGTATTTATTTTCAATACGGAAACTTATACGAACTTATCCGACTCTTATCTACCAATTTGACAATGCGCGACTCTTTACAAGGAATGAAGAAAAGGCTAAAGTAAATCAAATTCAAGATGCGTTTTCATTTTTAATAATTTTGTTATAATTATCTATAGAATTGGTTAATTCAGATTAATATAGTTTCTTAAAATCTACGTAGAGTACTTAAATTCGGTATATTTTAAATAGTGAAATGCTGAATATGATTTTGTTAAATCACGGCTAAATCATTAAACTACTGTACCTCTTTAACTAGAATATATTATCAATAATATAGTGAGTGCAGTGTTGACTCACTTGAAACAACTGCTACATTTAAACCACCTCACCACACGTTCAATCAAAAAACAGCCGAGAGCCGATCCGCCTTGCGGTTGTTTTCGTGATCTAGCATAGATCGCACGGTGCGCAGACAATTTATTAACATGGCAGGAATTAAAGATCTTACCTTTAGTGAAAAGTCGGATATGTGTCTGTTGTTCACGCATTGTAACGGAAATAAGCGTGCTGCTGCCCGTTTGTATGCAGAACCATACCCAAATCGTGTTCAGCCGCGAGTGGATTTGTATCCGATACTGGACCGAAGGTTACGGCAAACCGGCATTTTCACAACCAACAGAAATTACGAGAGTAAGATATATTTTAATTTACTTAGCAAATGTGTAATTGAGAAATTACAAAATATCATGATTTACACCCCGCGAAGCACGTCTTTGCAAGTAACTTTTCTGTTACATTCCTGTGATATTTTACAATATTTGTGAACACTACCGTATGTTAGAAATATACATTTCTCGATAAATTCGCGAATGTTGCAAAACATCATAGAAATGTTTCGGAATCATTACGCCGAAAGATCTCGATAAGGCACAGTTTGATAAGATTGTACTTATCAGGGCTGAATTATATGGAGTTTTTATAATTATTTTAAGAAGACCCAGAAGAATACGGGCGCAGCGAAACATCGATGCTGTCCTAGAAAAAATGAGGAATAACCCTTGAACAAGTATTCGGGCTGTGGCAGCAGAGACTGGAATTAGCACGACCACGGTATGAAGGATACTGAAGAGTGAAAATTTTCATCCGTATAAAGTCAAGCACGTCCGTGCACTCGAGGCAGGAGATCCAGCTCGCCGAATGAACTACTGCGACTGGTTCTTGGACAAACAAGCGGACGATCCCTCGTTCGTCAGTAAGATTTTATTCACTGGTGAATGTACTTTCTACAACGAGGGATCCTCACTGGATAGAGGAAGTACGCAGCCGAAGGCGATGGAGTGTCAATGTTTGGGCGGGAATTGTGGGAGACCACATTATAGGACCATGCTTCATCGAAGGAAACGTTAATGCTGCCAGCTACACAGCATTCATCGACAACCAATTAAATGAGCTACTGTGGGGTCATCTGAAGGATGTGGTATATAAAACGCGCCCAATAAATGCGGAAGATCTCAGAGCGCGCATTACAGCTGCATGTAGAGCAATAACGCCTGAGACAATGGCCCGCGTTAGAAATTCGATTTGGAAGAGAGCAGTCCTGTGCGAACACAATAATGGGGGGCACATAGAACAACTACTGTAAATGGGGACTGCCTCTAAGCATGTAAGTTTTATTTTTCTATTATTGAAGTTCAACTGAATCTAGATATAAGTAGTAAATTTGAAATTAAAAACCACATCTGAAGGTCATCATATCTTTTTATACACCATAGCGCCGGATGACTCCACAAAGAAAAATCGAGTAGGTTCAAATCTGGTGATCATGGTGGCCATTCTTCGTCCTCGCGCAAGCTAATTCTGCGGTGTCCGTACTTTCTTCTCAGAATTTCTCGTCATTCGAGATATGTGAGAGTGATGATCATCCTGCAGGAACCACATTTGTAATCTCGTTGTCAATGGTACGTCTTCTAGTAGCTCATCCAATTGGTTGCCGATGAATTCCATGTAGTCCACAGCATTTACATTTCCTTCGATGAAGTGAGGTCCTATAATTTGATCTCCCACAATTCCCACCTATACATTTACCGTAAAGTGGGGATACTTTGTGACTGGGGGGGTAACTTTGTGACAGAGCATAAAATTACAAACTTTCAAATTTGGCGCCCAAATTTTTTAACAATACTTCGCCGGTACCTAATGGGTATGTAACTATACTTACTACTGTGCGCAATTGTCTTTTGTCGACGCCATTCACATCAGCATTCCAGTGCTACATGAGCTATCAAAGAGTGTTGACAAACGCACGTTGCGCCGTTTAGCGTAAACTTTGTGTTGGCAAGCGTGTTGTGCATTTTATATGTAAAATCAGGTAAGTGCATATTGAAATATGGTCTCTCTCTTGGGAAAGCATGGCCTGATTTTTACCTTCATTCCTTATGTTTGAAAAAAATTACGTCAAATTACATAAAGAATCAACAATATGAGGGGTTACTTTGTGACAAGCTAAAACTATATAAACTACCAGTACGAATACAAAAGTACGAATTGCAGCAAATAATTTTATTTTAGTATGCCGAATTTTTTAATGTTCGTTAAGAGCTAGTAATTTAGTAGAAAACATGTTTTTGTATTGATGAAATAAAGACTTTATTTTGCATTGTCGAAAAGTGCGTAATTTTATCCTCTGATGACTTTTTACAACTTTAAAACTCGATATGTTGTTTCTAAACATCAGCCACAGATAATACTTTGTCATAACGCTACTTTAAACGCAACAGAATACATAATTTTACAATGTCACAAAGTAACCCCACTCCCGGGGTTAAATTGTGATGCATACTTTAATTGTTTTCTTTCAAAACTGACGATCTGACTTTAAACTTTTTAACGTTATATGAAAGAGGAAGGTTTAAACTCATGACTGGTAATTTTTGTTTTAAAATTTAAGCGATAATATTATTTCTAGGAACAAAAAACCCCAAAATTGTCACAAAGTATCCCCACTTTACGGTATACTCCATCGTCTCTCTCTTTGGCTGTGTATTTCTTCTACCCAGTGAGGATTTCTCACGGGCCAATAGTGGGTGTTGCGATTATTCACCGATCCCTCGTTGTAGAAGGTACATTCATCAGTGAACAAAATTTTACTGACGAACGAGGAATTGTCCACCTGTTGTTCCAAGAACCAGTTGCAGTAGTTCATTCTGCGAACTGGATCTCCTGCATCGAGTGTATGGATGTGCTTCACTTTAAACGGATGAAAATGTTAATTCTTCAATATCCTGTCGTGCTAATTCCAACCTCTGCTGAAACAGCCCGAATACTTGTTCGAAGGTTACTTCTTATTCTTTCCACCGTAGCATCGGCGTTCTGCTATGCACTTTTCTGGGTGTTTTGAAAATAATTACCTTTAAGCTGCAGAATTGCTGGTTTGTAACCTTTAGTTTTGCGGGAGAAAGAAACCCTCTCGGGTTCGCAAACGATTTGGAGTCCATCTGGATAGAATTGAATCGGTCATTTTGAACAGCAGCACGTTTTATTTCTGTAACAAATTGTAAATAACACAATTATATTCAGCATTTCACTATTTAAAATATACCGAACTTACTCTCTACGTAGAAATTAAGAATCTATAGTAATCTGAATTAACCAATTCTATAGATAATTATAACAAAATTATTAAAAATGAAAACGCATCTTGAATTTGATTTACTTTAGCCTTTTCTTCATTCCTTGTAAAGAGTCGCGCATTGTCAAATTGGTAGATAAGAGTCGGATAAGTTCGTATAAGTTTCCGTATTGAAAATAAATACGGTTCTGTACAGCTCAAATACATATTGTATTGTTTTCATCTTAAATCTGTATTAGAGCCATGTAAAGCCGTATTTATTTTAATATGGAGACTTCTACGGCCTTGTTCAGCACTTATCTGTCTAAAGGCCTAGACAGACATAGCCGCACCGCGCCCGCGCCGCGCCCGCACCGAGTGTTGGCCATCACACGGTGAGAAAGTTACAGAACGGAATAGAACCGCCCAGTCCCCACCTAACCGCAACGACACCGCGCCGACACCACCGCACCGAGCTCGCACCACGCCGTTTTACTTTTTGACGGGCACGGTCGGATGTACGAAGTTTCAATCTGTTCTTCCTATAAGAGCTTCCATACATATTCTTATGAAATAAATGTTGATTTTTAGAAAAAAATTCTTAATTCATTAAAGGAAATAATTCTCAATATAATTTCTTATTTCTAATAAAATAATCAAACATATTTTTATGTTTATAAATTAAATAATCAATTAATTACAATTTTTACATATTATAACTGGTTTCTCTTTCATGCATTTTCCGCAGACAAATTTTTTACAAATTAAGCAAGTTTTAGTGGTTTTATCATCCGTATACCTACAATCTTATTTGCCATTTTCTTCGTGATTGGGAATTATTGCTTGGGCTGCTTGATGTTCCTTCTTGAAGGTTTTTCTTTTCTTCTTCAAGGAATTCGTAATACTCTGTGATGAGTCCATCTGCAAGTATCTACACTTCAATTATTAAAATATTTACACAGTTTTCTAAACTTATTGCTGGAATTTTTTAATTCAAGTTAACGTTAAAGTCAATTATTTCAGATCGACCAAAAATGCACTTAAACCCTTTTACTTCCAGGCCCCTCAATTGTAACAGGAAACGCTGCCTTGGTATCTTTATTCCAGTTGTTGTCTAATGAAGTATCCATGCATTGATTTCAGCGAAATCCAGGATATTGAAAAATACGTGTACAGGCCATCTATTGCATTTTGATTTCACTCTATATTTTCGCGCCATTTGGTGAACCATATCAACGCTAAATTTAGTCTTAGGGCCGATTCCACCAACTCTGATTAAATGCTTGATTACCTAATCACGATTATATTTAATCAGCGTTCTAATCATGATTAACTGCACAATTCGTTCCACCATGAATTTTTAACCCCCGATTATCTAATCATATACCCTCTTCGCAATAAGTTTTGGTTTTGTTGTAACGGTGATTCTGATTGGTTCATCAACGGAACTTATAATGGAGTAGGAGGAAAACCTGACGTGCGCTCGTGACGTGATCAACTGACGCGCTGCAAGCCGAGCTCAGTGAGCTGCCGAAATCTCCAACCGAATTTAAAAAGGAACCAGTTGCATAATAGCGGAGAGCAAGCAGGAGTTGTACTCTGGGTGCAATAGCGTGGTTTCTGAAATGTGCACTCCCTTTATTTAGTAAAGATACAGAAAATTCTACGCGATTTTTAACGTAATATGATAATGTTGCGATATTTTAAAATAGATTATATATTATTTAAGAAGTAATTTATTTTTCTGTAGCGTGTTGCAAATTATGTACAATTTCCTGAAGCAAAGCTTCAACACTGTCTTTCGATAATCGAAAACGCGCAATAAAATCGAAATCATCCAAAGTTTGGAAATAATTAATTCGTTCCTTAATTAAATGTGGCCTTCTATCAATTTCGATACCATTTTCATCATCAGATGATGATAAAATATCGTCGTAAAATAAATTCATGTCCGGTATAGTATTGCACAGCAGTGAAACTTTGACTTTGAGGCTATGTTGATCCACGTTAATCACTGTTTAAGTTCCTAATCGGCCAAAAATGGCCGATTAAGTTCAACGGTGATTATCTCACTTTAATCATGGTTTAAAAATTGGTGGAACGCAAGAGCTTGATTAAATAAAGCTAATCGGAAATTAACAATTTAATCAGAGTTGGTGGTTTCGGCCCTTATTATAATAACTAACTGTTTCGGGTGTTAGCTCGGCCCGTCAAAATACTGACTGGATCAAATTTTTTCCTTCTCCTTTTTTATTACTATATATTATATTATATTATATAAAATAGTTTTTTCATAAATGCGTGGACAAAACCGTGTCGCCAAAACCCCCGGCGATTTTGGGACCCGATGCGCGGAGCCAGGTACTTACCCCCCGGGGTTTGGGGAGCATAGCTAGTACACATACAAACAACTGTACCACCGCCCGGCAAGATACGGCCCGGCAGGGATCATATGTGGCAGGGGCCGTCGCGGACGGGGTTCATCGCTTCCCATCCTTTCTAGAAACAGCTGTCAAACGATGGGACGGTTATAAAGGCTCGTGTCCACATGGAAGTGACTTGCGACAGTTTTTGTTAGAGCAACTTGGATTTGCGTATACACTTGAATCAAAATTCCCGCAAGTTTACTTGCGACAACTCTTTCAACTGGGCCCGAAAGCATAGAGCGCAATTTTTCTTTAGCAAGTAGCACGTGTTCACTTGCAAGTTCGGACAGGCCGCAAGCACTTCCGCTGAGAGCACACGTTTTCAGCAAGTCAACTTGCAGCGCTGTTTACACATGTTGCAAGTGCTGTCTTACAGCCAGATTTGCGAAATTTATTGCAAGTGGACACGAGCCTTAAAGACTAGAGTCTGTGTTCCGTCGTACCCCTTTTCCGGAAATGGTTAATTAACAGACGGATCGAAATAAGCCGTTTCCCGCAATACCTATTCTAATAAACAATGTTCCGTCTTTGCGCGACGGACTACGCGCCAAATTAATCTTGTGTGATGGGTTTAGAATTAATAAAATGAACCCGCTTTCCCGGTCGAAAGATTAATCCTAGTGTGCGATCGTGATACTAAGCGGTATACGATTTGCTATCGTGATACTAAGCGGTATGAATTAATATTAAAAATTCCGACTACCGTTTGTAGGAATTTTTTTCCGCTCTGTAGCCTTTTTCGGTCTTCGTTGCCTGGACTAATTATGTCTGGTAACCAACAAAAAAAGTTACGGTACTAAGTTAAAAACATAAATGCATCAAAACCAAAAATAATAGAAAGCTAACACCCGAAACAATTAGTTATTATAATAAGACTAAATTTCGCGTCGATATGGTTTACCTAATGGCGCGAAAATATAGCGTGAAATCAAAATGCAATAGATGGCCTGTACACGTATTTTTCAATATCCTGGATTTCGCTGAAATCAATGCATGGATACTCTATCAGGCAACAACTGGAATAAAGATACCAAGGCAGCGTTTCCTGTTACAATTGAGGGGCCTGGAAGTAAAAGGGTTTAAGTAAATTTTTGGTAGATCTGAAATAATTGGTTTTAAAGTTAACTTGAATTAAAAAATTCCAGCAATAAATTTAGAAAACTGTGTAAATATTTTAATAATTGAAGTGCAGATAATTGCAGATGAACTCCGTCACAGAGTATTACGAATTCCTTGAAGAAGAAAAGGAAAACCTACAAGAAGGAACATCAAGCAGCCCAAGCAATAATTCCCAATCACGAAGGAAATGCCAAATAAGATTGTAGGTACACGGATAATAATACCACTCAAACTTGCATAATTTGTAAAAAATTTGTCTGCGGAAAATTCATGAAAGAGAAACCAGTCATATATGTAAAAGTGTAATTAATTGGTTATTTCATTTATAAAAATAAAAATATAGATTTAATTATTTTATTAACCCTTTGCACTCGAAAGTTAACTCTCGAGACCGCACCGCGCCCGTCAAAAAGTAAACGAAACTAGTCAGGCACGGTGCTGCCTCGGTGCGGTTCTATCGGCGCGGTTAGGTAGGGACTAGTCGGTTCTGTTTCGTTGTGTACGTACGACGCACCTCCAATACACGGCCAAAAACACGGTGCGGGCGCGGCGCGGCTATGTGGGCACCGGCTTTTCGCGTCGCCGTCACCGACAGTTGACCGACACACGGCCAACAGTCGCTGCGGGCGCGGTGCGGCCATGTCTGTCTCGGCCTTAATCGGCATCAGTGATTCCTCATTGACCGTCGTTACACCGGAGATGAAGAAGAGATGAAATAGAAGTGAGGTACATCTACACTTCACGTTTGACAGGTCGGCGTATAAATTGGAACTTGTAATAATACGAAAGGGGGAATATATCGATAAAGAAAAGATAATAAAATAATTACTTCTCATTATTGTAATCCAATTCTATCGTATCTCCTATTTTTCTACCACGGCTTTCCCAGATAGAAAAATGTGCCACAGGATTAGTGTAGTGCCCCCAATATACCGCTAAAGTTGATACAGACCTTGTCGAAGCATGTCATGTCGGTAGAACCTGATATTCTTACCGTGGCACTGTACCGCAGAGTTCTAGAGATTTTTAATTCCGGCATATTGGAGATAAAAAAAATGCATGTATACTGTCAGTACAGGAAGACGGTATATTATCGGAACACTGTACAGCTGTACTACCATAATAATATGCTTTCCCAGATAGAAAAATGTGCCACAGGATTAGTGCAGTGCCCCCAATATACCGCTAAAGTTGATACAGACCTTGTCGAAGCATGTCATGTCGGTAGAATCTGATATTCCTACCGTGGCATTGTACCGCAATTCTAGAGAATTCTTTTCTACCTAGGTTGATTTTTGACGGCGAAGAAAAATCAAATTTCCATCAATCCGCCCCGTTCTCGCATGATGCTGAAAACAAAAAATAGAATGTCCACAGAGTATTTGTCCTTTATATACGTGATCAAAATGAGGTTAAATCGGTCAATTAGGAAGTAACTTATCTGATGGTACTTCTTCTGAGATACTGATGTCTCCTTTCCTGCTCTTTATGCACAACCAGAAAAAATGGCACTGCTTCCGTTCACTATCTTGATTATGCGAAAAAATTCCAAACGATTATCAAACTAGGTATCTCTGTCAGAGCATTTGTCACATTCACCACCACGAGATGACCGATGTTTTTCGGACTGAAACGTCTATTTGGTTCGTGTCCCGACTATTTGGTTCGTGTCCGGGCTGTCGGTATTGTCACCGTATTTTTAGGGAACCATCTTGGATCCGATAGCGCCAACCGATATGCAATGTGCTACGCTGGCGTGTATTAAGGGGAACGGATTGTATACTCCTATCACTGCCAAAAGTTACTAACCGACATTTTTGGGAAAAATCTGAAAGTTCAATCACCAACTGTATTTTGAAGGAGTGTGTCTATGGAAAAAGTCATTAACTACAATTTCTTGCGATATAATAATTATATATATGGATTATATAAACACTCAAAAATCGGTATGTAGTCCTTATACAGTTAATATAAAAATTATATCGACTCGTCCAACGAAGACTGTACACTGAGAAAAAAATTTACTTGATCGAAGTAAACGTGCCTTTGGATAGTCCCAAGAGCGTATTTATTCGATTTAAATGAATATTGGTTCGACGCAAATATTAGATTATTGAATTAATTAGATGTTATTTGAATCAAATCAATATTCATTTAAATCGAATAAATACGCTCTTGGGACTATCCAAAGACACGTTTATTTCGATCAAGTACATTTTTGTCTCAGTGTAGTAACTCAAATTTGGTACTGTTTGAATTACAAGTACAGAACAGTAAAACATGATATCTTCCCCAGAAAAGAGTCGTATCTCACAAAATAGTAATGTAGGTAACTAACATTACCATGTACCTACGTTTAATAGTATCTCCGATTTATGAACATCTTCCGTCGGGAACTATCGTATCTCAAAAGTACAAAAAATGAGTTACTACAGTCTTCGTTGGATGAGTCGATATGATTTCTATATTAACTGTATAAGCACTACATATCAATTGTTGAATGTTTATAAATCCGTATATGGTCTATATATGGTGAATACAGAAATAATACATAAACCACATATGGATTATATACAAAATACATAGAACTTTTCCGCCTGAGTATACATAGGGTTTTCTCCTTTGTCCACACTCGTGTAAACGCGTGTAAGTGCGCAAAGGGCGAAGTGACACATTTTTTTTTCCTCCGTCGTGCAGTTTTTCAGTGGATTGCCGAAAAAATGAAAGAGCATGCGGACCCGCTGTAACGACGGTTATAACGAAGCGTTCCCCCTCTCCCCTCCCTTCAGAATTCACCCTCCCGCAGGACTTAGACAAGGAAAAGGGACAGACGCGAAAGCGTGTTCTCCCCTGGAAAGACACGTTTCGCATACGTGTCGAGCGTTTCATCGGGTCGTTTGGAAACCTCAACTTTTTTCATCGTCCCTTTTAGCGAATCTCGGCAAACGAGGAGAGACCGCCGCACGGCACCGCGAGAAATAACAACGGCACCGGTAATTCCGACTCGCAATCGTTTCGGTTACGAGAACCTCTCCCGCCGCCACTGCCGCCGCGCTTCTTTTCGACTTGCCGGCAACCGGTGGAGGAAGCAAGAGTAATGCGAATTTAGTAGTCCATTAATTTTCATTTCGCCCGTTCGTCCTCGCAGGGTTTCATACGCGGAGAAAATACCGCACCCACGCAGGGTGTGCGCGCGAGCGTGGGATGAAAACGCAGGCGCCACGTCAAAAATACAATTCATCCGCGGGGAGTGTAAGCGAAATTACGTTCCGGGAAAATGTTGGATTTATTTCGAGGAGTCCGTCAATGTCCGCATGCGCGTAGTTACACGCTGCGCTCCGCTCGGGAAAGAGAAATCGCCTGCAGAGGTTTTAAATGCCCCCCCCCCCCCCCCCTGATAAAAATCTCGGTGGAATTTAGCTTTCCGCGCGAAGTAGGGATTGAATTAAAGCGGCTTCGCACCGTCCGCTTAATGAAAGTTGTCGTTACACAAAATACTTACGTCCAATCGGTGTAGCGCTTTCATTCTCTTCGATGGTATTTCGAAAATAGAGCAATTTTTATTCCTTCCTCGTGATTATTCTCCCGTTCTGTTTCCCTCCCGCTCTCCGCGAATTTTTCTGCCTTTTCCCTTCTCGCAAAATGGATGGAATAGTATATTGTGCAACAAGGGCTGAAAGTTGGTGATTGCCGACGAGTGTGAAGTTTGCTGCCCGAGCGAAGCGTGGGCTGCAATCACACTCGTCGGCGTCAACTTTGGTCCGTGTTGCACACGATATTTTGTATAACAAGTGAATGCAAGTGGTGCTTTTCATGCTAGTTTTCAGGGACGAAAGTGAACGAAAATTCACCCAAGAGACGAAAGTGAAGCAAGTATAAACTGCGCATGCGCGAGCTCAACTTTTCTATCCTAGCGTGCAATTTGCTATTTTCATCCCGTAAAACTAGCATGAAAAGCACCACTTTCGATGCACGTGTTATAAAAAAAAATATACATCGCACCCAAATACTCCCCGGAAGCTCTCTAATAAAAACTGCCAAATTTCGCGTCCGCTTTGTAAATACGACCCTGCCTACCGATCCTCCGCCCCCGCGGATCGCCGTGGACGCAGAGTCCAGCGACCCGACGGAGAGAGAGAAATACGAATTTTCCACGGCTATCGATTTAATCGAAACTCGAATCTCTGTTATTCGGCTCCGGCAATCGATTTCACAGACGTTGAATTCGCCTTGGATGCTCGAGAGACCCTTTCCAGTCGCAGAAAATTCCCATTTCGATTTAAACCCATTTCGCGCTCCCTTTACCTTTTTTTTTCGACTGTATACAAATCATCGCATAGCGAAAGACAGAATCGTTCGACCGTACAGGAATTTTTTGATGGACGTTTATTTCGGGAAACATTCGGATCATCCAGGTCGAGGCCCTTTCGAATTTATACTTTATTTCCCGAGCTTTTTAATTGTGTTTTCAGCCGCTTTGAGAGCCGGAAAGAGTGTAAATTGAGAATATCAAGCCTCCCCTCAAAGAGACACCTGAAATATATTTTGAGGGAAGAGGCCCGCGATGAAATTTCAAGAAACTTTTTCCTCGCGAAAGCAAACCAAATGATTAAACCCTCTCGCGACAGAATTACCCGCGTCTTCGAATAGCCAAGGACTCTCCCGTGGAGAGATCCGGATTTCCAGGCGAGTTACAAAAGTTTTTGACGGTATTCCGGGTTTCGGAGTCTTTTGGGAACGTATTTACGTAAGTAGGTAAGACGGTGGATTAAGACTCGCTCGTTTCAAATGAACGGATTACGCTGATGCTTACCGAAAAAATCAAAGGTGTTCGAGATTTGCACCCCCGTATTAAAGGAAGCTCAGGCGGAAGTGAATTCCTTCGCAAAAAATTGTGACCCACCCCTCAACGAGCAACCCTCCCTGCAAATGAGACTGTAAATAGTCGTCCAGTCCACCGCGCGCGTTCGTTTCTCGCTAATCGCAGTGGCAGTCAGTGGCGGCGACCGTGATTCTAATTAATCCGGCAAATAAATCAGGACCGTCGATCCTTTTGCCGCTCCCCTTTTTTTCCCCGCCGCACCGGGCACCGCTCCCGTTTGCGGTCGAATTAGATTCTAAATTTGTTTGATTCCACGGGGGATTGCGTTTCGACCGCTCGTTCGTTCCAATTTGCGGGACGGAACGTGCGCGGGTTCGGTGACTCTCTGGACGTTGTTAGCCCCTGCAGCGCGTGCGGTGTGTCGTGGCCCGGTGGGAGCGCGGTTGTACGCGGTTCGTGATTTTCCTTTTTTTTTCGCTTCGTCTGTCGCGTTTCTACCGCGACGTGGCTAGTACTGTATACTGGATTTAAAATTCGGAAGGTGTATGTGTGTGTGTGAACACGATCCTGAATTACTCGTTAATGGAAAACAACTTTTGGTCCTCCCGTGCAAAGATCCAATTCGATTGTCGATCCCATAATTATTTCTCCTCCGCCCAGGTAGAAATCTGTCCAGGTTGTGCAAGGTTGAACCTTGTTACAAGGTACGTTTTGCAAGGTTACGCTGCAAGGTTAAAACAGGGTTGCTGCAAGCCTGTCTGTTCCTTGCATAGCCGAAACTGACCACTGCCCTGTACCGTTAGCCTGTTTCAAGCTTGCAATAACAGAGAGATACCAGGTTCGCGCGACAAGGCGAAAACAAGGCGAAAACAAGGTTGTGCCGGCAGTTTAGCGAATCAGTGCCGCCTCTAGATGTTGAGACGTCTTCATGCTTAGCGCCCTTTTCTAGTGTCGGCGCCCCATGGCTAGTGCGCCTTCGTGCGTGGCACGAAATGGCCCCTCGTTAGACACGGCCCTGCGCTTAGCGAATAGATATCATAAAAATCCGCGGCGTGGCGTGCGCATCGCCTCAGCTGTCAGAGCCCTTAGATTGAGGTTAGCATCAGTGGCGATCAGTTTGGTTCACGCGTGTTTCTTTTTGTTTAAGAAGCCGTCAGTGTTTAATGTTAACGCGTGCAAGCGTTTCTTTAGTGCACGTTGAGTGTAAACGTTTTTTTAGTGCATGTTGAGTGTAAACGTGGGTTATTCATGTCCAGCCTTACTTTCTTAAATACGTTCCAAAAAATGTCAAAAGGATTCCTCTAGAAAAAAATACTAACGCAGCAAACAGTATCGAATTATTTAAATAACGATATAATTAACCATAACGATTGTGTGTACTGCATCACGCAAATGGTTAAAAATCGCGTGGACACGAATGACCAACGTTTACACGGAATGGATTAAAACATTCGGGGCAAGATCTTTGGAATAAGGACCTACGAGCAGAAAATAAGTATTATCCAGCTTCCTGCATAGAAGGGTAAGTATTAATAGCTAATTTCATGAAATTATTTGCAAGAGGCAGATAGATGAATAAGTTTCTTTATTATCTCATATGCTTGTCTTTCATAGAGTTGCAGATCCAGCGTTATCGATGCAGCCAGGATGGAAAAATTGCCCGGAGGAGGTACGCGAGGTTCAGGAAGGCCAGAGATTCCATCGACTCGGAAGGAAAGTAACATGGAAAGGGGACCGCAGGCATTGGTCAGTGCGGCAGCTCAGCTATCGAGTAAGTAACGTCACTGAGGTTAACAGTAGGCAGCGAAAAAAAAATTAATATCTTATAAGGAGTATTATATCGAATTCGTATTTCAGATCAGAAGAAGGAGCATAAGATCCGGTGCTCTACAGGCTACGTCGTAGGACCATGCAGAGCAATCCAGTCGTGACTGAAGATTTGGCTCCACATCTCCCGAAGATTCCTCGACAGCGATATCTGGTTCCATTTGAGAGGAATGTGCATGTTTTCTCCAGTGTTCATTAAACAATTTAGTCTGAAACCTCATAGATTACTACATAATCGAAATTGAATAAATCATCCGTCAAATTGACAGGGTTCCCTAATTTAGTGTAAAATCTCATAGATTCTTAAGATAATATTACTTCTGTTGCCTGTAGTTTAATATATATATTTAACTTAACTTTTATTAAGTAATAATCAGGCCAAAAACCAACAAAAATCACTACACGTCTGACATTTCGGTTCCTTTTCGAACCCTCTCCGGAGACACAATGAAGGATTCGTTCGAAGAAGAACCGAAACGTCAGACATGCAGTGATTTTTGTTGTTTTTTGGCCTCATTATTACCTAATAAAAGTTAAGTTAAATTAATATTAAACTACAGGCGACAGAAGTAATATTATCAGAATCTATGAGATTTTAGACTAAATTGTTAGAATACTTTTCCGTACATTATATTTCGCTGTACAAGAGAGGTATAGGTATTAAATTTCGATTGTTTAATAATATATAAGGTTAATTTAACTTAACTTTTATTGGGTAACAATCAGGCCAAAAAAGCAACAAAAATCACTACACGCCTGACGCTTCGATTCCTCTCCGAACCCTCTTCGGAGACGAAATGAAGGATTCGTTCGAAGAGGAACCCAAACGTCAGACGAGCAGTGATTTTTGTTGTTTTTTGGCCTGATTATTACCTAATAAAAGTTAAGTTAAATTAACCTCATAGATTATTAGATAATCGAAATTGAATACCTATACCTTTCTTGTGTACAGCGAAATATAATGTACGAAAAAGTATTCTACCAACTCTTAGTCTAAAATCTCATAGATTCTTAAGATAATATTACTTCTGTCGCCTGTAGTTTAATATTAATTTAACTTAACTTTTATTAGGTAATAATCAGGCCAAAAAAGCAACAAAAATCACTACACGCCTGACGCTTCGATTCCTCTCCGAACCCTCTTCGGAGACGAAATGAAGGATTCGTTCGAAGAGGAACCCAAACGTCAGACGAGCAGTGATTTTTGTTGTTTTTTGGCCTGATTATTACCTAATAAAAGTTAAGTTAAATTAACCTCATAGATTATTAGATAATCGAAATTGAATACCTATACCTTTCTTGTGTACAGCGAAATATAATGTACGAAAAAGTATTCTACCAACTCTTAGTCTAAAATCTCATAGATTCTTAAGATAATATTACTTCTGTCGCCTGTAGTTTAATATTAATTTAACTTAACTTTTATTAGGTAATAATCAGGCCAAAAAACAACAAAAATCACTGCACGTCTGACGCTTCGATTCCTCTCCGAACCCTCTCCGGAGACACAATGAAGGATTCATTCGAAAAAGAACCGAAACGTCAGACGTGCAGTGATTTTTGTTGTTTTTTGGCCTGATTATTACCTAATAAAAGTTAAGTTAAATTAATATTAAACTACAGGCGACAGAAGTAATATTATCTTAAGAATCTATGAGATTTTAGACTAAATTGTTAGAATACTTTTCCGTACATTATATTTCGCTGTACAAGAGAGGTATAGGTATTCAATTTCGATTGTTTAATAATATATAAGATTAATTTAACTTAACTTTTATTGGGTAACAATCAGGCCAAAAAAGCAACAAAAATCACTACACGCCTGACGCTTCGATTCCTCTCCGAACCCTCTTCGGAGACGAAATGAAGGATTCGTTCGAAGAGGAACCCAAACGTCAGACGAGCAGTGATTTTTGTTGTTTTTTGGCCTGATTATTACCTAATAAAAGTTAAGTTAAATTAATCTCATATATTATTAAACAATCGAAATTGAATAAGTCACCCGTCAAATTGACGGGGTTCCGTAAACCTAGTGATAGTAAAGTAGGAATAATAAAATTGTACTCGTCTTAGTATTATACATTATTTTTCTAAATTTGTAATGCTATCGCTATGTATTGTAACCCAATTTTAATTATCAGTAAAATATAAAAATTTAATTCTAACCTCAAATGTTCTTCATTACCGACTCATTACCGACAACGCAACCTTGTCCCAAGCGCCATAGTCTACCTTGAAACAAGCTTGCATAGCATACTGTCACAACATTGAAACGCGTAACGGATTTGCCTTGCATCAGCCTTGTTTTGCAACCTTGCCGCAAGGTTCTACCTTGCCGGCCAACCTTGTAACAAGCTTATTTCGGGGTACGATTTCTACCTGGGCGGCAGTTTCCTGCGATAGATGTGTTCAGAAAAATGTGAAAAATCGTAACGTGTCCCTGACGCTTCGTCGTCGGAATATCGACGGTAAAAATGGAAATTCGACTCGGTTAACCGGTCACTCTGTCGCGACAGTAACGGATAGGGAGGGATGATTTACGACGAGCCGAACGATCCGCCCGAAGCTCTCTTTGTACCCGGCCAAATCAGCTTCACACAACGCTCTACCCTTCCCGCCTCGCAATTGAGAACCACGACATCCGTCACGCTCGCAAAAAGCGCGACGAGTCAGTAATAAACGCGTCGCGTAAAAGCTCGCGAGAAATCGAGAATCAAACACGTCGCGCGAGATCTTCGAGGAACATCAAAGCCTTCCCTTTTGAATCGTTCGTCCGAAGCGCAGAGGGGGAGTGGCTCGTTGGTCTTGCGTGTTCGCAACTGCGTTTAATTGAATTCTCGCGCAACGAGCCGGCTGCAAAGGCAAACGACGAGAGCGCGGAGCGCAGGAGAGAGTAGAAAGGAGGGAGAAGTCCTCGATGAAAGGGAGAGAGAGAAATACCTAATTGGCGCGTTTCCCCCTCGGAAAAATGGGAAATGACTTTAGATACGGGGGAGGATGATCCTGTCGTGATCTCATTTCGCGCGGGCGATATAATCGAGTAGATATTAATTACCGTCGGACGCTAATTGGAATCGACCCTTTCAATTTGAAAAATTTGCGGACCGCGACGACCGCGATTTTCACGACGGAGGAGGGAATTCAAGAGGAGGGAAACGACCACCCTTATCGCGGTACGTGACTACTTTGCTTCGGCGTTTAAACCAGTTTAAAGGCAGACACCCTAAATTTAAAGTAAACTGCTGCTGTAATAACTTAAGGCGTGATTTATTGGCAATTAATTTAGTGCTTCGCGGGTAAATATAACGAATCCGCGGTGTTTACCATGATGTTCGTCAAATCCTCGTATAAATTTATCCAACCTTCCAACAAAAACGCCCTTGTTATGGTAATGCCGCGTATCGATTTATCATCTGCTCGCAAATATTAATATATTCGAAACTTTACACACCGTCGTCCGTAATTCCGCTCACCAATTGCGATATTTCAGCAGCGCTGCTTCGAAGATCGAGTATCGCCTGGTTTTTTTCTTTTTTATTTGCCGCGAAAGTTATATGTGCGTGTAGACTTGGATACGGGCGTGGGTTTATCATTTACCGATTATGCCGTCGACAGCGTATGCGCGCATCCAAAATTCCGATCGAGTCCGACCATTAGCCCGTGTACACGTTATACCCACATATTCCAGGGGCGCGCGGATCATCGCATGCGAAATTCACCGGTGAATGTGTATTAGAGGTAGATTGTGGAAAGTGCCGGCTTTACGATCGGCGTTTCTAACTGTTTAATTCCGTGGCATTGCATAGAAAGTCGACGGTATAGCTAACTGATTGTGATAATAATGATTTAGGGGATGGCTCCCTTCGTCGCTCGTATCTTTTCATTTTAATTCATCGGCGGGGTTTTCTTTGGATTTTTATCATCTCATTTCAATTTGGATCGTTGTACCTTCCCCGTTACTTTTGTTTATCTTCTGCTCGATTTTCTATATATTTTTTCGTATTCAGAGTTTTTGTTTACTATAGGAGCTCTGGCGGGTATACCAACAGTCGAGCTGGGATGAAATATCAAATTCAGGTGGCTCTATATACCAATTGTAGACCAATATTTCATCCACCGTCCCCGTCTGATACCTCACTCAATATGCAGAATATATGCAGAACGGTGGGTAGTTTTATCACGGGCCTTCAAAATGCAAAACTCGCTTGTAGATTGAATACAACATCGTACTGGTAGCGATAAAAAAAGGACATTGACCTGTAACTGATATATTATATTACCCTACGTATATTGACGATGCAAAACGTATGGAATATTTTCCGGGAAACCCCTTGCGAAGGGATTGCAATATCACCGACGAGGATATAGCTACGAAGCCAACAATTTTGTTCCAATTGAAATAAAAATATAATAGTAATAAATTTATTTGAACAATCGATACATACTCGATTACATTCTCTCTTCCTTACATTCACACATATACTGTTTCTTAATACTGTAACATTCCTATAGCTATTCCAATTTTTTTTTATATACTAGTAAATATTCACATTAACTTTTCCCTTCAATAACTCTTTACTCTTTCATTTATAGAGCCGAACTACCCTTTTTGGTCTTTTCACGGTTCAAACTCACTACTCAAGTATCTCCTTTTCTATCTCACATAAGCTACAACCCCAATCTAGAACAAAAATGTGAAATAAAAATTTGGAGCACTCTGATACAAAGTATGTCACGTAAACGCGAGATTTCATTTATCTTCAGTTCCATAAATAGCGAAGAAAGACGAAGCGTGATTATAAAAACCACCTCGAAGAAACCTTGATTCAAACTACGTAATTTTCCAACGATTTTTTTCATTCCACTCCGCAGATCATTATACGAACGCAACGTTGCTCGTCAATTAATCGAATTAGGATCGACTATCGATGCATTCCCGCGAACTGCAGCGTTGCGAACGCACTGCACCGCCACCCGCTTGGTATCGAATCTCCCGTTGAAACCCCACTACGCTTCCGCTTTTTCCAGCTGATGGACTGCTGGCATTTATAGAAAAAAAAAAGCAGCAACTGTCGACGCCTCGCGTCCGGGTAGGGTACAGCGGGGCTGAAAGGTCCAATTTGACTATTAAGAATTATACTGTGAAAACGGAATCTACTATATCAAAATATACAACAGTAATCAAACAAACAGTTATCGTACCATGTTTAAACAAATTTTTGGTTGAATGATCATAATACAAATATGTAATTTTACAATTTTTCTAGACCTTGTCGTCTGTTTCTTTTTGCCCCGTGGTAGGGGTAAAAAGGTCCAGTTTTTAATTTTAATTTTAAAAAGGTTTTATGAAATATTAACAATATTTCATCCAATGAATTTCAAAACTATATTTTCATTTCACAAGAAAAAAGTCATATAAGTACTGTAATAATTATTACAAAAGAAAACATTTTTCTTAATTCCAAGTTTCAAAGTATTTAAACAGTATTTATTACAAAACAAAGTATCTTCTTATCACTAATCGGTCTCAATTGACCAGTACATTTAAACAAGACAACACTGTTCTTTATGGGAATATAGACCCTTTTATCCATATTGGACCTTTTTACCCCAACCGAGTGTAAGTGTTGTTAGAGGTTATTAAAAAAATACCATTTAAACTAGCCTTAAACTAATAATAAATCGTGAAAAGCAAAGAAATAATGTATACTAATAAACGATATTTAGGCACGGAAAACGAAATAACACTGCTCGGAACTAAAAAGAATAATAATGAAAAAATTTACTTACGTTAAAATTTCGAGACGCAGTCATATATCTTCTGCTAGTGTCGTCACTCGACTACCAACGATGCCTCGTTACGCTCCCCGCGACCTGTTCTGTCCGCTTGTATAGTTAGAAAAAACGATACGTCACTAGTTTTTTAGATATATATGGTGGACCTTTATACCCGCGGACCTTTAAGCCCCGCTCTACCCTACCGATTTTTCGACGGGTTTCCTTTCGAAGTTCCGTCGCGTCGACGTATCAATTAATTCGTCGCGGAAACGCTACACACCGGGCGGAAGCCCATAAATAAATGGTGAATTTAGCGGGGGAATAATTAATTTATAAGACGCGACAGCGGGTTGGTTGCCGCGTGATTAATTACGGCATCTCACGATGAAATCGCGGTTCGAACTAAGCGAGCGGCTACAACGTAGAAACTTAATTGGACAATAATTGAGCTTCCGCAGGTGTGATGGGCGAGATGGGGGAGAGCAGAGGTGCGATGGTTGTGTGAGGTTGTTTGGAAGACCATCATCCATCTGTGCGTCGGAAAACAATAACGAGACGCTGGTTCGCTTTTGAAGCGGAATACATAATCCGTTCCGTTATTCAATGTGAAGCATCGTTGGGGGAAGGAACGGAGAGTGAGCGATGTGGCTTAATTGCAGTAGTTTTTTTTTCTGACACATGATACCTCTTTCACTCACAATCAGACCAACAAGCTGTGTCTAAGAAGCAGTCTTTATTCATTTGAACTGGGCATCGGCAAATTTTTCCGCGTGCAACGGGGTGAAATCCACCCGGCTGATTCGATACGGAGATACGCTTCCCTATCTTATTCCCTGGCGTTCGATTCGCTTCGGTTTTGCTGACGCGTACGCGCTGTATTCGTATACCTGGTAAAAGTTACGCCCACCTCCGTCATTAGCGCTAAAAGTTATAGCCGCTATGGCAGAATTAGATTCAAGACTGATAAGCGCGCACGTGACCACCCTCGACGAGCAGATTGGCTTCGGGACCCCGAGAGAGCCCCCTCGAGGAAATAAATCTTCGGAGTGCAATGAGCGCGCGCGCAAAGTGGCAATTCGCGCTCGAGATCCGGCAATTTCTCGGCCCCAAAACGCGCGATCGCCTCCCCCTTCGCCTATCGTCTATATTACCGGGACGCCATGCGAGATCCATAATTAGAATATCGGATAAAACTTCGTTACATCGCCGGACCGAACTTTTTTCATTAAACTTTCCACGATGGCGCTGTCCTGCTTAATCGAGATTTAAAGGACTTTCTGGTCGAGCGAGAATTATTTGCGATGTCGTCAAAGGGGGATGAGGCTCCTTCCGGGCGATATATTTCTCTTTTTAACCCTTCGTAACTCGCTAGAAACCTACGACCTTAGGTGGTCGCATGGCGAGCGCTGAGCCGCCGTGCTAAACGGAGCACGCTGTTGCCACATTGACGTTTGGTGATGCGCGCGAGTAGGACGAATGTAAGTGCGTTGTTGCAACACTGTATCTCGAGCGTTTGTCGGAAAGCTACTCGCACTGGGCGGCTCGGCGCCGCTTTTTCGTTCACTCGGACAATTATCATTTTTTTTAGTTGCGCAAGTGTATTTTTTGAAAAATTATAGCCACGGGCCGTTTCAGAAATGTTTAAAGGAAGCATTTATATATTTTTTTCGAATTTTTCTAATAGTAAAAAATATACAAAAACCCTTGAAATTTAAAAACGGCGGCGCCGCGCTCATATAGTGAGTGACGAAGGGTTAACGTGCACATCTTTACTAGGATTATATTTGAAGCCGTTCGTCACGCTCATCCCGCCTTCCTCTATTTTCCTCCCTCTTATAAACGAGCAAATATATCCGACGAGAAGGATCGAGAGGAAAAAGAGAACACGCGAAGCACACAGCCCGACGTGACGTCCCCAACGGACGCGCCACGGTACCTCTGCTCCGGCGTCTCTCCCCGAAGAAAAATACGAAACGTACTCCCGGGCGGCCGCATAATTCATCTGAAAATTAACAGCTCGGAAACGAGCGTATATAAACGTCCTCGACTCGTCCTCTCGAGGGCGGCGTCGTGCAGCACCATCGCGCGGGAGTAGAAAGCAGCGCGCCCCCGTAGGAAGCAACAATATGTCTGGGCGCCAGCCACCAACCGGGTGCGCTATCGTAAACATCGATCTAGAAACCTCTTCGCGGAAGACAATGCACCGCGGCGATGCGGGGAAGTTAGTAGGAGACCGCGAGGCGGAACGCCGCCGCCTCCGTGGGGTGGGAATGTGTGGCGCGATATTGTCCTCATCTTTCATCGCCGGTAGAGATCGAGGTAAAAACTGCCGCTGGGAAATGGATGCGATCCTAAGTGCGAGACGTTTTGTCCGTGCCGCGATATACCAGTCGCTCTTTTCCTCGTCAAGTGTAAGAGCCTCGCGTGTCGTTTGAATTTAAATCGAGTGGAAATGATCGGACTATGAGAAAGCGATTGGATACATAGAAGACCGTGAGTACCTACTTTACATAGGCGACGTTTCGAGTATTATTCGAGCATTTTAAATAGTCCCTGATATTCCTGACTCGTGGTACTATCAGTATTAGCATTCAGGGAGAGAAGAGTATATTAATCACTGTTATACCAGATAAATAGATTTGACATTTCGGGGAAAGTATTGCGTTCATTACTTTTAGTACACGGAAATAGTACTTTTTAAATAATAAGTAATTTATAAAGTTTTCATATTACGTATATTATATTCCTAGTGAGAGTAGGAATAAATCCCCAAAAAGTTCTCATGTGGCCGATGTCCGCAACATCCCTTATTTTGCAAAAACCACCCCCGGATGGTACATTATGTCGGTTTTTCTCAATTTCCTCGTAAACTGTTATTCAAACGTAAAAACGTATGGAACAAAAAATGTTCGCCATTAAGTTCTACACAAAAACAGTTCTATAAGCATTTTAGCTAATCCTCTCCGAATTTCCGCAAATAACGTTCAAAGTTAGGTGTAGTTTTTAGCATGTAAAATGTGGCTTTAATTGTAGTGATTTCCATAGTTCTAGTGCTATAATATCGCTCCGTAAGTATTATCTTAGTCAAATTTGAAAATTTGAAAGGGATTTTAGAGCATTATAACTATGCATTTAACGGCCTGCTAAAAACTACCCTTAACTTTAACACGTTCGTCGCCCAACGCGATTCGGTTGTTTCTCACGGGGCCCAAATCTGACTGTCGCACTATAGGCGGAAACGCCGAAAAGTTAACGGACTAACCTGAATTTGGGTACTCGGGGGTTTTCGGGGTCGCTGAATACGAATCCAAGACCAGAATAGCAAAATTTGTAGATGGCGCCACAATACGGCGTATGCGCGGATCAAATCTAAACGTAAAATTGAGTAATTGCCCTGAATTCGAGTACCTGGGGGTTTTTGGGGTCGCTGATTACGAATCCGAGACTAAAATTGCAAAATTCCTAGATGGCGCCGCGATACGGATTACTCAATTTTACGTTTAGATTTGATCCGCGCATACGCCGTATTGTGGCGCCATCTACCAATTTTGCTATTCTGGCCTTGGATTCGTATTCAGCGACCCCGAAAACCTCCGAGTACCCGAATTCAGGTCAATCCGTTAACTTTTCAACATTATAAAGGATCCATTTTATCATAAATATAAATTAATACAAAATATACTATAATGTGTATATTTTTAATATTTCTATGTTGTATATCCTAAATTTATATTTCAGTGCTTATTCTATTAAATTCCTTTTAAAAATCCAACTGAAAATCATGTTTAACTTGAATAAGAATAGCGTCACCCGTACTTGGGTGACGAGGCCCCCACGGAAGCACACCTGTCACCCAGATATGGGTGACGCGGCGACGAACGTAATTTAAACGTATTTTGCGAGAATTCAGTAAGGATTAGCTAACATATTTATAGAACAGTTTTTGTGTTGAATTTAATGGCGAACATTTTTGGTTCTATACATTGTTTACGATTGAACAGCGGTTTACGAGGAAATTGAGAAAAACCGGCACAATGTACGATCCGGGGGTGGTTTCTTGCAAAATAAGGGATGTTGCGGACACTGGACAATTGGGAACTTTGTAGAGTTTTGTTCCTGATCCCATTAGGAAAATGTATACGTAATATGAAAACTTTATAAATTATTTCTCCTATTCCATGTTTATATGTTTAATTTACGTGCACTATTTACTGTATGACAACAGTTGACGTACATCTAGGGACATTCACTAAACTTATGTCAATTGTTGTCTTGCATTAAAGCGATGAACGCAAAACTTTTCCCGAAATGTCAATTCTATTATCTGATATAACAGCGATTAATATATTATAATAAAGATGCCGGAAGCTTTCCTCCCCGAAATCTTATTCGCGAAATTATAACGCGAGAAATCGATCGCCGTAAGGCGAGTAAAGTCGCGCGATATAGCCAAACCTCTCGCGATATGACTTATCCATCGCGACGCAAAGAATATAGCGACGTCGTTGGAAAGCTGAATTTAATAGAATTCTTATCTCTTTTATATATCATTCGCTGAGCCGAACTGGTCGATACGCCTTGTAAGGTCGTTCTCCGTCTCCGTTGGCGAATAATAAAAGAATACTAAAATCCCCATAGAAGAGACGACGTCGTTAGGGGTGGCACTGTATAACTATCGCATATTTTCTACCCGCCCCTCGTTCGGAAATGTAATCGATCGTACAAAGGCTTTATACCCGTCAAAAGTGGCGTTCGAGCGATTTTTAATATCCGGAAAATTTCAATGATATATCACTGCGAACATCGAACGAAGCCTCCTCGATAGTCACATACCTTGCACGCGAACGACAATAATTGAGCCATGTCGTAGTTGTATGTAATCACGCGAGTACATATGTATGTAGGCCCCTATACGTTACTACAGCTATATCCCAGGTAGCAAGCTGACGTAAACTTGACGTCACTTTTAGGGCATATTTCGTCGGCGACGTCATTCCACCAAAAAATGACGTTTTAATGTCGTCATTGAAGAAACGTTTTTAAGACGCCTTAAATATGACGTTAAAAAGACGTTATTTTTACGTCGTAATAAAATTTTTAAATAACTACTTATTATACAATATACATTGAATATTTTTATATTTTTTTATAATGTATAATATAAAAATATTTGTATAGTGTGGTCTACTTTAATTCTCGATTCTTATATCTCTGTACCATTTTACCAGTACGTTTTTTTTGTAATAAATAAAAGTAAGATTTTTTATATTGCGGTCGTTTCTATAAACATTCATATAATTATTTATTTATTAATATCAATTTGCGTCTATGCAAGAATATTTATCAAAAGATGCAATCATAAATTTAGAAAAATGTTGAGAAAAGAATAATACAATTATAAAATCTTATTTATTTAAGCTCTTTCTTATTGACTGGAAAAAAGCAACATATATTTATTCATCAAACTTCATATGAACACCAATAGTAATACTTAATACCACAGGAGCGTGCAGCAGATGAGGACTCGCGAAAACCCCGACGGATCGACGAAGTTAAGCAGCAAAAAGTGCGGACAGTAGTTGGATGGGTGACCGCTCACGATGAAAAGATATACGTCAGCCCTAACCTTTCAGAGCCGTCATTTTTTACACAATCACGTTACATTTTTCGTTATCTGCCGTCAGAGCTGACCTTCAAAAACCGTCATTTCGACGTTAGTGTGCTACCTGGAAAATCGCTAAAATTAAACGTCATATTTCACGTCATAAAGAACGTTAGAAAGACGTCATTAAATGACGTCAGTGGGACGTGACTTTCGAACGTACTTTTAACGTCATTTATACGTCTTTTACTGACGTCGTCTATGACCAGATCTGACCAAAAAATGACGTTAATTTCACGTTAGTTTGTTACCTGGGATGTATACGCGAGGAGGGGCAGTACGCGGATGAGGGTAACAAGGGATTAAACCACATTAAAATCCGAGAGTGAAAATAATGATACCTCGTTCCGGCTTTTACCCGGCAAAAAGCGTGCCCTCTCACCCCCTTTCGCCCTCGCATCATTTTCCACGCATGCCCCGCGGGGTGGTCACTTTTCTCCGAGCAGCGTTCAGCCGCAACGGAACGAGTAGGTGCGATCCGTTACAGCGGAAGAGAAGTTTCCGTAGTAAGTGCAATCGTGTCTCTTTTATTATTTCATGACTGGTTCCATTTCCAAAATGAATTCCAAAAGAGTCATTTTCATCGCGCGCCACACACGGGAAAATTTTGGGGGGCATCGCGTGGGCTGCGATTGGGTATGTGTATACAATGATGCGCAACGGGAATGCAGCGGTGCGCCCCGACCACTCATTTTGACATTTTACGGGCGCATTCGTTTTAACGGAACTATTACTTCCACATGGAGGTAAGAAAATTGCAATCGTAATTCAAAAATCTCATTGACCGATTTAATTCGCCGAATTTATTGACTGAAAATAACGACAGGGTGGAAAAGCCGTTGGAATTCGCCGGGGGATCCGGATATAGCACACCGATATACGCTGCGTGGAAAGCTATCGTCGACACGTGCCGAATGACGGTCGCGTTCGCACCACGGAGAATCTCCTATTCCCCACAGGACCTCGGCTACACGCAAGTGGCGCGCTATGTGCATGCGATATCGATGCAGGCCGCGTGCAACGCCCGCGCCTTATCGCGATCGACGATAAAATCAGACCACCGTAAATCAACGAAGATTCGATAATGTCGAAGTCCGTGTAATTTATCACGGACGGTGATGTCACTCAGAAGCCGACGGTTAGCAACGCGCCCGCCATAAATTATGCTTCGTAAGTGCCGCGCAGGGCAGACGATAGAACCTCTTAAAATCCAAAACCCTTCCAATTCATTCATTCGAGAAACCTTTAATTTTCCTATTTTCTGTGGAGCACAATGACTGGGACAATTGTGATAACGTACTTTTCTCAGCAGTACAGACAGGAATGTCTTGACGATTGTAATTCTTTCTCAAGGAGCACAGGCTACGAGATACGCAGATGCGCCACATAATCGCAAGGACTATATAAAGAACGCTCTATCAGGATATACCTTTAGTATATACGCAACTGTCACTGACAATGAGTGAGTTAAATGACAGTCACGTAAGTTCGTTTACCTTGAAGCTTAATCCACTATATTAGGCAGTGTTCTCTTCTTTTATTATTAAAAATAGCAATAATATCACACTATTTAAACTACTAGCGGACTAAGTGCGCTGAGATCTATAAATATTCAGTTTCAAATATTGGTACGGATACCATCTGTCAGTAATTCTGCGAGGGACTGAAGAGGAAATCGAGCGTGGGATTGATAAATAAAACAACATAGCTTTTAGTTCATAAGTATATAATATATTCTTTATTGTCATAGTCATTACATTCGTGTCGAACATCATTTTTTCTAATTCAACTACATTGCATGAGAATTGTATCATTCCAAATGTTTATCCATCATTCATACTGTATATTATTGAAACACACTAAGATTCATATCAAGCGATATTATCACTAGTGCGCAGATGCACAGCAAACTGATATGGATTGTATCAATAATACCAGATGATGGCAAGGAGTTAGTCTTTACGCGACTACTGGTCGGTGTGGTCGATTTCTGATAGCGATTCTATAAAGGACTGAGGAAGAAATCGAGCATGGATGGGACTGATAGGTAAACATTCATTATACAATATTAATGTCAAACATTATTCTCTCTAATACAAATACGTTATATTCTTCAGTATTATCATTCTCAATACTCATACAACATCCACACTAGTACACACTCATTTCATATTATTAAAACTCAATACAATTCATCAAGAAATATTGTATTTAATGCGCAGACGCACAGTAAACTAACATGGACTATATCAGGAATGCCTGACGATAACATGCTGTCAGTCTTTACACGGCTACTGGTTGGTGAGGTTGGCTTCTGGGGGGTAGCGATTCTTCAGAGCCGAGAAGAAAATCGAGCAGAGAATTAATAGGTACGAAAACTCATCTCTACTATATTCTTTTGTTCAATCGCTTTGAGCTTGTGAGAATCTAATAAAGTAATACTTATTATTCTATTAGAATATTTTAGAGAAGAATCTCATAAAACAATACTTATATCTCCAACGCATCTTCCCTATTAATAATATTTCTTCCAAAGCCTCAACACCCCCCCCCCTCTCTCTCCCCCCCACATCCCTACTCTATTTTCTACAGCCCCAAGATATCCTCTAAATTCGTAATATATTTTCCACAACCTTAACATATCGTCCGCATTCTTAATAATATTTATATAACTCCAGCAAACCTTATTCATCCCTAATATTCTTTTAAAAAACGCAGCGCACCCTCTTTATTCTTAGTTCTTATTTTAGAGTCCCAATACACCCTCCATATTCTTAATACAGCTTCTACAGCCCCAACACACCTTCCTCATCCCTGTGGTATCTCTTTTAGAATCCCAATACACCCTCCAAATCCTTAGTACAACTTCTGCAGCCCCAACTATACCCCCAGCATTCCTAATATATCTTCTGCAGTTAACACAACCCCTGTATTTCTAATATAGTATACCCCTCCTACAGCCCCAACATACCTCCTATATTCCCAATACACCTTCTACATTCTTAACACACGTTCTACAGCCTCAACACATTCTTTTAATCCCTAATACTTCCTGGAGAATCCCAACACACCCTTTTCATCCCTAATACTTCCTAGAAAACCCCAATACAATCTCCCCATACCTCCAACAGTTCTTCTAAAGCCCTAATGCACCTCCCTCATCCCTAGTACTTCACTTAAAATCCCAATACACCCTCCCCATATACTTAATACACCTGTTCCGGCCCAACATATCCTCCACATACTCCCGGTGCATCAGCCCAATTTACACTTTGCACCTGATGCGCCGAGAGTAAATTGGGCTAATGCACCGGGAGTATGTGGAGGATATGTCGGGGCTGTAGCAGGTGTATTAAGTATGTGGGAAGGGTGTATTGGGATTTTAAATGAAGTACTAGGGATAAGGAAGATGCATTAGGGCTTTAGAAGTACTATTGGAGGTATGGAGACTGTATTGGGGTTTTCTAGGAAGTATTAAGGATAAAGAGGGTGTGTTGGGGTTGTCGAGGAAGTACTAGGGATGAAGAGGGTGTGTTCGGGTTCTCCAGGAAGTATTAGGGATTAAGAGAATGGGTTGGGGCTGTAGAAAGTGTATTAAGAATGTAGAAGGTGTATTGGGATTTTAGAAAAAGTACTGGGTATGATAGGGGTGCGTTAGGGTTTTTGAAGAAATATTAGGGATGCTGAAGGTGTATTGGTGCTTTGTAACAAGTATGAGGAATATAGGTGTGGCGCAAGGCTGTAGAAGATATACTAGAGATGCAGGGGGTATGCTGGGGCTGTAGAAGATGTATTAGAGGTACAGGGGGAGGGGTTATGTTGGGAACTACAGAAAATGTATTGAGAATGCTGAGGGTATAGTTGGGGCTGCAAAAGTTGTAGTAAGGATTTGGAGGGTGTATTGGGATTTTAAAAGAAGCATTAGGGAAGGGGAGAGTATGTTGGGTTTCTTAAATAAGTATTAGGGATAATGAAGGTGTATTGGGATTTTACAACAAGTATGAGGAATGTAGGAAGTATGTCGAGGCTGTAAAAGATGTATTAGGAATGCAGATGGTATGTCGGGGCTATAGAAGCTGTATTAGGTATAGGTACATAGGTTGTGTTGGGGACTGCAAAAGATAACGTATTTAGGAATGCTAAGAGTATAGTTGGGACTGCAGTAGTATTACGAAGGATGTGGGAGGAGGGGGAGTGTATTGGGGTTCTCGAAGAATTATTAGGGATAAAGAAGATGCGTTGAGGTTTTAGAACAAATGTCAGGAATGGAGAAGGTGTGTTGGTACGTCAAAAAATGTATTATTGATGCAGAGGATTCGTTCAGGCCGTAGGAAATGTATTACAGATTTGGAGAGTGTGTTGAGAAACTTTTGAACAAATATTACCAATAGAGAGGGTGTATGTACCTATTGGAGCTTTCGAGGAAGTATTAGGTGTATAAAAGGTGCATTAGAAGTATAAGTGTTATTCTGTGTGATTTTTGTTTAGAAGATGCTAATACAGTAATAAGTATTACTTTATTAGATTCTCCGTTAGAAGAAAATGATAGAGTGGAAGAGAATGTAACGGAAGTCTTACCTATCAATTCTCTGCTCAATTTCCTCCTCTGTCTTTTACAGAACCGCTACCAAAAGTCGACCTCACATGAACCAGTAGTAATGCAAGGACTGACAGCGTCAGGCATTCCTGATACAGTCCGTGGCAGTTTATTATGCATCTGCGCATTAGTGAAAATATCGCTTGATGTGAATCTTATTAAGTTTTAATAATATAAGATTAACAAGTACTAGTATGAATGATATAGTATAAGTATTGGGAGTGATAAAATTGGAGTATGCAATGTAAGTGAATTAGAGAGAATGATGTTTGATAAGAATGTAATGAAAATGACAATGAAGAATATATACGTATATGTGAACTAAAGGCATAATTGTGTACTGAGTTTTTACTTACCAGTCCCATGCTCGAGTTCCTTTTTAGTCCCTTGTAGAATCGCTGCCAGAAGTCGACCTCATGTTAGAACTGAAAGTAAGGTACATTCGGGTAATATGGCCCGCGTTCAAATATGTTGCCAATAAAAGTATTATTTAATTACTAAAACAACTGACTTTTTGTACATATCTTTATTAAGAAATACTAAAAATAAAAATGCACCCTGGTGTAACGTTTCTCGTAACCCAAAAACAATAACGCCTATTTTTAAAAAGATGTAATATGGGCCATATATTTCCATCATTAATTATAATATGGCCCGGTAAGAAATAACAGGGCGTAAAATATACCCCAATTTTATGATGAGCAATTTGAACACACAAACTCTTCAACAATCATCCGCGGTGAGTCCGACACAGTCTTCGTGAACCCATATACGACAACCTTTTTTCGTTTTTTTTTTAATGTAACATAATAGCTTCACTTATCGCTTATAAGAAATACCGTCAAAAAATGAATTCACGTTTGTCTCTCCTGATTTAACTAAACAGCTATTATTGAAGTTAGCAGGAAGTTATCTACACCTTAATATAATATTAATTTTCAGCCACTGCTTGGCAGATGGGCCATATTTTCGTCCGGTCCATATTACCCGAATGTACCTTATGTAGGCAAGTATAGGTAATTGTTACTCCTTACCAATAGGCAGTCGGATAGGAACTGAAGGGATAGGGGTTTGTCGGGTGTTTCTTATACCGTATGTCCGTCTCTGTACTGGCCAGTTTGAAAGTTACCTTCGGATAGGCTTGGTCGGTAGAAGTCGAGTCGGCAGTTAGAGTTGATCTCAATTCGGGAGTCCGAGGCGTCTAACCTCGAAATTGTGAATTTGTGAATAAATGTCTCGATTATACCGTCCAAGCCTATCCGAAGGTAACTTTCAAACTAGCCAGTACAGAGACGGACATACGGTATATCCCATAGTAGGTATATGTCATGAGTTTGCGCATTTCGTAGTTGGTATACTTCTTTGAGAGACTATTGGAATTTCTCCGCTACCTCTACACAAATCTTTGTACGAAAGTCTTCAGGATCCCTTACTTCTCGTCAGCTATACGCAATTCGAACAATGCACGGATGATATCGACACTCGCGCGGCTTCGCTTCGTTGCAGTAGCGGCGAATGATTTGCATGAAGTTTAAATCGTGCTCGAATGGGACGCGTATACCGTAGGGTGGATTTTACCCCGTGCAACGTGCCATACACTCGATGGTACAAGCGAGAGCGGGCGATGCATAAGCACGCCCCTGTCCTGCAGTGTCTGCTGCACTCGTGGACTTCTTTGTCAATTAAGCGGCAAACGTAACGAAGAGGAGCTTTCGTGCGAGACTCGTATATCGTAATGCGCTTTCACAATCAACCACCGCGTATTTTCATTACGTATTCCACCGGGTTACTTTTATCGCATAGAAGCTAAGCCTCTCGCGATCCTTTCCAATACGAGACTTTTGGTACCAAAATTCGTTCAACTTTTTTCATACCTACATAAAATTACCCTTGCAACCCTCGTAAAAGACAATTGCGTGAAAATATAGTTGAATGTCCCGTGAATTGCAGCTAGCTTGCGGCTTGCGTCAATCGTTAATGCTGTACCTCAGAACCAGACGAACGTAAGTCCAAAAACAGATATTTTCCGGTTATTAAAGTTTTACACGTAGAATTTTATTCTCCGTAACCATAACAACGTATGCCCTTTAGAAAATTATCCTTTAAAATTAAGCTCGGTTATAAGAGCGTAAGTCCTAAGGTTTATTCGAGCCAGATAAATTTTTTTTTCACTTTTACTGGGCTCCTAGAAAGTTGACGGAATATGACTTACGTCCATCTGGTTCTGAGGTACAGAATGGATATATCGAAGGGAGTACATCTGACGTTACGTACGTCTCCTTCAACCAAATTACGTATGCAATTTTAATGGCTCCACGCGGAATTAATCTTGAAACGTTGACTATCGATGCCAGTAAACAAACCCTTCACCCTTCCACCAAAAGAATCGATCGACGATATGACGGCTCTATACCGTAGGCGTTTGTCCTTTTTGTTACAGGTGTGATGAGTTAGTAGGGAGAGAATCTCCCATCGCGCGCTTAGCCGCGAGACGGTAGCCGTGACACATCTCGAAGAGTTCGTCTCGCTATCCGTCTGGAAATGTCACTGCTGACGACCCGCGGGGGGCGCAGAGGGCCCGTCCTCTGCTTCCTGGCCCTCCTCTTCGTATTCGCCCTGTACCAATTGGGCATCATCTGCGGACCATCGAAGGACGGGCCCACTTCGGTAATGGTGGCCAAGGAGGTAAGTTTCAAGGAAGTCGAGAAAGCCACGACATGAAATATCGAAACGTATTACGTTCGAATTGCTGTTTAATTTTTTCTTTTAATTGCGAACTGTTGTCCGACCGCTATAAATGCAAAATTGCGACCACCGCGTCGATTGATTTATGACTAGCGTTCGTCGGTTGGTCAGGTCTTTCGTTTCCGACGAAACTCTGACCCGATTAAAAGGCTTTATCTCCCCTCCCATCGAGCGCGGGTCATAGAATTGAGAAATGATTGGACAAAAATTTAAGAGGCACAAAGCCAATCCCGCCCTTCGAGACGGCTTTAAATCGTACTGCGTTTCCCCTTCGTTCCAATGCCGGATCATTCCGCCCGCGCACGTTACTTACCAACGAGAATTATTACTCCCCGAGTACACGAACTGAGATATCCCCGATGCGGTCAGCGTTTCAATCCTGCGAGAGCCGACGCGAAGTCCGAGCGAATCGAATCTTCCACGTTCAGCCGAGTCCCGCGTGATACAGAGATATTCCGATCGGTCGAGTCGGATTTAATATATCTCCCTTCGATCGTATTGCGTTTATACGGCTCTCTTGCCCTGCACTTCCAGTTCATCGCATTTCGAATTTCGTCGACCTTTCTCCCGCGAGCGATCCTACCACCCTTTTCAGATTCGCACCATCCCCTCAGCTCTGCCGAACGGAGCGATGGAAATTGAACGTTAAAAATATGCGAATTTCTCGGTACCGTCGTCGCGGTACCGCAAAGATACCGCGGGCCGATCGCAATCGATCGATTAAAGACATTCGTCGAAATCCAACGAGGTGTAAATCCAAGAAAGGTGTATATTCGCTAAAAATGCAAACGATATATCGAGACCAACGGAAACGTGAGAATATTCCCACGCTGTCGATCGCAGGAAAAGCGAACCAAGCACAACGTCGTCGACGAAACTTTACAACTTTCACGAGAGGGCAAAGGGAAAGACTCATACAGTTCGTGCGAGGGGAACTCGATCCGAATTGCGCTTTAACGAGGTGGGCGCGGTGGTTCCTCCGGTTCCTCGGCGATTCATCACGTTCACTTAATCTCGACGGCGGTACGGTCATAAATTCCCCGACGTCAGGTCGAACGACGTAATCGTCGCGCGAAACCGATAGCCGCGGTCGGCGAGTGTCGAAGGTGGCGACGGTGTGCGCGTTGAGGTCGCGGCGAAACCGCGCGAACAACGCGTCTCTCGCCCCTCGTCGGCCACTCCTCGCCCCGTGAGCGACAAATGACACATTTCACGGGCGTGTCCGCCCGTTCGATACCGCCGCGTGGGTCAGGCCGGGTCTTTTCGCGTCGTTCGTCAAACTCGTCGGGCCGGCGTCGTCGAGCTGACGCTCTTGTTGTCGGGGCTACTTGCCAAGACGGACGCGGACGATGACCGAGCGTGCCACTTCGCGCGAGGGTGGAAAACTCCCTCCCCGCGACTGTTGTCGAACTCGATGACCGACGGTGAAAGATGGTGCTGGACGAACGTTCATGCTTGCGAGACGCGAGACGGATTGCTGCGGGGAAACTTTTCTGCTCCAGGGATGATCCAGGTAGAAAATTCATTCCAGGAGATTGAGCTCATGATGTGGGAATGATTCGAAGTGAGAAATTACGAAACAATCATCGCGAGCTTTATTCTTAGTGTCCTCGTTATGTTCAATTAGCGTTCCCTTCTTTTCGCGGGGAAGAAGAGGCTTCAGCTACGACGAGAATGAGAGAAGAAGGATCGAGGCGATATTATCGAGATCCTTATATAAATAGTTATAATGCGGGAAAAATTGTTTCGATGTAACTATATACGTACGTGCGAGATTTCGTCACCCTCTGTCCTCTTTCATCCCCTGACGAGCCTGTGTCTTTTCCACTAAATTATTCCACCTCTTTATCGTCCTCTTTCGCCCCCTCCTCCTCCCTTTCTCTTTCTTTGAATATTATCCGAGTTCCGCGCGGGGACTTTCGCTGAAAGGCTTGCGCGCGGCTACTTTGCCAAATGAAGTGAATTCTTTTATTCCCTGCTTCTCCTCGGGAGCAAGAGCACGCGGGGTGGAAAGAGGGAAGATCGGACCCATTAGCGTGGCCATCTTGCCGTAAATCCGGTACCTCTCAGCCCCTCACCCGGAGACATTCCGAATTGGAACTTCAAACTTCGCAGTCCCCTCGATGGGCAATGGAAATTCGAGGAAATTACGAGGCACCGACTTTCGAGGCTCTCTCGACTTCCGCTGATTGGCAAGCCTCGTGAGATTTTACTCCCCTTTGCCGAGTGTCACGTCGCGTCCTTGGTTTTGATACCGAGCAAACTTCGGAAAGCTTCGAGCGGAGGCTGAACGGAAAACGAAGCCTAGGGGGTATTTTGAGGGTTGTTTATTAACCGTTACTTTCCGGGTGGTTGATGTCGGAGGCAAATACAATACATCGACGGGGGAATTCTTTCGCAGCGACTCGGAAATCTCTGTCGCCTTCGAGGATTCGCGCGGAAATTCAGTGCGGGTACGAAACGACTGTCGAGACGGAGTAACGCGTTACGAAGCAGCGCAAACCCGGCGGCGAAAAGCAACGTTCAATTAAGGTAACCGTCACTTTCCTCGTGATTAATCCTCGGCGCCTCTCGACTGGGCACGGCTGGTGACTCTTTTACTCCTCGCGCTGGGATGATCGATGGACGATGCGAAACGTTCGCAGAGAGCTGCCATTCACCGGAACGAACAGTCATCCCTTCACAAAAGACGCCGTCAGCTCCTCTTTCTCTTCGCCAGAACACTGGCGCATCTTTCGCTGAAAACTGTAGTCTCTTGAAAAGTTCATCAAAAAGTACGGCGACGCTATCAGACTTTATCGGGACGTCGCGCTTACTTCCACATTTTTCATTTTCGATTATACCCCCGGCAGCGTATCGCTTTACGCTATAGCCGAAGCGCTTCTATCAGAAGCGCTAAATTAAAGCTCCGAAGAGTTTTCGCGTCGACGATTAGCTGACGCGCGTTTACGAACGCGTCTGACAAGGTCGTCTCTGGCGTTATTTATGTAGATTTTAATTACCATCCACACAGGCGTCTCCTCTGCCCGACAACAGCCCTCTCGCTCGGTCGTTTATCGGGGCAAAGAAAATCAAACTCGCGTTTCACCCTTGCTCTGGTCCAGCGCGTGCGAAAACTCGGCTCTTAGTGGGGTAGAGAGAGAGGAGGAAGAGGAAACACCGCTTTTTTTCCGGCAGAAAAGGGTGGTACCAGCGCATATCCCGTTCAAAGCGATAGCGCGATAATCGCGCTCCGGGGGGGGGGGGGGGGGTGAAAAGAGCGAGCGACGATCCGACGACGCCACTTTCAGGATTTCAAAGAGCAATTTTTTTTCGTTGCTGCCGCCACGCTCGACCGCGGCGGAGGTGAGGGTATAAAAAAAGGCGACATCAGCAGACGTCACATACGAACGACGGAACATCGACTCCACCCTCGCTCGCACATTACGACCCTTTGCTCGTCGCGCTGTGGAAAATTATGCACGTGTGGCGTAACGTGAAATCCCGTTACGCGACGCGAACAAAATTTGGATTCTCTCTCTTTCTATTTTCTCGCAGGTAGAGCACGTGTAGGTACTCGCAAATACTCTTTCGTAATTCGGGCATCTCGAAGAGGCATCGGTGAACGAAGCGGAGGGCGCGAAAGAAAATGGAATCACCTCGAGTAGAAATTTTCCATCGCTCTTCACGAAACTTCCTTCCGGCGAACAGATTTTCTTCCCCCCTCTTTTTCCGCCCTCATTGTCTCAACCGCGCCCCCGCACCACCCAAGCCGCAACGATAACCAAGCCCGCAAGGTGCGAACGGAAGAGGAACGAGGTCCTGTCGGGCTCACCCCTCGTTCGCATAAATCGCCACTCATCGCATTACTCACGCAGTTTTTCCTCCCAGTGCCGCGCAAAAAGGACGGCCGACGCTCAGCCTCACAATAGAATAAATGCTAATTGCAAAACATTTTTGCGGGTGCCAAGCGGTTAATAGGCCCGGCGTTGCGATAAGGTACACCGGGGAAAAATAAAGCCGCTATCCCCCGTTACTGAGCCTGTCGTAAATCTTTTCCGGGGGAGCATCGCATTTTCCTGGGGAGAGAAAGAGATTCGGAATCAACTTTTGTTTCGATTAAAAAAATGTCAGGAAATCGTAAAACTATTAATTCGTTCGAGCAAAAAGCGGCGCGGCATCGATGAGGACGAGACGTCGATGAGGCGGGAAGACTTGACGAGACAGAAGTAGTAAAACGACCACGAAAAAGTTTCATCACCCAAACGGCAGCGACGGGAGTTATCCTTCGACACACCCGAGACCCTTCCAACTTCCGAACCCCTCTAAAAGTTCACCGTGGAAACCCTCGCGAAGGGTATTCCCTGGGGTGGTGAATTTCTCGAATTCGCTCTCACTTCGAAGGAGAAAATGACGAAACCGTCGGATTGAGCGGACGGTCCGTCCGCGACCTCGGGTCGCTTCACCTTGGCCACTGACGACGCTTCGTCCCCTCGCGGGTTGAAAGTAACATTGTTACGCTCGCGCGCGCGCGTGCGCATCGTCTCATTCATTCCGCCGCGGTGATTCCCCTGTTGGCAAAGCGTTTAAAGCTCGAGGAACTCCCGAAGTTCGGGAAGCAGAGGTCGTATCGTATTCGCCACCTGCCAGTCAAACCAAGTTATGTATTTATGAGTCTTACCGACTCCAGAAGCTTTTCCTAGCTCAAGTTTTTCTTTCCCCCTCCTCCGTCGTCTCCCTTTCCTCCTCCCTGGGTTCACCTCCTTTACATTTTCTCTTGACGATGTTTGTTCCGCTCTCGAAGAAGCAGCGTGCATTGTTGGGCTTCTTCCCTATTTCGTACTTTTCCCTGGGGCAAGGAAAAGATTATTTGTAGGAGAGGAACCATGTATGTACATATATGTATATAGAGGTGAGGTATATCGGGGTAGGTTCGGACAATCGTACCGGGAAATCTTCCGGGAAGCAAGGGAGAGTTTCGAGTGGTTTCTCGCGTGGGAAGAAGCAATAGAAAGGAATACAGGGAAATTATGGGCTTCCGGTGCGATTCAATCGAGAATGACTTCAATCAAATTCACGGTTTCTTTTGCAGAAGTTCGTTATCGGTCCCACCGACCACAAGACTTACACCTACGACAGGAACATGCCTCTTATTTTCATCGGGGGTGTTCCACGCTCCGGGACCACCCTGATGCGTGCCATGCTCGACGCGCACCCCGAAGTTAGGTAAGACGGAGTCGATACTTGATCGAAGCATTTCGTTATTCTCAAACACGAGGCTTCTCCTCGTGGCTTCCAGAGAGTGCACCTCGCTTCGATTTCTGTTCAAGATGCGGGCAGGAAACGAGAGTAATTCCGAGGATCCTGCAAATGAGATCCCACTGGCTCAAATCCGAAAGGGAGAGCGTGCGACTCGTGGAAGCTGGAATATCAAAGGAGGTGAGAACACCCTTCCGACGTACCTCAGATCAACGTACCGTTGTTCTCCAAACATTCGCTTCAGCTCGCGGTGGCACGAATGACATGGGTTAATAAGTCTTTCCATCGATCCATCTCTACTGTCGACAAATCACCCTTCTTTTCGTACCATCAGGTAATGGACGGCGCGATAGCCGCATTCTGTTTGGAGATCATAGCGCGACACGGCGAACCGGCACCGCGTTTATGCAATAAGGATCCGCTGACGTTGAAAATGGGCTCCTACGTGCTAGAATTATTTCCCAATGCGAAATTTCTCTTTATGGTGCGCGACGGCCGAGCTACCGTCCACTCTATAATATCTAGAAAGGTACGAACCGCCGATTGCGAAATTGGATTACTTCCGACATCGATGAAATCATTCGCTTCCTCTGCAGGAGGCCAATTGACCTCTTTCCTCTACGTGTGAAAAATGTTTTGTCCAGGTAACGATAACAGGCTTCGACCTGACGTCCTACAGACAGTGCTTGAGCAAGTGGAACCACGCGATCTCGGTGATGCATGGTCAGTGCAAGGAAGTCGGGTCCGACCGCTGTCTCATGGTGCCCTACGAACAGCTGGTGCTGCATCCGAAGGAATGGATGAAGCGAATACTAGCGTTCCTCGATATACCTTGGAACGAGTCCGTTCTCCACCACGAGGAATTCATCAACAAACCCGGTGGAGTACCTCTGAGCAAGTAAGAAAGATCACCGATACGTGTTTTTCTCCCACCCGAACGAATTACTCGGCCTCCTCGAACATTCTCGATCGATCCCACCTTTTTCTCGCCCAACAGGGTCGAGAGATCGTCGGATCAGGTGATAAAGCCGGTTAATTTGGAGGCGTTGACCAAATGGGTAGGCCACATTCCCGACGACGTTATTCGCGACATGCCCGATATCGCGCCGATGCTCTCGGTTCTCGGCTACGACCCCTACGCAAATCCTCCGGTCTATGGGGCTCCCGACAGTCTGGTTAGCGACAACACTAGAAGGTACGAAAACGACGCGGAAAGCACGCGACGAAATTAAATCCACGCGTCGCGCATCCCCCTGTAAAATAAAGAAGCTGATAATAATTAGCTCTACTCCCTCCCTCCCTCCCTCCCTCCCTTCGTGTGCAGGGTGCTTGCCGACGGTCAAATCTGGGCCGACAAAGCGCGACAGCTGGCTCTTCAGGAAAGGCCGATAGCCGTGGCCAATGACGAGGATACGAGCGACGTGCCGAACGCGTGACCCCGGATTCACGTTGTTTTAGGCATGCACAATATTAACGTGTACAATTATTATTATATATAATGAAGCCCTTTGAATTGAGAAAAACGAACGACGCACCGCCGTTCTTTCGAACTGACTGGTTTCAACGGCAGCTGCAACGATCAGCCACACTGTTAGGACCTTTTGTACTTTCAAGATGGTTTCGCATATCGATCTACAGCGGAGTAATTACTGCAACGTTCACATTGAAGTCGACGTGGTGACGTTAAAACCGATGCAGCTTATGTGCGCGAATCATTTATCGTCCAGAAATGCATCTCTACTTCAAACAAACGATTCTTTAGACTATTAGAAATCTCAATACGAGAAACAATATCCGTGGTACATATGCTCTTACTGCGGAATAGTTTCTTTATAAATCCGATTGTAAGATATATTTATAAATTGTTATTTTAATGAATTTCGTGAACAGTGTATAGTCGTAGCGGGACACGCGATCGTTAATTAGAGCAGCTCTTGATAGAGAACAACGCAGATCTGAAATTTTTAAAGGAATTCTTACGATCCCGTGACATCTGCGCCGAGGGGTTATCGCGATTTAACTGGCAATGGAAAAGTTAATCCGTTGTTTTGTTATGTTTTTCTCTTCGTTACTATTTATATTTAATTCATACGAGTAATCTGCGCGTAACACGGAGAAACGCGGTGTCCTTTGACAATTACACGTTCGGGGAAAGTCTAATGGCCAGTGACAAATGGTTAGAGATACATGATGTTTAAATTCGCACAACGCGCGTGTATAGGATATGTGCAATTAAGAGTTCGGTGCTGCAATATTTAATTGAAAGTACGATTCAAACGCAATGATAATCTGGACGGAGTATCACGAAATGGTTTACTTCCGTGGCCCGTCAATGCGGACATTCAATTACAAGAACCTATCCAGTTTTAGTACCTGTCAACTCTTTCATTCTTTCCACCTTTATTATTAATCAAAATATTGAGAAACAGGAGTTTCCGTTTGCCATATTAGCACTTTGATATTAGATTTCACGTCTGATTGGTTTTCTCGAGTGGTATAAAAGTATACAGAGGAAAAAAAATGCGTTAAGGTAACTGTTCATGCCAAATCGCTGTAAGCGACAATTAAATGAAATATAATTAGTGATAGTTGTAAGATTCCATTATTTACGAGATCTGTCTGAAGAGAGTGTACTGATGTGAGGTATATAAGTTTATTATAATTATTATAATGACATGAACTCGTGATTGTACAGAATAGAAAATATTTATAAGCTATTTATGTTAAAGAAAAACGGCACGTTGCGTCGAGCTGACACGTCATAGTTGCTTAACACGCCGTCCGATACAATGGGCGCCTCCTTTTTCCAAAATAAGTACACAAATATAGGCGGTAAAAATATAATCGAGTCCATAATTTCACTCCACCGTAAAATGGTCTGACGGTGCGAAAGTGAGACAATTGGGGCAAAGCAAATTGGGTTGATCTTGCTACTCATATCTTTCACGGTCACATTTCCTTGAATATTGAGGAGAAAATGAATCTTATTGTCAGCGGAATTTTAAGATCTTAGTATGGCGTTGTATTTATGTCAGCGATGTTATTGTCTGTAATATTGTATAAATAAATTATTTTAATATTACGATGTTGATTCTTCTTGTATGGAAAATAGGAAAGGGCTCTGTTATGTAATTTGTGTAGTACTGAATTCTTCATTATAAAGGGTAATCTCGAGCACGGGGCATACGCGACGATATAAATACATTAGCAGACAAGCCAACGGTAAGTATACATAGGTATTGTAACAGAATCTAGGCCTTTTAGACCAGGAGATAGTGACAGATTTTATGCGATGATTAGTAAACGTCTGCCACTGCAATTGTACCTTTATATTGGTCACACATAAGTGCTGTTCAAATCAATACCATAAAGCTCTAACGCAGTCCATACTATTTTTTAATAATTTTTCAAATTGTTCGCAGAACAAGGAAAAAAAGTTATTAGTAAATGTTTGCAATTAATGTCAAAGTGAGATTCGAGGAAAAATAATGCGGGCTAGCACAGTGGCAGACGTTTTCCACAGTCCGTTCGTTTGATAGCACAGGTGTGGAAATGTTGCAGAAATGTTTAAAAAAATGTTATTAGTAAATGTCTGCCAATATGAAAAAGATCCATAGTTTTAATCCTAGAAAAGATGAAAAAACAGTGGGCAGTCCCGAGTACTCGGTACACGGCATCAAACGTGTCATCAAGATTGTATATACGTCGGGTAATTAATAAACGTTTCAAATTAATTTACCAACTAAAATTTAGTTAGAGATATCGATAGAAAAAGTGGCAGACGTTTTGTGTAGTCCCAACATGAAAAAAAATAATTATGAACAATGTCAACGAATTATGAAAAAAATTATGATTAATAAACATCTGCCACTTCATTATTATAAAATGTATGTTGTATAACAACGGTTTGCAAAATGGCAGATGAATTCAATGATTATTATCAAGTTTATTTAATTTATCGTGGATGAAAAAATCGATTATTGCAAAGGGAATGTGTGGACAATTAATAAACATAAAATATATGTTATAAATTAATCATACGTTGTAGTGACGGACGATTTGAGTGATAATCATTGAATTTAATGGATGATAGTTATTTTTTATACGAGACGATTAAAGTGAATTCTATCGACGAGCGGAAATTGCTAATTTACGAGAAACGAAGTTCTGAGTAAATTAATTCCGCAAGTCGAGAACATTTTATCGTGTGTAAAATTTTATTTTTTTTCTATAGCAAAATTAACAAAAAACTAATACCAGTTAAAAGTTAAATTATTAGTAAGCTCACTTCCACATTGTAGTTGCAGCAAAGAAGAAAGTGTATTTCCATGGAAATTAAGGTATTTTATCTACCCTTGCTGTTAAAGTATTATTTTATCTATCTTTGCAGTTAGCCTGTTATTTGTTCGATTATTTTGAGTAGATCAGTGTACTGATTTCTGTAGCATCTGCTATAGAAAAATATATATATTCTTAGAAACTATTAAAATATTAACAATATGATGTCACATTATATGTGAAACTTTAATAGTTTAATGAATGTAGAAACTTAAAAACTGTTACGGAGCCGACACAACATTATAAATCTGTATTGGAATAATATTTCGTGTTCGCGTTCTCCGCGACCCTGTTAGTAAGGGATCCCTCATAAGAAAAAAAAATTGATTACCACTTCTCTGAAACTTTATGAGCAGCTTCATTTTGCCGAGTCTGCCAACTTTTTTATTTGCGAAAAGTCTGGTTTCCGCCGGGGTTTCGAGATATTAATAAATAATCATATAAAATTTAAGAATTTTGTTTATTGATGACCAACAAGCTAATTTTATGCCCGAAGTAAGATAAATATTTATGAAATCAAACGATAACATTGTCCGACAAATTTTCTGCCATGTATGTCCAGTTCGACACTCTGAACATGTGAAATTGATAAAATTTGTTAACTAATTACCAACGAGCTGATTTTTTCGCCAAAGATAGATAATTATTTATAAAATTTGATGGTAACATTGTCCGACAAGTTTTCTGCCGGGTATGTTCAGTCCGACAAAATTCATAATTTTGACATGTTTGTTAATTAATATCTCATTAATTTTCGCAAATAAAAAAGCTGGCAGACTCGGCAAAATGAAGCTACTCACAAAGTTTCAGAGGAGTGGTAATCATTTGTTTTTCTTATGAGGGATCCCTTACTATATTATAGTTTATGGAAACATATGTTTTCCAATTTCACGAGCTTCACGGCGGGATACTGGTCCGGCCGATGTGTCTCGGAAAGCGCGAGGTGCCTCGATCCTATTCTCCAATTTCGGGAGCCTCGCGGGAGGGCACGGGCACTTGTCTCGGGATGGCGTCAACCGGACGACGCCGAAATCTGGTGTCCTTTTCCGAGATTCATTAATAGGATGCTAAAATATAATGTTCATTTATTGTATCATGTATTATTTGAAACCACATTAATTAGATTTTCTTTTTACCAAGTAATTGATCTTTGACATTTTATAAGAATTCAATTAATTACAACTTATAAATGTTTCTTATTTTTTTTTATTTTCATACAATTCCTGAGCATTTTCAAATAATTTGGCGTAATCAAATGACGGACGTTTATTAATAATGGTCTACATCATTCCCTTTGTTATAATCGATTTCCTCATCCACTGTAAATCAAACAGAGTCGACAATGGTCATTGAATTCGTCTGCCACTTTGAAAAACCGTTCTTTTGCAACATACATTTTATAATAATGAAATGACAGACATTTATTAATTGAAAATTTTTAATCCGAAAATTGACAGTGTTAATAGCGTCTGCCAGTACTTTATACGTTGTCAAAACGTCTGCCACTTTTTTTTTCGTTATTAATTTATCATGAACAATCATATATCCGAGTAACAGACGTTTATTAATTACCCGGCGTATATACCACCTTGATGACAAGTTTGATGACGTGTACCGAATACTCGGGACCACCTAAATAGTCTGCCAAGTGTTTTTTCATCTTTTCTCGGGAATTAAACTATGGATCTTTTATATTGGCAGACATTTATTAATACATTTTTTAAAAATATTTCTGCAACATTTCCACACCTGTGCTATCAAGCGAACGGACAGCGGAAAACGTCTACCACTGTGCTAGCCCGCATTATTTTTTCTCGAATATCATTTTGGCATTAATTGCAGACATTTACTAATAACTTTTTTTTCCTTGTTCTGCGAACAATTTGAGAAATCATTTAAAAATAGTATGGACTGCGTTAGAGCTTTATGGTATTGATTTGAACGGCACTTATGACCAATTAACACTTTCAATGCCGGTCACGCAGCATATGCGTGATGCGAGATTTGCCGAGAGGCCGGTCACGCAGACGGTGCGTGATTTACATTTCGCTGTTATATGATACATACAAAAGTCGGCCGCTGTAGCAATCGCTCTGGCTCGTGCCGGCGTGTTTGGAACACTTGTAAAAACTGCTCTGCACTCTTGGTTTGAAACTCGACACCTCAGTCATGGGGGAGTTCGAGGGCATTTATTAGCACTGAATACAGTGCAACTCTTATGGAGGTGCAAAATAAACGCGGTGAAAGTAAACTAAAACCGGAAGCAATTATAGAATATAATAAATGTATGTCGGGTGTGGATTGTAAAGACCAGATGCTTGCGTATAATTCTTGCGATCGAAAAACTTTGCGTTGGTATAAAAAAGCCGGTATATACAAATTCAAACACTCTTGTTAAACTCATGGTTTCTGTATAACAAATACTCCGGAAATAGAATTACTTTTTATGACTTTCGGCTGAAGATTATAGAAGATCTTTTAGTACCAAAGACGACTCCAATACTTCCGCAACCTACAAATAGACCTGATACTGTTCACCTTCCATCACTACTACCAAGGGTGAGTGGAAAGATTCAACGTAAAGATTGCAAAATTTGCAGAAAAAAAAATAAAATTCGTAAGATGACCAATTATTCCTGCAAAATCTGTTCTGAAAATCCCGGATTGTGCTTGGAACCTTGCTTCAAAATCTGGCATGACCAGTAAATGTCCAATATTGCTTGTGTTATAAGAGAGAATACCAATTTTATATTTATGATAACTATTAGAAATTGTTCTTGTTTCATATTTATGATGTACCGTTTCAATTACCACAAAAAGTATATTTTTATTTCTTTTCATAAAATAATAATTATTCGTTTCTGCTATGTTAATACTTACTTATTTTTATAATAAATGTGTTCTTTTTTTGATAAATCGCCGTTTTATTTATTATAATTGTTCATTTTTTTAACTTCAAAAATTATATTATCCAATATCATACCGTGTACGCACACGCGATCGTGCGATCGGCCTCTGGCGAATTATACATCTCAGGAGGCCGATCACGCACCGTGTGCGTGTTAGCGTTTATAAGCGCCATTTTGTCATATTTGTCATGCTCTTCTGATCATCTTGTACCAAAATAAATTAATTTACATTATAAAAGTTAGTCCGGTTTTTGACGAAGTCCGAAAAATTTCGCCGGCATTGAAAGTGTTAAGGTACAATTGCAGTGGCAGACGTTTACTAATCATCGCATAAAATCTGTCACTATCTCCTGGTCTATTTTAATTTTCTGGGAAATGTGAAGTTATAATTGCAATAGTAAGTTTCTCTGAGTTAAATTGCTTTTAGCTTTCAATTTCCCGATGAGGTGGCGGTCTTTTACGGTAAACGTTATTCTGTGTGCGGGTTTATAATCTGCGGGTGCTAGACAACCACAATTCTGTGGCGGCCTAGCACCAGATGGCGCTGTCCCTTCTCGCAAGGGGTCGACACGAGTACAAGACCGAAGCTGTTCAACACTCACGGAGGACATCACACAGAGCTTCGGCTTAGCCTTAAGCCGGGTTGACACGATCAAAGTATACATGGATCAAGTAAACTTGGACACTACTTGGACGCTCCTTGGATGCAACTTTGATCGTATCACCACTTCATCCAAGTGCGCTTGGACATCCAAGCTAAGTAGGACGATGGCCAACTTACTTGGATCCAAGTTACTTGGTCCATGCATACTGGGATCGTGTCAACCCGGCTTTACTGACGACTCCGGGACGAAACGCTCCGCCGATAACGACGACCGCACGTTTCGCCAAAATTCTTGTTTCTCACTGCCATCCGGTGGCGAAATACGGAACTAAGCGTGATGCAATTGGTGCGTCGTTTAAGAGATGGCGCTCCTTTCCTTCAGTGTGAAGTGGTGATAAATAAAAATGGCTGGTTCGGTTCGTTCTGCGGTTCAGCAAGTCAAACCAATATTATCTATTAACAGTGCCGAAGCTCGACGAAGAGTACTAAATTTATACAGAGCATGGTATCGCCAAATACCTTACATAAGTATGTAATCGTTGCCACACTTTTCAACACTGACATTAAGCCATACTATAAGTCAAATGAAATTTCTAACCTCAAAGCAATTTAGAAATTAAAACGTTAGCTTTTTAGTTACATAAATAGCAAAGCTGTTAATAATTCACCTTGTCAGTTTCCCTTTATAGTGCACTAATATATTTCCTGATGTATTTAATCTATGAATTTTCGAAAGACGAGATTTTTTATTGCTCTTTTACTTCCTTTATAGCTGATTACGTAAAGCGTCAAATGTTTATCATACTATACTATATTATTGGTACCGTATTTATATTTTTGCTTCTACAATTCTTCTGAAATATTGTACGTTTAATATTGTAGAATTGGAGTACGATATTCCGCTGACCCAGGAACAGATTAAGGCTAAGCTTCGAGAAGAGTTCCTTCGTTACGAGAATGTAACAGACCTCAGAATCATTGACATGCTTGTCATTAAGGTAACTCATCCACGCAATTAATGCTTTATCTCTAAAAGCAAGGAGGAATATTTTATTAACCTCCACTTATTACCCATTTGCTAAATTAATATCAATTTTTAATATCTAACAGTATATTACCTTCCATTTTTCTAGGGACAGATGGAGTTAAAAGAAGTAGTAGAGTTGTGGAAGAATACCCCTGCACTTATGTATCTTTTCAAAGATACTGTAGAAAAGAAACCGAAAGATTTCCTTTCCAAATTCCTTGCAGGTCATGATTAGTCAGCCCTGCGCTGTATGAATTTCTCAAGTAGTTCAAATAATAGAGAATTATAAGGTGTTAACCGGAATGTAATGTATTAATAAATTGTAAAAGTAAGCTTGTAACAATTCTCAGATGAAATAAATACTTGTACATAGATATTACTCGATTTGTGCGTCACGTTAATTACACTGGTCAACAAAATTACATTTTTCTTTCTGTCACGAACCAGCCCAGGTGATTCTTATAGATTTATGTGCGCTAAAAACGAATCTGACTCAAATTTGCGTATCACGTCAGGATTTTGAAATACTTGAGGTCAAATATTTCCGTATGTTTAACCTCAAGTATCTCGAAATCCTGACCCACGTCGCAAATTTGAGTCAGATTCGTTTTTAGCGCATATAAATCTATAAGAATCACCTGGTCTGGTTCGTGTGACAAAATCACTGTTGACCAGTGACATTTTACTTCCACTCGCGTTACTTTCTTCCTTATCACTGCTCTTGGTTATGCGGGATAGTACACTTCCAATTAACAGTTAAAGAATGTAATAATTCATTTAATTTACATACCATTTTTACAGAGATATATTATTATTCAGTTATATACATTTGACAACATGATATATTACTAAGCACCTTAGGTACAAACTAGTTCACTTTTCACAGCCATACAGATAATTTGCTTTCCTTCAGTGAACAAGTAAATGTATCTATATATGTAGATGTATATATGTATATATAATACAGCACCCCGAGGCATGGAGCGACTATACACCCGACAAGCCTATTATTCTTGCTAGGCTCTACGTTGGGTTCGCCCATGCCGTTGCAAAACAGATCCCTTGACAGAAAAATCTCATTTCATCTCTGTATACTTTGGTTAGAATGATTTTTATAAAATAGTTTATTTTCATTACACACTCGGATTAAAAATCTTAACATAGCAACAGTCGCGCACTATGTAAAAGTCACTTTGCTTCGTCCAACGGCCCTACGAGTACAAATTATAAAATATCTAAATATTAAAAATATACACTGACGGTAACTTTCATATACATAAATTGCACGTGTCTAAGCTAAAAATGGCAACGTTAAATCATGCGTTTATGATTCGTAGTGAATGTATATATTTCTTGAATCCGCGCCACCTCGGCACAAGTTCACGCAGTACGGAGTGTTCCTCGAGCTTACGAAATGAAAAAAATATATATAAATATAAATAAATCAAACTATGCTTTCCCTTTCAGGCTGCATGTCGTACCCTGTAATAACACCTCTCCGTAGAGATACGTCGCTATTGCGCAATCCATTGCCATTGAACAGATTTACCAACCAACTTCTTATCGAGTTCCGTGCGGATGACTTCTTGTCGGGCACATGGTCCGCGTTAGGGGCAGGTACCACTTGATCCAGAGAACGCCAACGCTTCACGGGCACCGCTTCGCCTGCGCAGCCACTGTCGTCGCCCAACAACGGAGTTTCCACTTCATTGGGCAACGCGTTGTTTGTACGAGGCACTATTATCACATTGCCGTTGGGATAATTATTGTTTAACACTTTCCCAGTCACATTTGTCTTCGAACCGGTCCTGACGCACTTGTCACAGTTTTCTAGAGATCTAAAGCTCTTCTTCGGCTCCTTCCAGCAGAAGCGCGGAGATTCCAATCTTTTGTTGCACAATTCCAAGGGGAACGGATCCAAGGAACGAGACTCCCTGATTATATTTTGCGACGGGTAATCGCTCGTCGACGGGGATGCGGCAATCGTCGACAAGACTCTCGCGTTCTTCCTGAACTTCAATTTCGTTTCGAGATACAGATCGTCTAAGGCCAATTTAACGTTGTTCACCCTGGTCTCGCACTCGTCTCGTCGAGCCGCGCTCTCGAGGGTAGTTTTCGATGCGCTTTCGGTAAGGCACAGCGGTGATCGTTCCAGTCGTCTCAAGTGAACCGGGCGAGGGACGGGGCTGGATCCTCCGTACTGCGAGGACGAGTCGTCGGTAGCGGGCCTTGGGACGCTCGATTGTCGGCGACTGCCCGCTCCCAATCCTCCCAATAAAGATGCTTGTCGCGAATCCGGATTCAATTTGGGACTCCGTCTTGGTCGGCAGAACAGCGGTGGAAGATCTCCTACGTCGACCTGTAACGATCGGCGTGTGTTACGCTTTGCGTGCGATATTACCGAGCGCTACAGTTACGGCAATCAAGATTGGGACACAAAACGTTGGATCGAGGAAACGTTGGCTCGTTACTTGGCAAATTTATACCTCTCTTTTTTGAATAGCTTTTTCGGTTGCCCCAGTCAACCAGTACGTCTCAACTTCACCCTTCCCCTTCATGTGTACCAGCCCTCGTTCTTCGATTACGTAACCACCTATTTTATCCAGCGCATCCTTGCATTGGCCACTTATGTGGATACGCAGAGGCTCGCCGTTTGACTCCATTCGCGACGCAGTGTTTACCGTGTCGCCGAATAAACAGTACCTAGGCATGGTCAGCCCTACGACTCCTGCTACTACAGGACCTGCGAGTGAAAGATTGGGCTCGAATTTTACGACGGAAAAATCTCACAGATTCCCAGAAGTATTTGGGATATTTACGCGGTACCCTCATGTCAAAGAAAATGACAGAACTTACCCGTATGAATACCAATTCGAAGTTTGAGAGTTTCGTTCGGACGATGCGCGATTATATGGTTTTTGACGGCGTTTAATAATTCAAGAGACATCGACGCTACCTCACCGGCATGCCTGTTTCCATTTTTTATCGGCAGTCCCGAAACCTGATCGAAGAAATAACATGATCGAATCAAAGTTCCAACTCGACATATCACAATCCACCCTCTAATTCCGCGAAATAGACGGCATACTCACGACCATATACGCATCGCCAATCGTCTCCACTTTGTAGACGTCGTAGCCTTTGATGATGCGATCGAATAAAGTATACAAGTCATTGAGAAAATTGACGACCTAAGCGAAAAGAGGAAAATCGATAAGAACGTAAGAGCGGTAAACCCGGAAACCTCCCGAAAGTATTCTACGTATGGTGGACTACCTGAAATGGTGTACTTTCAGCCGACATTGCCGTAAAGCCGACGATGTCACTGAAGTATATGGTGACTAAGTCGAAGGCTTCCGGTTCCACGCCAATGCCGTTCGTCAAGCAATTGGCAACGGGTCTGAAGGGAAAAGCATTTAAGTGCAACCCGAATTATCGCACCTCGCGTTGCTCGCTAGCGTCGCCAAAGCGATCGTACAACTTACTCAGGTAACATTCTGTGAAGTAGATCTTCGGTTTTCTGCTTCTCCTCGAAAAGAAGGCGCGTACGCTCACTGACTAGATCCTCGAGGTTGTTCGCATACTTCTCCATCATGTCCATCATTTGGTCCATAATATTACGGTGGCGACCAGCTTTCATTTTTTTCAATCGCGTTCTAATCGTTTTAAAGTCCGGCCTAAGTTCTGGACTCTCCGCCCAGCAATCGGTAACCGTACTGACGATGTACTCGGCGCAATCCGCCTCGGATTCCGCCAGTACATCTACATTAGGCCTGAATGGCGATTCACCGTCTTCTGGAAACCTTTTCACTCGGTCTATGATTTCTGCCAATTTGTTAAAATGTTCAAATTTATATCTCCTACAGTCACACTGCGATCAACAAGCGTGGTTCTTCCCCGTCAGCGCGTCATTTACCTTTGGGTTCTAGATTTACACCGCCGTAAGGTCCCTTTCGTCCAATTATTTCGAAGAGAATGATAGCGAAGGAGTATATATCTCCCTCCTGAGTACCTTTAATTGGCGCGTTGGGATTTCTCAGCAACTCCGGTGCTTTCCAAAACAAATCTACAAAAGAACGAGCGACAATGCAATTGCCGAACAATTCACAACCGCTCTAGCACGCGGTACCACCATCCGCGCGAAGGATACGCGGCACTCACTTCGATAATACTGATGTTCGCCGATGCTATCGGATTCGGCACAGTGGCGCATATCGTGAAGACCGAAATCAGAGACTTGAAGTACCCAGCGCGAAGTCACCACGCAGTTGGAAGACTTTAAATTACCATGGCAGACTAGCACAGATGACTCGTGAATGTACAGCATACCCTGAACGAGTCGCGGAGAAAGTTGAAAGTATCGACGAACGAATAAAGGGAAAACTATAAAGATCATCCCGGAAATGCATTCCCCGCGATCGACTTACCTTAATGAGATCATGAACTAACGACGCAATGAACATATCGTCTAACTTTATATCTTCGTTTTCAATGATGTCCTGAAAAGCACAGCGACATATCAGCGGGAACTAGGAACATCGTCGCGCCTCGCCCGTTCGACTACTCCGTTTACTTACGTAAAGACTTCCTTTGGCACAGTAATCGGTAATTAACAGTATTCTCATGGGCTCCACGCAAGCTCCGATAAAAGAGTTGAGATTACCGTGTCTTATTTCACGGAGAACACGCATCTCCTTCATGACGTCTCGCGAGATGTCCTTCTTCTTCGAGAACTTCAGCTCCTTTATTCGCACCACTACCCCGTGGTAGTGTCCGGTTTGCGTGAACACCTGGCCGCCGCATCTCGACTCGTACGACATGGCGCTAACTAAACTTAACTGCGAAGGAAAGGGGTGGCTGATCACGAATGCCGTCCACGATAAAATATCCTCCCTCTAAATGTTCATACAGGCAATGTCTAGATTACCTTACTAGGGGAGGACATCATGTTGTCGAGATGAGGATAACCGTGTATTTCGCTCGGATCGATCTTCCAAAGCAAGCCTTCTATCTCCTGCTCGATCTTCCAACGCCGATAGATACTTATAGTTATCACCGCCGCGCAGAACAACAGAACGGCGAGCACGCCGGCGGCGACGATACTGCGAAGGTGAGTGTCGTCTTTCGGGCAATGCTCATTGAGAAAGCCGCAACCCGGTTCGGCTTCCGGCTTGTTCTTACCGGGCCAATCGATGGCCTCCGACGATCTGTACACCTGCGGGGAAGGGGACATTGACGGTACACGTACACGCGGAGCCGTTCCTCGCGATTTGCTATCACGTTTGAGAGCGGGGATTCGACAACGAATTGACGAAGAATAAAGGTATCGGCACGAGTGCTGTAAACAACTCACTCACTAGAGTTTCACCCTTCTGCTGAAATTGACCCACTATCTTCATCTGAAAGTCACATGTAAAATTGTCCCTGCGGAAGAACTCCTTCTTCAATGCCAGTACGGAAAAATTGCCCTCGGAATCGCCGAATTTATCCAAGCTTATCGTCTGCCCGCTAACGCCTGCGTATAAGGAACACGCGCGTGAGAATCACGGCCACGCGTGTCGCGTCTATATCGCGCCGCTCGATTTCCCCGCTACTCACTTTGATACGTATGATTCTTTATGATGGTATCTATTATCTGCGTGCCGTTGCTAACGATATCTTGCACGCTGTGATCGGGTTGATCTCGCAAAAGCTGATCCAAGGCTCGCGCGTAAAGTTTCACGGAGTCGTACAGGTAAGCCGCGTGAATCGAGACGTACTGAAACATAGACGGGGATAAGAACTTCCGCGTAAGATACACGCGCGCAAATTGGCGAGTAGAGATCGACGGCGGGTCTCGAGCCTACCTTTTCATAGTTTTTAAAAAGTATAGGCTTGACGAATTTGAAGGGCTCCTTGCTACTGTACTCCCTCACTTTCTTCGTGAATTCCTCGTAACTCTGAGTCGGCGGCGTGGACGCGACTACGATGAGAGAGCGAGCCCTCTTAAGAAAGTCCTTCGGCTCCAGACAATTTTTCATATTCTCGAAGGTATTCGGTTCTGAAATGAAGAAGAATCGAGTCCCGGTGAGCGCGCGAATCGACGCGAACCTAACGACGCGATACGTTAGCATCGTCGAGCCGAACGATTGGTTGATCTACCGACGTGGAAATTTAGCATCGCTTTCGAATGATCGATCGCAAAGTACTCAAGCCAACGGCACGCGTGCAATTCCCGCGTCCGCTCCGACAAGAGCTCATCGCAATTTCTCTTTCCCCGCGTAGACGTCGAACCGAAGAATTCGAGTATGCCAATCAACTTGGTAACACTAACGCCATAAGTACTTGGACGCTTCTCGTGACGAGTATGTCATCATATCCACATGAATCACCATGTATTCCCCGTTGTCCAGCAGCCTCTGATGCTGCATCGAGTTCATCATGTCTATCAGGGATATGGCGGTGCCCAGGAAAATGTAGACTGGAACAAAGAATCGACGGGTGGTCGTTAGATCATTGAGATCGAACCTTTCTCTCCTTTGGACGATCTCGCGTCGACAAAATTTTCACCGTCGAGAGTTTATCGACACCGCTCTCGAGGATTCGCTTCGTTCAGCCCGTTCCGGCTGAATCTATCGCGCATTATTCATCGCGATCGCGGATTTCTATCTCGATCCGAAATGAATTCATGTAAGTAGAACGCGCGCGGCAGACCCGGGCGCCTGTGTGACCCGCTCGCGCGACGATCGACGAGTTACACGGCGAATTGACGGCGAAAAACGAGTCTTGGTCGTCGACCTCGCGCGAACGCGCGCGCGTTCTCAACGACGACGAGGAAGGACGAGAGTCGCGCGTGAGCGCTCCGAGAAATTGGAAAATTCTATACGTGGAAGGGGAAAATTGAGATACTGACTCCGTGTCATGTTCTTCGTCTCCTGTACCAGCTGGAACCACACGCTGCCTTGACAGCACGGCAGTCTGTCCTCGCAGCACGTGTGCCGATCCTCCACCGTTCTGTAGTGGTTCACGGTGAGGTTGTGCTTGGACGCCTGGTCCATCAGAGAGCGTGCCACCGTGAGCCACGCGCTCTCCGTTATGATGGTGAATTTGGTCCAGCCGTAGTGGAGCAGCAGAGTAATGACCGACTTTGTCACCTGAGTGTCCGGCGGCTCGGTTCGCGCGAAGGTCGGTACTTTGGAAGCCTTGTAGTCCGAACATTTCTGCAAAGCGAAAGATCGAATGCCTCGAGGTTATTTATAGATCAATCGGCCGGGGATTACGCCGCTGAATTTATTTAAGCGAGGTAATTGCTCGGCGAGTGGCTCGTCTCTTTGAGGTAGGTGGCATATACGACGATCGGGAGAGGTGATACCGTTCTCTTCAGCCTTCGCGACCCGTCGATCGGCCGCGGCATGCGTGCGTGCGCGTGTGTGTGCATGCGTGCGCGGGGCCGAACGGACGAGCAGGTAAAGAAAAATCTGTCGCTCTCGGCCGGCGACGGATCTCGATGAAAGAAAAAAGACCAAAGTACCAATGCCAACAATCATGAAATTAAAACAGGGGCAACGGTATACCGCGCACGAATCCGCGTCGAGGTCTCCGAGGGTGTGCGTAATGGCGAAAAAAATAAGGTCAAGTGGCGACGAACGCCGCGATCCATGGACTGCCGCTACCGCGACGAATGCGTATCTCGTAGCCACCTGCGCGCGTGTACACTCTGTACGCAAATGTTACCAACCGCCAAACGGAAGGTACGACGCGAAAGAAGAGTGAAAACCACCTCTGACAAATTTCTTCTCCGCTCCAATTTTTCCCACGAGCTCCCCGGCGCGCGGCTTCTCGATGAACCGAGCAGCGCGCGCGTGCATAAAGTCTACGATCGACGATACGATCGCGCGCGCGAGCGCACTTTCTCGTCGCATCCCACATCGCGTTTCCTCACTCCAGCGATTTCAGTACCGCGAGTAAACAGAGGCTTTTAAATTCCTCACGCCCTGCATTCCAGTTCCCCGTGCAGCGTGGGAAGAAAAATAAAACATCACGCGCGACGAGAGAAAGAGGTACGTCGGCCTCCCGAAGTTCTTTCCGTCCAGAGGAGTCGTGAAAAGAAAGCGATCGATCCGCGCTCGAGCGCCGCACGGATGTTTGTTTAAAAGGTCGGTATTTTCGAGACGCACGCGGCCACGAACCGTTAAGCACGCCACGCCAATAATCGGCCCCGGCCTTTCCACTTTTGACGCACGCGTTACATCACCGCCCGTTTGCCATCCTTCATCGTCCGTTACACGCTCGGTCGTCTCGCGGGATTCGCAAAAGAAACATCGGGTCGCGCATTTCTCGTCGCTCGCAGCTTGCGAATCTTCGAATACGCGCGCGTCTTCGCTGAAAGAATTAATTTTTATCTATGCATCACGCGCAAATGACGCGGGTCGTAAGTCAAGAGACAAAAAAATGAGCTACAGCCAAGAGAAAACGTTGAAGGAAATGAACGTAACTCGAGTCGAAATTACCCCTATTATTACGCTTTTAATGCTCCTTTTGGCTTACCATTGACCTACTCAGCCTATAAACTCCTAATTTGAACTTAAAGCTGGTAAAATGTTCATTAACAGACCATTTTAGACTCAACATAGGGGGTTTCAATGCGATATAAAATCGATCCGAATCCGATCGATGGAAGATACTATAAGCCTGAAAGAGTAGGTCTACAACTTCGACTCGGGGAAGCTTCATCCGGCCCGAATTTCGGTCGGACTTGGATTCTCGGCGAGGAAAGTTAATTCCAGCGGCCGCGAGTGCAGGAATGAAAATGAGTATGCGCGAACGCACGAGCGTACATAAGCAGCGAACGGCAAAGTGGGCTGCGCTGTACGGTGTATAGTGTGGCGCGGCGCGGCGCGGTTAAATATAAACCGGCGAGAGAGACGAGAAGAGGCCAGGGGGGAGGGGAACGAACGGACAACTCCGGAGAGCATGGAGCTTCGCGCTGGAATGTGACATGCACTCATCGATATATAAATTAAATGTAACAACTGCAGGGGTGGTGGGCGGAGTGGGTAGTTCGCCTCCGACTATACGGCCAGCGCGAATATCGCGGAGGCTCTTCCGCGTGACGTGAAATCGACGCTTTTTGTCAATTGGCCCACAAGGAAAGGCCGGGGGAACGCTCGAAGAGAATCTGCAAAGAAATCCAAAGTAAACCTTAGTATACGTCTACCATATGAGGTTTGATTCGTCAGGAAAGAAAGTACAATCACTATTATCTCATTGTTCATGAATTTTTGGCCTATATCGATATAAGACTTTATTGTAGATTGAAGCGATGAGCCGAAGGCTCATAGGTAATGAAGTAATAGCGATTGGAGTTTCTTTCCCGGGTAATAAATTTTGCCTCATAATGGTATGTATTAATGATTGCATGATCGAAGGGGCGACGCTTTCACAAAACAGCGCTACAAAACAAAGCCGAATGCCTCTTCAGTCGTGCAACCATTGATACACAGACGTGTGTTAAGGTTCACGCGTTATGGACCGATCTGCAGCGATGAAATATTTCAGGAATATCGAGAATCGCGGTCGATATGAAATTTATAACCATACTGCTTTAATGATAACTCAGTGCTCCGCGTATCAGACCTGTGACGCTTCGCTACATCGCGTGGACTCGCGATTAATTACCGTCACGGTTGGGCAACGCTATTGCCCGCGCGCGTGCGATGATAAAATTCCTGTTATTCGGGAAGCGAGGGGGCGGGAGGAACGCCATAAAAGAGATATTTCCACAGGGCTAAGCCGACGCTTCCGTCGTATCGCGTGACGGCAGGAGAGACAAGCAGATCTAACACCTGTTGCTTAGTCAAAGCCGGGATCGGTGACAGGTCGAACGGTGAACAGACGGAGACAATAACAATGTCCCCTGGCAGCAATGGTAATTACCGCCCCACGGGGCGTTCCGCCGTGTCACACGTGGGCTAGGTCCTCGGTTCGAAAGACTCGTTCTATCGGGTGATATCTGTGCAAGCGCTACCGCAGAGCGATTACTTCGTGTAGCCACACTGAGGGAAGAGTTTATTTATAGTTAATAAATGTACACTTGATTATAGTGAACGAAATTTTCGTCGGGCCAAGTAAATATATATTAATTACTAGAATATCTCTTTCATTCAAACAGAAATAGAGTGAGGACCGCCTTTCAATATTGTTGGAAGCTGGCAAAATTCACACGATTTAGTGTAGGACCGTAATATTTTTTTTCCACATATTTTTATGCACTATAATGCATTTTAATCGATTGTATCAGATTATTTCTAGAGCGCTACCGTTCGGTTTTTTTATCTGATCGTCGAAAAATTTATTATAAATTTGAGAAACTCGCAGGCGATACCTAGGATTTCAAAGGGATTTCAATGAGAGGCAATATTAGTGTAATAAATTTGGACACGCGGTAGCGACCTTCAAATTATTCCGCTGAATCCAATACAATTTCCTCCAACATCGTAGCTGCTTTCTGCGCCGCGTGACACGTGTGGTGTATTTTCGGTTTTTTTTACTTTTAGGAAGTAATACATTTTTTTCATGACACACTAGTTCAACAGATGTGGTTGCTCAATGAAACTTCAATGTTTATTGGATGACATTAAATAATTAACCAATGAGGATTGATTCGGCAATTTTCATCTAATCAATCGAAATGCTCCGACTGACTATCATCACTTGGAAAATTCCTACGAGCTATTTTCAAAATCCTCAGAATGAAAATACGCCTCGTGAGATAGCTAATGGATATTTAGCTGTGACCCGAAAATATTTCTTTCGCCATAATCAAGTGTACGTGTATTAACTATAAATAAATTGCTTTCTCAGTGCACGTGCGACGTCCATGGAAATTTGACGAGCTTTTCATTCCACACACCCCGCTTGGCGATGCTCCGCGAATAACGTCGCGATTGCGTTTTCGATGACAACGACGAGCTTCCGAAGATGCGTCCTTTCGGTGGTACGGGGTGGCTCGAGATAGGATGCTCGTAGCTTCGAAACGCACCCCTGCGATCGTCACGAAACGAGACTATTGGATTATTTGCGTTTAATAACTATAGGGTAAAATCGGGAGAGATGACGCAGCGGGTGAGACGGCTCAGCCAAATAATTTCTTTGCTGTGTAACAATACTGACTCAGTTGGAGACAAAGACGATTAGTGCGCATGTGCAGTGTGTGTTACCGAACGACTGTTTTTCTCATCAGAAGATAAAATAAATATAACTGTATATTGTATTGGCCCTGATTATTTTCTTGTGTAATAATAATTAGGCATTCAGTAAGTTATTATTCTGAATTGAATGTATTTGGTTTGGTCATATCACTTCACAAACTTGTAAATATTGTTCCTAACCTCAAATTTCGTTAAGTGCTTCATGTACAAGAAAGACAATGACTGTAACATCTAATCCAACGAAGTCGGATGAGTTGGCGCAAGCCGTCTAATCCGACTGTTCGGGATGCACCAACTATCCAAATATGTGTTTGCGATGTGGCAGAAAAGCGAAATAACTTTTACATGTTATTATTAAGATTTATTACATTTTAAAGATGTTTTAAGTTTATGTGGTTGGAATAATCAATACTTTGGTATTTTTCTTTAAATTTGATTATTTAAGGTTATTTTGTATTTTTGTTTTTGTGATTTGGCATTAAAAGTAGTTGCACTTTTAATTTTGAAGCCTATTCTTGGAGAACCACTCACCCCCACCAATTTTTTCTACTGCGCCATCTCACCCATACCAGGGCGGGTGAGTTGGTTTTTGGTATATTTTCTTTTGACAAATTTTTTACAAAATTCGATAACACTTTTGGTCGTTCCTTTACAAATTCCTATATTTTATTGTTCGCTCTATCCACATTATCAATTAAGTATTGCTTATCCTATAAATACAATCCGTTCCCCTCTATACACGCCAGCGTAGCACATTACATATCGGTTGGCGCTATCGGATCCAAGATGGTTCCCTAAAATTCGGTGACAATACCGACAGCCCGGACACGAATCAAATAGCCAGGACACGAACCAAATAGGCGTTTCAGTCCGAAAAACATCGGTCATCTCAATAGTGGTGAATGTGACAGATGCTCTGACAGATAGTTTGATAATCGTTTGTATTTTTTTTCGAATAATCAAGATAGTGAACGGAAGCAGTTCCATTTTTTTCTGGTTGTGCATAAAGAGCAGGAAAGGAGACATCAGTATCTCAGAAGAAGTGCCATCAGATAAGTTACTTCCTAACTGACCCTCTTAATCTCATTTTGATCACATAAAGAACAAATATCTTTGTGGTTATTCTATTTTTTGTTTTCAGCGTCATGCGAGATACTGATGTCTCCTTTCCTGCTCTTTATGCACAACTAGAAAAAATGGCACTGCTTCCGTTCACTATCTTGATTATTCGAAAAAAATACAAACGATTATCACAAACTATCTGTCAGAGCATCTGTCACATTCACTACTATTGAGATGACCGATGTTTTTCGGACTAAAACGTCTATTTGGTTCGTGTCCTGGCTATTTGGTTCGTGTCCGGGCTGTCGGTATTGTCACCGAATTTTAGGGAGCCATCCTGGATCCGATAGCGCCAACCGATATGCAATGTGCTACGCTGCCGTGTATATGTAGAGGGGAACGGATTGTATAGTTTTTGTACCACTTTAAAAAAAGGTGCGCCATCTTTCCCGACTTTACCCTATAGATACTTGATTATAGCGAAAGAAATATTTCTTTGGGCCAAGTAAATGTATGTTGATTATTAGAACGTCTCTTTCATTCAAACGGAAATAGAGTAGTAGCTAACGAATATTTACTTGGCTCAAAGAAATATTTCTTTCGCCATGATCAAGTATAAATATATTAACGATAAATAAACTCATTTCTCCGTGTAATTACGAGTAATCGACGTCTTTTATTTCTTACAATTTTTCCGTTCGATATCTATAATTACGTCGCGCGCAATTTCGATCGGAAACGACTTACGACTCGCCACGACACGACTCGACGCGACTCGACACGACGCGTTTCTGATCGCATGATTTTCCATGTATTTAAATGGCGTAGAAATCCGCTAGGCTCGACACGACTCGACTCGACTCGACTCGACTCGACTCGACACGACACTTTTCTGGCTGGCCAGAAATTTGTCGCGTCGAGTCGAGTCGAGCCTAGTGGACACGGTTTGCGTGCACATCGAGATATGGACCGATGAACGAACAGTTGAATTGCGGCAGTCTTGCTTGGAAAGTCTAGAAGGGCAGTTCGAAGATTTTACATTAATTTCGCAGGGGAATGGAGGAGGATCTCATTAATAAAGTTAGAGCATATGAGATGCTGTAAAATATACATAGTTTGTGAAATGTAGAGACCAAAATATAATATATGCAACGAAGCTTGAGAAGAAATCTCAAAAGCCTTGAATAGACCAAGTAAACATAAATAGGTATATAGTAAATTTCCATCTGTATAGATGTTACAGAGAAGCAATAATTGGAAAAATTATAGAGCCATACACGATGTATCCTTGTACGTTAAAATTTAAAAGGACGAAGCACTACCGTTGTGTCGAGTAGCGTCGAGTCGTGTCGCGTCGATTCCAGTGGACACACCACGCAAATTTTTGTCACCGTGTCGTGTCGAGTCGTGTCGTGTCGAGTCGAGTCGAGTCGAGTGTAGTGGATTCCTAGCTTTAATCGTCTCGAATATCGAACGACCAATCGAACTATCTTTATCACATCTTAATACAGTCCCGATGATTCGCAAGCCGCTGATTCGCGCGCGTATGCGATCAGAGAAAAGATAAATCGTAGTAATCGTGAGTAAGTATCTTTGACACCGTCGACCGTGAAGTGCACACAAAACGCAGTACAGGTTTTCGCGGCAGGATGCGCCGCGAAAAATAAAACCCACCGCGTCCACGTTGGACGCTCTAACGCTGCCCCCTAAAACTCCTCCAGGAACTCGTCAAAGTCGAAAAACCGGTACGTCGAACCTGAAACGCGCGAGAGCGCGTCATCCGCCGCACCGGTGCGCGACGCGCGATCATTCGTCATGTTCGCCCGCCCGGCACCGGACGTTTGCGAACCCGAGTCGCGGCACCCGCGCAGTCTCTCGACCTCCGCGCGGATCCGCCGCGCCGCGGCGATCCTAAATGCAAATCGGCCCGACCCATTTAGCCGTGCGCCCGTTTATCGAAAGTGGGCTTTTGTCATTGTCGACGCGCCGACAGCGTTATTCCGAGCTCGCGTGAGCTATTTTTAGATGAGACCACCTTGAGAGTTCGACGCGAACTGAACGCGCGCGCGGAGAGATCTCGCCGCGCGTTGTGCAACGGCATATTGTTCGAACCGGGCGGACGGACGAACGGCCGTACGGCCGGGCCCATTGTTCGACCTGTCGACCCGCGCCGCAGTGCAGCTACGCAAGTGTCGTCATCCCGAATGCCGCGCGTAGCGGCGATAGGGATCCTGATCTTCCAAAAGCTTCCCCCCCTCCCCCCGCCCCCTTCGCTACCGCGTCCGACGGCCCGATCTGACCGTACGACGGCTTCCACATGTGAGTCCCACGCTCGCACACCCAGAAGAAGACTACGACGACGGCGACGAGTCCGGCGGCGGTATGGCGAGCTGGGAAACCACTTCCAATGGGTGGTGGTCCGTACTCGGCGATAAACTGGTGACTGCGGCGAGGCGGAAGGGAGGGGGGATCAATAAGCGCGTCTCGTCGGTACAGTAATGGCTGTCATCGAGAGTCCAAAGTCACTGATTATCTCGGCCGGCGCGAGACGGAAGACCGGTGGATCGACTATCGCCCGCTACGCGCGAAATTGTGGAAGCCTCGACCTAACCCGCAGGCGCGCTGCTCACGTTCCCGAGGACCGGTCGGGCGCATCGAGCTCGGAATCCGACGAATCTCGTCCGCGGGAATCGATCGGGATTCCCGCCGAATCGCGACGACGAGTCGATGCAGAGGGGGAGGGGATCCCGACGAAGTCGCTGCGATCGTCATTGGTAGCGCGCGCTGTACAGCGGCTACGGACACGCGCATAGCGCGCTTTCATTTATTCATAAATCAACAGTCGCTATTTATAGCCGGTGGATGAACAGCGATAGTCTCGCGGTTTATCCTTGAATGGTGTAAGATTCCGGAGTGGAGCGACGCGACGACGGCGTAAAAATTCGAATATCTCGATCGTGTAGTCCAACGGTATGCCACATGAGGCTAAAAACTAACTCGCCAAGAAGGAACCTTGAATCACCGTTTTCTTATTATTTATGAATTTCAGGCCTACATCGATATACCGAATGTCGCATAGGAAGGGGGCCTTCTGGGGGTTGAACTCGGCACTGCTTGGACGATGCTCGATTGATTCATTAAGAAATTCAGAAGGCCCCCACCTGATCAGTTTTCCGTGCGACATTCGGTACACAGAGATAAAAATAGTAGATTTGAATAAATTGACGGTTACGGACCGGGGAACGCCGATCAAATTACTCGAATCGAATAATTTGGTTGGTTAATGATTTGAAATTGTCAGACGAAACAAGCTGTAGTCAAGTCTAGCAAATTATTAGTTCAAGTAATTTGATTTGCGTTCCCCCGACCATGATCGCTAATTTAGTCAAATCTACACTGAGAAAAGATTTACCTCATCTAAATAAACATATTTTTGGATAATCCTGAGAACAAATTTATTTGATTCGAATGAATACCGATCTGATCCAAATAATATTCAATTAAATCAATAATATTTATATGCGTCCAATTGATATTCATTATAATCGAATAGACGTGTTCTCAGGACTATTCAAAAACAGGTTTGTTTGCCTAGAGTAATTTTTTTTCTCAATGTACCTACCATACTTTTTTCTCAGTGTAAGACTTTATTGTAGAGAAAAATGTAATTTTCAAAGAAAGTACTATATATACGAACCAAAAGCTCATATGAGATAACAGTGATTCAAGTTCCTTTCCTGGCGAGTAGGTTTAGCCTCACATGATACGCGTATGCGAGAGTGGGTAGGCGCCGAACGGGTTTCGCGCGAGAAGTTCGTTCGCCGACACGTGGACACGCGAGATCGTTAGAATTTCGTGGCCGCCGCGTCGGTGGAGATATCTCCTTCCTCCTCGCTTTCCTTGTTCAGCCGCGCGCGGGCGTCCCGATGTGAGTGATTTCGTCGATGGGATCCTTAACGACCCGGTTATACGGGCGATAAAGGGACGGATCGAAACGAAAGGAACATCCAGAAGCGCGCGGCCCGTTGACCCCGTGTATCCGTCACGTGTCTCTCGGTCCCTTCGCTCTCTCGAAACCCCCTCCTCTCTCACGGGCGATCTAATTTTATCCGACGCACTTTAAAAGTGCCCTCGAGATGCCGCACTCGATCTCGCCAAACGAGATAGCGTGCGTAGTAGTGCTCCGTCGGATGGAAGGTCAATGGCTGCAGGCAGCGCACCCACGAACGCGCTGTACCAGCAGCGCACACCGACCGACCGAGTGGACGCGCTAGCGCGGTTCGCGGGAAAACTCTCACGTTGGCCGCGATGCGTGGAGAGCAGGTGGCCCTCGCGCGTTGGAATCGCACGGAATTGCGTTTACGTGGCGTGACGAAGGATCCGTGATGGTTTTTGGAGCGCGATGGCGGCACGGCGTTTTGCGTGTATCGAACGGAAGGATTTCCCTTCAAGGCCTCGGCCCACTACACCGTAACATACTAGGACCGTAACCGTATCGACACATGCAAACAAATATTCTTTATATGGTTTAGTATCAGACAACACCCACTAGACAGTTCCGTCACCGGCCGGGCAGTGGGCATAGTAGTGAACGGAGTGCTTCCTTCCGTGCCTGACACGTTCCTGTTACGGTGAGGGTATGGTACGGTGTAGTGGGCAGAGGCCTTTACTTGAAGGTCCGAACGTTCATTTGGACGAAAATTTCGACTTTAAGAGATAACGGCCAATATTGAGTTTATTGATTAGGTACTAAATCTGTAGAGACAGTTTTGCAAACTGGGTAACTGTCAGAAATAAAGTAATCGATAAGCTTGACAGCGGCTATTGCTTTTTAAAGTCGAAAACTTCGTTCGAATGAACACTCGGAACTTCAGGCACATCTTTCTATGAGGTCCGGTGAAATTTGAAAATAAAATTACCTGACTTTTCCAGGCTCTCCAGCCCGAGATAAGTAGCACTGAATAGTCGTTCTTTCGGACGATTTTATGGCAGGTGGAAAATTATTTATCTCGGTGTGTGGACCCGAGCTCTTTGAAGCCGTCCGCGGCAGTACACTTATTGGGTCTTCATTTCTAATTTTCCATTGACCACAAAAACTTCGAGAAAAAAATTCCATGCGTATGTCCTACTATGTACCGTAGGAATTATCAATTGCACCATTGCACTGTACTTCGTAATCGTTTATTTAAATATGGCGAAATGCACCCAAGTTAATATTTGCATGTAGCACCAGTATGCCTCGGGGTCGTCTTCCTGACGTGTCGATGGCCCGGAGTTCCTCGAACAGTCGTACCGCTTGCCTGGCTGCATCGTTATCGAAACGTCGTTTTATTTATACTTACTGCGAATATTGCAGATTTTTGGATGCGTCGCTGGAGTGGCATCCGCCAAACGATGTGTCACAGGTGCATTACTGCCGTATCACGGATGTATTAGCTTCCACAATTTCAACTGGGTCGGATATTTCATCGTAGCTGACAAATATTTTTGTCAATTATTACATGTAATTTTTTCACGAGTGACTTCTTCGAAACTCTCGCTCGAGACCGTCAGATATCGTAACGGTTAACGAATATTATACTTCCTTCAATGTAATATTTATTTCGCCATATTTAAATTAACTTTTATTATTTAGCAATAAATAATTTCCTCGGTGAGCTGGTATATCAGCGACTGTCCACTAAAGCGCAACCACTTCATCACTACATTTCTGATTAATGATAAAAGTGTGAGATTATTAATAGATAACGAGAGGAATAGCGAAACGTGTTATCGGCTCTAGCGCGTGGCGATCACTGAGTGACTGGATGGTAGAGGGGAGAGGGGTGAAGGTAGTTCGTGACACAACCCGCTGGTATAGGGTTTGTTTTTGCGAATGAACGGTGAGACGCTGAATTTAGCCTTCCGCGTGTATATCTATAGGTATATAGTATTTCGAAGCACGTATGTCATGTGAAAGTGATCGCACGTACGATAAATTCTCGAGGTAAAAATTGTGAAATAAAATAGTATCGACGTGGCGCATGAGATTCGACTGCAGTTCAACTCTAAGGGTGCAACGAAAAAATGAATCGGGATTATTGCGCGGCATTAAAAAAAAATATATATCGAGGCTTACTGCCAAAAGTGACCAAGTCAAAATTTTAACTTTGTGAGTTAGTCACTAAGAATACTGTTTTACACTACCAGAAAAATTGACCAAGTCGTATATTCAACTGACAAAGACTTTGTAAGTTGAATATACGACTTGGTCAATTTTTCTGGTAGTGTAAAACAGTATTCTTAGTGACTAACTCACGAAGTTAAAATTTTGACTTGTGGTCACTTTTGGCAGTAAGCCCACAATATATGTACATCGACATTTATTATCGGAGATATGCGGTATTAAATAAAGTTATTAATTAAAGCGCCAAAGAGTAATTTCCGAAAATTCTTCGAACTCTCTAGCTTTTCCCCGACTCCCTTAACTTTTCCATCACTTAAAAAATACCCGACAATTCCACGTTTTCCAGAATTGCTTCACCACGAAACATCGTGCTTTCGTCTCGGCATCGGGGTTAGAGTAGATCACCTCTGCGTATCTTCATACTTTCGTTCGTAATCGGGGTGCATCCCCGAGTCGGTTGTATAGCCCTCGGTTCGACGGGAACAGATGTGCAGTACGAAAATAATCCCGCGGTGGTTTTAAAAATACCCATCCGATGCCTCGATGGTGTGGAACATCCGAAAATACTCTCTACATCATTTACGAATCGCCGACCGACCGAGAGGAGGCGCGCACCGAGTTTTATGGGACGAGAGGGTTCGTTTACAGCATCCCCCCGTCGCGAGTGCGGGATTGCTATCGACAACGGCGAAGGGTGTGAGTGTCCGGCGCGGATGTGTTTAATTTGCACGGAAAGCCCCGATCCGCGGAATGTGCGAGGATTATTTATATACCGTCAAAAAGCGGAGACGAATGTTTCCCGCTATTCTGAAAAACAAAAACACTACCCCCACTGCCGCCCACTCGCGGCTGGGAAAATATGCTTTCGGAAGATTTCACTGCGACTTCTCGCTTATTATATAGCGCTCAACGCGTGCTTCCATATTCGCTATTGATAGAGAGCTCCCACCGAAGAGAGCCGCTCGCATGCGCGCGACCAGGTTCGCGACGCGTGATCGCACTCCGCGGCGCGCGAGATTTTTCCCCGACTTTCAGCCTCTATCAGCGCCGCCGCTGGATTCATAGTTCAACGCGGTTCGCGATAAAGGCGATTGTGACAATGGATGATGGAATTGTTCTCGAGAAATCGTGGGGAGCTCCGGGGGGTGCGCGGTGCCAAGAGGAAGAGAGAAGAAGATGCGTTTATCGAGTAAGCTCTAAGACACAGGTGTCTCTTAAGAGCACAACAAGAAAGGCAGAAACAACGATGATATGAGGAATAATACAATAAACGGTAAAAATAAGTAAAAGTAAAAATAAACAAAATTAAAAAAGGAAGAAGGAAGGAGAGCGCGTGAAATACTGGATGGACTGCCCTTATTTTCGGATCGGACGCGAAACATTGCTCCGCGATCGAATTCCTCGTTCGACTCGATCTCCACTCGTGGCGAGGGCCGCGGTGCGCCGATCGCCGAGAGATCTGCACGCGCGCGGCATCTCCCCCGATCCGGCTAGTCGCCCGCCGATCGACTGGAGAAGAACGGCACGAGGCCCTCGCCGCGGGATTGGACGGCGACTGGGGGAGTCTCTGGCTGTGTCGCGCGTGGTGCGAACCAGCCGTTCCGTTCGTTCTGTCGGTTGGCAAGCAATAGCCGGGGCTAAATATAGCCGCGATAAACACAGGCAGTTAGTAAGCTATACTGTAACGCCGTATCCTTGAATGCTCGAATAATGATGCGAGAGAGGCAACGCCGCGGATGGTGGACGTGGGAAGCCACGTCTCGTTAATCCGCGTACGTTCGGGAGAGAATGAGTGACCGATCGCGACGCGGAAGGTGGGAATTTTGGAAAATTTCATGAAATCGCGCTAAATACGATTCGTGCGATCGAACGATCGATTTCGTTTTGCGATTTAGACAGAAGCGGCAGCGAAGACGAGGATGCAGTTCGAAAAAAATTATTAAGATAATTTGGCCGTTACAGGAACTTATCGGAAACAAAATGCATCAAGCTTGACCGATAAGCGAGACTAATTTAAATGAAACACGTCGCAACGACCGCGATAACGACGCGGCCGGTGGAATACGCACCATTCATCTTTTTCGGGAAAACCGAGCAATCCCTTTCGAACGTCCATACATCATCGTGCTCGAGTTCATACTTCTTATTACGCAGCCGAGAATATCTCGGGGAATGGGTATTCGACCGACTCGAGAAACGTTACCGCGCGAGGCGATAAATTTCACCTTTGCAACTAGGTGTACGCGTAAACGCGAATACATCATACGCACGCGTAAGGTATATCCACTCTTCCAATTCCGCCCGCAGACCCCGGTAAGAATTTCGGCTCACCGACGAATTTGTCGTCGGGAATGCGCGATACCGCGTATGCGCAGGATTGCGAAGTTTAACGTAAAGACAAATAGCGCTCGCAATGTCACAATCGCGTCGACGTCATCACCGGGAAACGCGCAACGCGACGAAGCAGCCCGTGGCGATTCGAAGTCGACAAGTCGACGATTTTGGAGAAATGCAGCGCGGTCGAACGAGGAGAGGAGGAGTTGAAGGCACCCGAGAAGGCGGCGCAACGGATGACAGCGTTCTGGCGAGATGCCCTGGTCTGTCGAGTGCCAAAGTAAAGATTACCCGATAAGCACAGCACGCGGATACACCGATACGAGTGCGAATCGCTTTGATGATCGCGTTATGGCAACTAATCGCTTGGAAATAAATCGTCGTGCGAAATCTGAAACTCGTAGCCGACAGCTCTTCTTCGCATAGCAGCGATGCTTCCGCGCTGCAGATTTCTCGAAGCGTGAGAAGATACAATTGAAAGTAGAATTATTGATAACGAGACGATAATCGATGATTAATCAATCATGAAAACCAGATGCAGCGCGTATTTTCTTACGCTCGAACGGAATCGATAGCCGCGATAGGTCGGTTCGTACGAACACGTCTATTTATGGACCGTCATCTCGCAGCATCTCCGAGCCAATATGATTCGGCCAAGAAAAGAAAATGGTAAGCGTCGTCCGCGCGCACGTTGTCCCTTCGAATCTCGCAGGAACGTCACGATGCACGCGTCGCCCCTTACGATTCCACAACCGTCACCGGCGGGACGCGGCGGTTTTATATTTAGAACGTGACATTAGGTTAACACCGCGCTCGCGAGTAGCGGCAACAAATTAAGACGATTGCGCCGGAGCCGTCCCTCGTTAACCGACACGCACTTGCGTTGTCGCCACTCATTGCCGGGAGACTCTCCGCATCGTGCCCGCATCTCTAATGAAATCGCGTCGTCGTGGTCGTCCCCGGTCGAGACGACCCATCCTCGGCCAGTCTCCCGACCCGCGCGCGTTCCGGATGAATTATCTTCATCGCGCGTGGAATCGACTCTGCTTGTGAAATAGGAGCAGCGAAGGAGCCACGCGTCCGATGGATAACGAGACAGAGCTCTCGTTGTGCGACGAACTGCATTCCCGGAGTCGATGACGATTTATTTAAGCCGATCTTCGATGCGGATCGTCTTTGTCCTTCTTCCGGACGCGGCACCCGCGTCAAAACAAAAGTACGGCTAAAGTATTGCAAAAGTCTGGGAAAAGTTGAATCAAAAAAGTACAGTCAGGGATCGTATCCCAGATTTTCAGCCAGACGATTGTTTCGTATCGGCTGAGAAGTCAATTTTACTCGACTTAGGTACCTGTACCTTTTTGATTCAATTCTGTTGTATGGGTTTTTCATTAAAGGACCATAATGACTTGTTCGATTTTAGAACACAGTTCATTAGTAATAATTTGAGAATTTAATCGAATAATAGATTGAAATGATATCGACCGACAAGAACAGACGTCGGTTACAGGATAGTCTCGCACACACAACTGAACTCTGATTGAAGAGCGCATCGTTTATCGACTGAAAGTCTGGGATACGATCCGTAGCCATACTTTTTTGGTTCGACTTTTCCCAGACTTCCGCTATACTTCTTTTTTACGCAGGTGGCTCCCGTAGGATGACACGCTTTATGCTTCGGAGTAAACGGACTTCGCGGTTGCCCTCCGCCAGGCGCGGCGTCGGTATACGGGGTTAAAACCAGTGGAGCGAACACGAGAGCCAGCAGCGTGTGTGATTCCATCCTCGCACGCATTCCTCTCAGCTCGGGTCGTCCCGTAAAGTGAACGCGCGCGTTACACATTCGTAACGGGCCGTGCCAATTAAGAGTTAATTGAGTGTATTTCACTCGACAGCCCGCGCGACAAAACGACATTATTTAAAATAGTTTCCACCGCGCGTGGTCGACGACCATCCGCGCCCACGGCTTTCTACGATATCGTTGCATACCGACTTTCCTTCCTGCAGCGGGGCGCGAGTCACGTGTTGGAATTGCATTTTTTTTTGCACGCGGGAAGTCTCATTTACGGGTGGAGCCTCGGGGAATTTTCTCGTTCGCGAAGGGAAACTCATTAAAAAATTGTGTCGATATTTTGATATACTTTTTTTAATATGCACTTCGCCTTATTACGTCACATTCGTCGTCTCCTCGCGTCTCTAGATCACCCTAGGAATTGGCGACTCTTAATTTTGTCTCGCCCGCACGTGCGTCAACGATAAATCGCGCAATTTGCGGAGTACGCGAACGAGATGACCTCGTCTCCTTCTGGATTATGTAAGCATTTTAATTAACGAGAATCTCCCTTCGGCCAGCGCGTCGCGATGCTATCCCGTTTTTTTATCGCCGCGGAACGTGATAAACGTCGGGACGTCGCCTCCTCTCCCGCGGCTCGCCGCGGTGATGGTCAAATTGAAATCGTTGGTCGTCGATTAATTTCAAATCATTAATCTGCCGGGTTTTTCGATGCTTGATTCTATTCTGCGCGAAGAAATATTTCGAAAATCCCTCGAATCGAAGTCCCGCGTCATCTACTCCGAGTATAATTTATCTCGTCGTCGTGCGACATCTCCTGCGGTCCACGACTGTCCGAGCTGCGCCCGCTGCACCGCGTCGGAGAGCGTTGCAGCGGACCGGAATGGACGATGCTTTTTTACGCGTAGCCGCCCGTCGACCAGGGGACCACTAAACAGAGTCATTAAGGAGAGGCAATGTGTTCTCGATAACGGCCGTTATTTACCGGTATGTCGGGTATTTCGAGAAGACCGGTAAGAGGAGCGCCGAGGCCAATTCGCTTCTCGCCGCGTGACGGTGCACCGCCTACGTGCATTCGTCGCGAGCTGCAGCATCGCGCCCTCAGAGAGGTTGCCCCCGTTGAGAATCCACCGAAATCGGCAGAAATCGACGAGAATAAAGCGTACGGCAGAGGAGACCCGCCCGATACGACGAACCGGCTCGACTGTGAATGCGACTGATCTTTATTCTTCCTTCCCTCTCCTCTCTCTCTCTCTCTCTCGCATGCAGCGTCCGCGGCGTCTACCGCGCGTGTCCGACACCGACGACAACCGATTCACGGAGAAAAACTACGTGGATAAAATCGGGTAGGAGACGAGGATCATCGTCGAATGGTTCGATTTCAGTAGGCGAGATTACTAAATGGGGCGAGTAATCAAGGAGATTTAACGATAGAGTCGGTCGGTAACCAATATCGGCCGAGCGTGTCGATTTATACAGGGTCATAGGCTGTACATCCAGCCTAGGAATCGTGCGAGTGCAAGCGAGAACGCCGATTAAACCGGGCAATCGCATGCGAGGGACTCTCCGTTTCTCGCTCTCCGTCCTCCTCGGCGAACTCGCTCGATCAGAGCGCGCAACGGAGAACCTCTTATGCGATCGCCCGGGTTAATCGGCGTTCCCACTCGCACTCGCACGACTCGTATGTCGGGTATCCAGCCTATGACCCTGTATAAACGCACAGTGGGCCAGACCAGGCCAAGCCAGACCGCGCCACACCGCGCCACGCCACGCCACGCCAGGCCGGGGACCAGATAAGCGTCCGCCCGACTGCGTGGGGCATCAACAGGCTCGGCTATAAATAGACCGCGAAGGTCAGGGGAATCAGCAGTTTTCATGCAAATGCGTCGCCGATAGAATAATATCGTTCCTTTCTCGAAGAACCGCTCGAATCCGGTTCGAAACCCTCTACTTGTCCGATTGTCCGGCGTCGCGACGCTACCGGATGGTATAGAGGGGATCAACAGGTGGTTCCCGGTCAGCGTGGGTTCCATGTATACGTATAAATATATATAGGTACAGGTTTCCTCGAATATCTACACACTGCGGAAATTCTGTCTACACGAACGCAGCGTATAAACGCGCTGTCTTCTAAAATTTCTGATCGCGATGATTCGATCGACGCTGCCGATCGGTTCTCACGTAGAATCGAAATTAATTATTTCCCTTCACGGGGAACCCGTTCAGTTTCAACGCATCGGCGCCCGTAAGGGCGCTTCCGACGAGAGAGGGAGGGAGGGAGGGAGGGAGGGAGGGAGGGAGGGAGGGAGGGAGGGAGGGAGGGAGGGAGGGAGGGAGGGAGGGAGGGAGGGAGAGAGAGAGAGAGAGAGAGAGAGAGAGAGAGAGAGAGAGAGAGAGAGAGAGAGAGAGAGAGAGAGAGAGAGAGAGAGAGAGAGAGAGAGAGAGAGAGAGAGAGAGAGAGAGAGAGAGAGAGAGAGAGAGAGAGAGAGAGAGAGAGAGAGAGAGAGAGAGAGAGAGAGAGAGAGAGAGAGAGAGAGAGAGAGAGAGAGAGAGAGAGAGAGAGAGAGAGAGAGAGAGAGAGAGAGAGAGAGAGAGAGAGAGAGAGAGAGAGAGAAACTCTCACGGGGGGCTACGCATTCCCCCGCTTCTTCGGGAAGTGCAGTCGGTGGAGGGAGCATCTCGACTCCCACGACATCTAACTCGTTTGCGGTCCTTTTATCTGGGCGCTTAGCTGGCGTCACGCGTGCGGGCGAGTAGAGCGCGAGCGCGCGGGGGAGTCGGCATTCCATTCTAGATTTGGGAGCAATTTTAACGCTCGTGGAAAGGGACTCATTAGGGGAAAGTGGACGAGTGGGAGCTTCGGAGTGCGGGACGCGTATTTCCGAGATGGATACGGCGGGTCGGAAACACAGGGAAAGTTGAGATCGATGTCGGCGGAGAGTTTTTATTTCAAATTGCAAAAATCGAAATTTCTGAAATCGAATTCCAGACCACCCTATCTTGTGTATTTTTTCACGCTGATTTTGAAAAGGCTATACTTATTGGGAAAATTTCAAAAGAACATCGAGATATCGATGATTTTATGGGGAAAAAAGTACTTTTCGAATATAAAATTGTTGATATCTTATATTTCCTTTGGGATGTGGGCTTAATAACCGTGCTTTTCGTAATCAGCGCGAAAAAAATACATAAGATAGGGTGATCGAGCGATCGATTCCAGAAATGTCGATTTTCGCCAAAAATTGAAAAAATGTCAAGGTTAAGATTTTGTCAAAAATCGAAATCTTTGGATCAAGTTCTCGACCACCCTATTCGATGTATTTTTTCGCGCTGATTTTGAAAATTATATACACATTGGGTAAATCTCAAACGAACACTGAAATATCGATGATTTCCCGGTGAGAAAAACATTTCTCGTGCATAAAATCGCTGATATCTAATATTTCCTTTGAGATATCGACCGTGATTTTCGTACTCAGCACAAAAAATACACAAGATAGACCGGTCGAGCGGTTGATTCCCGAGATTGCGATTTTTGGCTAAATTTCAAGGGCATTTGTACCCCTTGGCATTTTTTTCGATTTTTCATGAAAATTGAAATCTTTGGAATTGAACTCTCAACTGCTCTATTTTATGTATTTTTTTATGCTAATTTCGGAAATGCCAGGTACATTGGGTGAGTCTCAAAGGAACACCAAGATATTAATGACTTTCTCAGGGAAAAAAAATTTTCGAATATAAAATTGCCAATATCTTATTGTTAGTTTTTTTTAGATGAACTAATAACCATAATTTTTCTAATTAGAATAAAAAATATATAAAAATTGTTAACATGTCAAGGAATTTCGTTTCATTCTCCTACAGTATAAAACAAAGAGAAACGTAGGTACATAACATTTCTCTCTCGAATCCCGTCCGATCAAGGTGATCGAACCTCCTCCGCAGCTTCCTCATCCTCTTCTACGTCATTTGCTCGCGCTATAGTTTCGCACGAAACCGTGCGTCAGTGAAGCTAGCGACAACGGTGGAGGTAGATTCGAGCCGGAGGAGAGACCGGGCGTGATTGTTGGCTCCTGGCGATGGATTAACCAAATCATTAATATCCCGCACACACGCACTTTTCGACGTCACGTACTTGCCACGCGGATACGCGTGTGTGCACGTACAATTCGAGGCATGTAATTATCTTGTCACGCCGCGGGTGTTGAACTTGTTGAGAGCCCCTCCCGCCTCCTCCTCCTCCTCCACCTTCTCCTCCACCGAGCATCACGGAGCGACTCACCTCGACCCCCCCCCCAACCCTGTCGTTTGACGTCTCTAAAGTTCGGGATTTTACTTTGATACTTTTGCATAAAACGTTTCACCGCGAGCTCCAGTGTTCTAAACAGGAGAACTCATCTCTGATGACGCTTGTAGTTTTAAGCAAGAAAACGGAGGAACGCGAAAGGCTCGCGGATCCTCGACGACGTATTCGCCAGAATCGAACAGGTGGATCCTCGCTTCCCCCTATCCGGTCGAATTACATCGACCGGGTTAATTTATCGGGGTGCCCTTCTCGAGCTCCCTTATGACTACGGTTTGCGCAGAGTTTGACAAAGTGATAACGCCCCGTTAACGAGCCGCCCGCGAGGCGATACTCTTTTAACGGGCGAACTTCGAATCCTAGGATTAAAGTAAATGACCTAAATAGTGGTAGAACCACGTCTACGCGCTTCCACTTTATTAGTTTATATATTAGTCTATATATATATGTATATGTAGATGCCCTTTTAATGCGATAGGAAAATAAGACAATACAGAGAGTATCGTATGAATAAAATTCGTCAACTTCCTTGACCTTCCCATGACTCCTCCGAGGCGTTGACCGCTGCTCGCGCGATATAAATATGCCAGCAGCGATTGGATAGACAGGATGAATAATAACCGAGAGCATGGGCGGATATGTACTCACGTAGCTGATCATGGGTATGTTGCGGGACTGCGAGACGATCGCCTCGACGTAACAGGAACCTTCGGGGCCGAAGAAAGCCGCCACGCCGTCGCAGATCATGTCGATCATCGCCTTCGTCGCCTCCACCGTCTCCCCCCTCGTGTCGCTCCATCGCATCTGCAGATTCACGTTCGGCAAGATATTCGGATCGCCGTTGATCTGAAAGGCAAACGAAGAAGGTCGCGTGAGAAGCGGCGACGAATCGAGATTTCGTTGGCGATTTCGCGCTCGAGCGAAGAGGTATGCGACGTGCGGATTTCGCGTGCGTTTTACGGGGATCTGGTATACGGAGACACCTCCGTTTCGACCGTCACATTCGCAACGCGATCCAGAAGCGTTGCGTAATACCTCTCCGCGCGAGAGCCGCTCGCGTCCTTCCCGGTGCAGTGGTCGCGCGGAGCGTGCATCGTCCTCGAAGGACTGCGTCCAGGACCTCTCTTTAGCCGCTGACTCGGGAAGTGATTGAATCGCAAATTACCACGGTGCGAGCGCAACAACCCCGTCGCGCGTTATCGACCCGCAGCGTTGAACCGTCGCTGCGAGCAGCTAATGAAATTCCACGATCGATTAGCGCGCGTCAATCGCGGCTCGAGTCGACGCTCGTAATTAGCGGATAAATAAGAGGAAATCGCGAGGTACGCGCGGCTTTCCTTCCTGCCTCGCCTTCACGCGCGCAACGCGGGCACCTGCGTTCACCGTCACAGGTAGCGAGACTTCCTGCGTTCACATCCGGACTGTACCGAAACGCGAGTCCTCGAATGTACATAGATTGTAGAGTTGGCAGGATCGTAAATTGAGTCGAGGGAATTGTGAGCGCTACAATTGAAACTATTTGTACAGCGGTATCATAACTCGCGGTACCTTGAAGAACTTATTTCACCGAATGTGTGTACAGCGAATTAAACCGAGCCTTTCTTTCCGTGCACGTAATTTTACCGGCGGAAACGATCCTTACCGAGGACGAGCGATCCTTAATTACGACCGAAAATTTGCGATATTATCGTATACGACCATGAAAGGAGCTCCGCGCATCAGCGGCAAAGTGCAAACCGCGACTGTAGCCGATAACTTATAACAGCGGGACGATGTCACGACAATTACCCGACTTGGACATTAACGGCGAGCTCCCATTATTTACGAGTTATCGTCATCGAGATCGGTAGAGATCGCGAGGCGCTTGCTTCGTCGGTATGACTTAAGACGATGCATGCACAAGGTGATACGCTTTATGCTTGGCAAAAAAGGCTTTGATAGATGCCTTCCATTAGGCGCGGTTGGCATACAGAAAACTGCATTACTGTTTCTCGATAACGATTTTCTCCCCAATGTACACTAAAAAAATCCTGTGGTTTGGACCTATACACCATGAGGTTAACCTTCGAGCGTGGACGGCCGATTGGCCGGCTTTTTCGGAAAAACGCGCGGCACTTCTTTATCAGTGTAAATCGAACGATGAAACCCCGACGTAATCCTCATTTTCTCATTTCTTCGCCAAATTTTGTATCCAAAAATTTATTTTTGGATACAAGGATTTTTGAGTTAAACGTGGGATCTTCTCCTTGCTATATGTACCATTTTGATTTTTCGTTTTATTAAAGCTTGTGTAAATGAAATACTAATGTTATCTCAACCAGTTACCCTTTAGTAACCAGTAAATATGAAGTTATAATAGAATGACAGAAAACGAAAAAAAAATATTGGGCGGCCAGACGGCCGCCTTGCGCGGGAGACTGTGTCACTATTTCTGGCGCGGGCGCTCGAAAAGGTTAAACTTACTCGCCGGGAAAGAAACTCCAATCACTATTATCTCACAACCTATGAGCTTTTGGCTCATATGTGTATACTTAGTACTTTTTTGAAGATTACGTTTCAATCTACAATAAAGTATTATATCGATATAGACCAAAAATGCATTGATAATGAGATAACAGTGATTCGAATTTCTTTCCCGGCAAGCAAATTTAGCCTCACACGGTGTGGACCACTTTGGATGTTAGATAACAATGGCATAAGACTGAATGACACCAGATGTGGTACACATAGGTCCACACCGATGAAATGGTGTTAAAAATGACCACTTTTTGTACTGTGTACAATCCGTTGAAACGGGTCGAAAAGTGGAGAAGAGGATAGAGAGGTACGAGATATACGCGGACCAAGGGTGCGACAGGCTGATCGTGTAGCGTGTATACGCGTACCTACACATACTATATCACTCTGAACCTTCGGAACGTTCTCCTCTCCTCTCCTCTCGCGGCTCGCGCGGTCCGCAACACATCCGGGTGTGGATATCACTGCCGCCTGGGTTATTATGCAAATCCGAATTCCAGCAAACAATACTTTCCAAGTACTCGAGCGCGGCCGGTGCAATTTGCCCGCTCCCGGTGGTGGTATCGTGAAAATTACGGCTGAAACGCGTCATGGAAAGTCGTGCTCGCCGAGGGGCGCACTTCGGCGCGGAGGTCGCGGCGCGCGCGAGAGTATTCTATTCACACTCTCTCGCGAGAGTTTTATCCTTCGCCTTGCCAGCGCGAATGAACGCATCGACGACTGTTTTCATTTTTCGGCGCATCGCGGCGTCGCCGCGGGCAGAGTCGCGTAGTCCCGTTCGAAATAGCGCCTCCGAAATTGGACGAGTGCCCGCGATCACCCCGTTGGCGAAGACGTCCCTCGCGGAAAGACGAAGAACAGCCGGCGAAGATATCGGGGCTTCCCCCTGGCGATTCGTCGCACTCGCGCGGCTATCAACAGCGGAGGGGAAGCAGTAGGAGGAAAGGGAGGACACACCAGCCGCGTATGTAAATGTACGAGTTGACGCGATTGGTCGTCGCACGCGAGTCGAGTTAAGTTCAAAGTCAGAGAGAGAAAGAGAGAGAGAAAGAGAGAGAGAGAGAGAGAGAGAGAGAGAGAGAGAGAGAGAGAGAGAAGTCGCGAGCGATGGAGAAATAACGTCGCCGGTCGGGGAACGTTCCCCGTGGACAATTCGAACGCGGGGCGCGGAAAGCCCGCGCGAGGAGGCCGCAGAATGCATTCGTCGGCCGATGCTAAATTCGGCGTCGCCGGCGAAACGGGAGCATATCGGCGGGGCGGTACTCGTCGTTATTATTATATCAGCGGCACCGCGCGCGTTCGAGAGTGGCAGCGATTCCGGCGACCTTCTCGCGGAGCCGCGCCGCACCGTCGCACGTATCTCGGTCGACTTTCCAAGGAGCAGGGGGGGGGGGAAGATGCGTTTTCTCTCGTTAATCGAATCGTAACTTTTGAGCGCTTCACGACGCGTCGGATAGCGTCGCTCGGAGCAGTTGGATTTCGCTTTCAAAAGTGTCGTTAACACGGGCGAACTGTACGGCTGCTCTAAAACGCCTTCGCTTCCGAGTACCCGCAACGTAAAGATGCGTCGGACACACGACCTCGACCGAACTCCTCGTTCCTCGGAGACACGCGAACAGCGCTCGGATCTCGGGTCCATCGCAGGCGGCGCCGCTGCGCCGATTTTACCAATCAGCTCGTTTTCGAGTAATTGAAGGGCGTCCGGTCGCAAGGCTCTATGAGCGACCGTAAACGCACTTCAGGGTTTGACGAAGACTGCCTCGCGCGAAGCGCGACCTCCCGCGGTGAGTCGGATCCTCGCGCTTGACTCCGTTGCACGTGTGTGAGCTGCGGCGGGGTTACGCACTCGGGGTTCCTCCGGGGTGCTCTTCAACGATGAAGAGCTGTGCCGAAGGTCGTCACGCCGCGCGATTTATCGTTCGCGAGGAAAAATATCATGAGGAAAAAAATGCTGCTCTACGTTTTCGACACGGCGAACGCATTAGCATGCGATGAATATAAACATTTGAATGTATGTATATGGATCGTGGATTCGTGTTGGGGAGAGTTGCGTAAATTGGACTGGCTCTTAAATTGGCCGACTAACTCGTGAAACGAGACGCGGACGACTGGCACGCGAAAACGAGGGTTCGGGGAAAAGTGGGCCAATTTCGGAGCCGGTCCGATGCGAGCAATTTTATCGTATTTACACAGTGATCGAGACCGCTCCGACACTCCCCGCTCGTAATTCTCGCAAAATTTGCGGGGAACTCCCCTTAGGAGTATACGCCTGTTGCGCATCGGTGGTGGCGCCGCCTTACTCGCCTGGTGAGCAAAAAGTGTCGTACTGGGTTACACGGCACGGGGGTGTACGACTATACATGTACACTTAGGTTTGCCTGTATAAGCACAAGCCGGAAGGCCTGATTGGTTGACAGTGTAACCCATTTGTGCCAATCTTGGCCACTACGCGGCGCTTTCGGCGCACTTTCGAGATACGCAACAGACGTATATGACGATCACAGGGAAGCAACATAAGAAAGGAAAATGAGAAAGGAACGTAAGGACATTTCTCGGGGGGGGGGGGGGGGGGGGAACGATTATCGGATATAAAACGATTGGTCTGTATACGTGTAGATGAGCGATAGACACTTGAAACTCACCTCGTCGAGGGCCATGGTGAGCGCGCCGGAAATGGCCAGGCCCTGACGGTCCTTCAGTCCGCCCTTAAGGGCCGTGAGGTAGCCGATGGTCAGATTTTGATTTTGAAGAGATCGCTTGACAACGGCCCTCTCGGACGGGACGGCGACTGACTGAGACTCTGCGAGGCCAAAGTTCGGGGTGCAGGCCAGGAGCAACACGAGGACCGCCCGCAAGCTGGAGATCGGCGGCAGCCGTTGCTGATGCTGATGCGGAAACTGGCGACGGGGAGGCCTGCGGCGGCTCGGTTCTGGCGGGCCGGGGCGCATGGCCGCCGCCGCCACCGGTCAGCGCCTCCCTCCCGCTCACCTAGAAAAGGCGAAAAAGAGAAAAACTCTAGCGTGTTGCGTCCTTCCACCGTTTTTTTTTTTGGCGTCGATGCGAAGTGTGCGACGGGACACGCCGATGGTTTCACTTCTCGCGCGATATCCCGCGAGTCGAAATTTGAGACCTGCGAGGGCAGCGTGAAAAGTCCGATACTTTTCTAGTAGATGGTGGTGCGATTGCGAAGATGAATATACGATCCTATTTGGCGAAAAAAAAAGTTCTGTTTCACCACGACAATGCACCTGCCCATTCGTCTGTCGTTGCGACAGCGAAATTGGTCGATTTGAAGTTCGAATTGCTGCCGCATCCACCTTATTCACCGGATTTAGCTCCCTGCGACTTCTTTCTCTTCCCAGACTTGAACAAATGGCTGGCTGGAAAGAAATTCACCTTTCGTCACTCAGTGCGTAAAACTCGATTTCACGGGCGTCCTCAACCTCGTCAACTTCGTATTTGACACTTAGTGACAAAAAATAGAATTCGTTATAAGGGCGTTTCGCGTCATTTTAACTCGTGTGGTTGCCGCACTCGTTTCGCTCGTGCGGAAAACTTCACACTCGTTAAAAACGGCGCTTCACGCCCTTATAACGAAAATATCTATTATTTGGGGCGCACCACCATTTACTACAAAAGTATCGGACTTTTCACTCTGCCCTCGTATTTATTCCTTTGGGGTCGTCCATTAATCGCGTGAGGTCCGAAAGGGGGGGAGGGGTTCGGCAAAAATCACGAAATATCATAAGAGGGGGGGGTTACTGAGAGATATCACGTGTATTTATTTTTTCGTTGAACGCGCGATTTCTAAACCTTAATGTCTGGACATTTTTATCACGGTCCTTAATTTTCCAGAATTAAATTAGATTATACTTACCTGTAATTGAAGATAATATTTTACAATTTTTTTAAGATACTTTTTGTACTAACAATAAGAAAATACACGTGATTTGGGGGGGGGGGGATTAGTCTTAAACCTCACCACGTATCCCCAGGGGGAGAGGGGGGGGGGGGGTAAAAATGCTAAAAAGAATCACGTGATTAATGGACGACCCCTTTAGGCTTATTACGGTAGGTCGATTTTCCATTGCATCGAAACACTGTGTTGAGCCTAAAATGGTCCGTTAGTGGACGTTTCACAAACAGGTTCAAAATAGGAGCTCATAGGCTGAGTAGGCCAGTGGTAGAACGAATGGAGTGTTGAAAATATCAGAGTAGGGTTAAAACTTCGACTCTCGAGATGTCTGAAAGTGATATATTGTATAATAGATGACGCGCCTGGGAAGTCGATATAGAAAATTGCGACTAATTACGTCATATCCGAGAGTACGCACATTCGTGACGGATCGCGCCTTCCTTTTAGCGGCTCTACCGATCTAATCGACCACGCAAGTATACACACCGTGGTTTTACCCAGAATCGCTCCCGAATCCAGGAAAATCTTTGCGCGCGCGCGCCAGCTCGACTCGCTCGGGAGTCTCGAATACAAGTGCAGTGCACGCGTAGCGCGATTCTCGTTAAGGCCAAGGATGAAGCTGATGAAATAGTGGGTCACACCCGAGCTTCGGCGAATGACGCGTATACAGTGTAACCCGTACACAGGCGCGCGCACCCGTGCACACGTTGAGATCAAATTGTCTATGGGTCCGCTGTTAAGCGTAACGCAATATACAGAGACTTCCGGTTTCTCGCGCTACCGCTAACCGGTACCAGAGACGCGGGACGTGCAGACCCGCCGCTACCGATAGGCTGCCAACTCGGAGTGCTCCCGCTGCGCACATTAATAAGCCGAGAAGTCCGTGCGATGAACAAGGACAACGGTAATAATAACAAGCCGTAATAAACAAGCGATAGTGCCTGGCACGATGCGATATATGTCAACGAGTACAAAAGCCCGGCATGGAGCTGAGATAGGTTGGAAAGCGATATCCCCACTTGCCGTTGCGGCACGCAGGACTATCGAGGACATCGCTGTACGACATTGTCGAGATTCTTAATGCGCGAAGTGCGCGATAAGATAAACCGATGAAAAAAGAATTTGTAATTCGAGAAATCGGTAGAAATATGTACACGGTAAAAAATTGGTGTCAATTTTTAGCACCATTTAACTGGCATGGATCTGTATATATATATATATAATATAGGTGTATGTATACCACATCTGATGTTATTCAGTTTTATGCCATTGTTATTTAACACCAAAAGTGATGTTACATATAGGTGATAGATACATATAGGTCCACACCGCAGAATTTTCTACAGAGTGTATACATTCTAAACTCGAATGAATGTTTTATGATTTGTATACGGCAGAGATAAAATCGTCGAGAATAAAGTTATATCTTCGATGTTAAAAGAAGTGCAAATAGGTGGGAAGAAATCAGTAGAAATATATACTTACGCGGTAAAAAATTCATGTCAATTTTTAACACCATTTAACCGGTATGGATCTGCAATATATTACCTATGTATACCACATCTAATGTTATTCAGTTTTATGCCATTGTTATTTAACAGCAAAAGTGGTGTTACATATAGGTGTTACATACATACATAGGTCCACACCGCAGAATTTTGTACAGTGTATACATTCTAAAGTTAAATGAATGTTTTATGATTTGTATACGGCAGAGATAAAATCGTCGAGACTAAAATTATATCTTCGATGTTAAAAGAAGTGCAAATATAAGTGGGAAGAAAATGAAGTCGAATACGACGCGGCACGGGGAACCAACTTCAGAATTTCCAACGACTCCAAAAACTCGCGTTTATCTTTGTTCAATCTGGAGACACGACGCCGCGGCGGACATCCTCGGTTCCGGTGCGCGGGCCCGCGCGCGCGCCCGAAATTTCGTGCCCGGCGTGGGAAAGAAGTTGAATTATCGAGTCAGAGAGCTCTCGTCCGGCGCACCGGATCCACTACGCGGTAGAAGCGTGCGTTTACGCAACCCAGGGTCAACACTCGCGGTGCATATCATTTAGATAAACATTGATAACTCCTCTCTTCCTCTCCTCTGTCTTTCTCCGCCGGCTTCGAACCCCTTTTCTATCTCTTTCTCTCCGTTGCCCGATTCTCACATCGGAATACCGAGCTGACGTAGGACGTACGCGTTCGTTCGAGAACTCGAGCCGCTCTAGCACGCGAAACTGTACTCCCCGGCCTGTAAACAATTATCGCTGCTTTGGTAAAGAAATTACGGTAACTTCGAAACAATTGCACGGAATGGAGAGTTTCGGAAAAAAATATCGATACATTTACTCTCGGCGCCACGGATTCTAATTGCTGGTGATATTCTAGTCTTTTTTTAAACAGACTAGCCAATGAACAATTAATTCTCATGCTCTCATCATAGCTGCGGCGGCGTTCGCCCTCGTTAATGAAAGCATGAGGATTGATTGATCACCGGTTGGTAAGTTTGAAACTGACATTTGAAAAAGTCACCAGCGACAGAATCCGTGTCGCCGGAAGAGTACATCGGAAGATACATTTCTGAGTCCCCGCATTGTTACGTATCCGATAAACATTTATCCGATTTAAACGGATATCTGCTCGGTTCATAATTAATTTGTTTCGTTGATACATCGAAGGCGGCTGGATACTCGTGATTTTCACCGTCGAGAACGTAACGATGGAAAACGACCGGGCTAATTTCTCCCACGTAAGGAGCGCAACGAGGTGCTAGAAAGCGACATACACTCGGAAAAAATCGATACCGTTCCAATTTTCGCGTGCATTAATCGCAAATCGGAGACCGAGAAGCGCGCGATACTATTCGCTGCGGCTAATGGATATATATTTCACTATCGCATTACCGGGTGTAATTGCCGGCGGGTGTGGCCGTTCGTTGCTCGCTGCGAAGTACCCCTCAGGCGTGCACACTCGCTCGTACGTGGATATACGTGCGAGGCGAGTGTATGCGACCGTTCGCGCCACTGGTATACTCGTATTATTCATCTTGTGTATACACCTCCGCCTCGGCCATTACCCAGTGATGTTTGCAAACAGCGGGGTTGTCTGGGAGAAAACTCGGTCAGGAGAGTCTTCTTAATATCTACGGGGCATTGCGGTTGAACTCCCTTCGCGCTGCGACCCCTACAGCTCTCGATTATTCGACTAAAAAGAAATGCGCAAGGTAATACGTTTTATGATTGTCAACAATTTTATTTTATGATTGCCTTCCAACGGGCGCAACATCACCGACTCCCCCAATTGCGCCTGATGGAGGGCAATCATGAATTTTATTTATTGCCGAGCACATTAAAGCGCACCACCTTTTTTCTACTTCTTCTATCCGAATTGCGAAATAATCCAATTCGCCTAAAACGATCAGCCCCCGAATCCCGAAAGAGCCGCGATTCGCTCACGAAAGAGAAAGAAAACGACTGAATGGAAAAAAATAGATGTGTAGGTAAAGGTGATACGCTTTATAGTTGACAATTTGACTTCATGATTGCCTTCCAATGGGCACAGCATCACCGACCCCAGCTGCGCCTGATGGAGGGCAACTACGAATTTCATATATTGCCGAGCATATAAGGCGCATCAATTTTTTCAACTCCTATCCAAATTTCAAAATAAGCCAATCCTTGTAAAACGATCAGCCCCCGAATTCCGAAAGTGGTGCGTCGAGCCACGATTCGCTCTCGAAAGAGAAAGAAAAAAACGACCGCGCCGAGCTTCACCCCGCGGGGTGTAAAAGCGTGCGGCGGGCGCGCAGGCAGCTGTAAATTACACGGTACGCGTACGTTTGCAGAAGCACCGCGCCGTTTAGAGCCTAGCACGGGCACATTGATATTAATATTACGTGTTAGCGCGGTTCTGTCGATGCCACTAATTAACGGCGCTCCTCCTCGTTAACTGGACGCTCGTCGTTGTGTCCGCGATGCGCCGGCTGGTACCAGCGCGATTCCACGAACGCGTTTTCGCGCGTATCCGGCTGCGTTTTTTTTTCGCGGGGGAAAAAGACACGGAGAAATTTCGCGAACGCGGTCGACGTTTGTAAACAAATATTTCTCGCTGCCGCGAGTCGACGGGAATTTCGTCGAACGGCGAGAAGCGCGATTCCGCTCCGAGGACTCGCCTTGCGAAATCGAAATCGCCGACGCGAAGGTCTTTCCCGGCGTCGACCGTCGATCCTCGTCGTCGAAGGCGCGGTCGGCCGACCGCGCCTTCGAGGATGCGCGACGGCGACGCACGGCCGGGTCCCCCGAGCAGGATGGAATATGGAATGAAATAATCGCCGGGGCTACAGGGTATGCGTACTTACGCGGCCGTACGCGTACGTGTGCGACGCGGTACCTACGCGCGGTGCATGACGGAAGAGACGCTCGGATTATTGCCGCAGGATGCATAAATCCCCCCACCGAGCGGCGCAGGATCCGGGCGTCGCTCGCTCTTACCGTCTTTGCTGTTATTGTTATTATTACTATTATTGTTATTAATATTATTATCCCTGTCTTCCTTGCATTTGCGATTTTAGGAGACGCCTGTGTCTTGGAGCCATAATAAACGCTTCTTCTTCTTCTTCACGCTCGCTACGCGTCGATCGCAGCGAAACGGACCGCCGATAAAGCAACGAGCGAGGCTCCTTCTCGCGTGAGGATCCTCGCAGGACGAAGAAAACGCGCGGTAGATACGTCGCGAGAACGCACGAAGGCAACGTGACGGAAGGGGCCTTCGGATTATCGCCGCAGGATGCATAAATCCTTCTCCGAGGTGCAGCGGATCCGGGCCTCGTTTCTTTGGCTTCTCGCCTCGCGTCCGCCTCGTCCTGCAACGATCGAGGCGAAATGAGCGGAAATTCTAATAATCCAACGAGAGCCTTTTTTGCGTCGGCAATTCGCCGACAACGGAGGAGCGTCCGCAGTGTGACAGATACGCCGGTACGGCGTGTGTATCGAGGCGACGTGACGGAAGGGGCCTTCGGATTATTGTCGCAAGATGCATAAATCCTTCTCCGAGGCTGAGTTCGGCATGCGATCGTCCCGCGAAGACGGTTCGATCGATGCTAATTTTTTTCCGCGTTCGATCGTCTTTGCGAAATCACAGCGACGCGAACGCGGTTCTATGTAGAATTCGACTCGACATGCGTACGTGTGACGAAATCCTTTCGAAAATTTCACGACGAGGCTTCCGCGAGCGTTGCGACAAGAGCGAGGAAACTTTCCGTGCATTTTCACCGACGCCAAGTTTTTCCCGTGGATGGAGAAAATTTTACGGTAACGTCTCCTGTACGAAGTATAGCAGTGGCGAGATAATATACTTGCACATCGCGTGTAAAAAATCATTATATTCGTCGTTAATTTTACAACGCGAATACTAATCAGTTATTTATTGAGTAAAATAAGGATTGCTATAATTGTGTATGAAATGTCATGTATAATTTTTACATGGAGAAAAAGAATGAGTTGGATCTACTAAAAATTACTTGCGGGGTCGCAAGCAATTATCAATTTACATCGTTTAAATCTTTTTTCGTCGTAATTTGATATTTTTTCCTCGCAATCACATACTATTCCACATGATTTTAAGGAAGAGATATCTAACTGATGTATTACAAAATTTCATTGTTGTAAATTGATAATTACTTGCGACAGTAATTTTCAGTAGATCGAACTAATTCTTTTTCTCTGTGTACTATTTATATGAATCTGTAGATGTTACTGTACTGATATTGCAGTAGTTTCTATACAATCTATTACAATTTTTAGTTAATGCGATCGTTCTTAAAACGTCGTATACGAATCATTAAAATCACATACAATATCGTAGTGTTCCCTGTATAGAGTAGTAAACTTTCTCATACCTCGTAAGAGTAAAACGACGTGTTTAATACCGCATTTTTCTGTTTGGCATATACCTAGCATTGCACAATTTGTGAGGTTCGCAGCTGTTGTACAATTTCGCATGAGGTATTGGAAAATTTAACGTACAAGTTCGAAATTCTTGCTTTACGAATTTCTCGACTTTAAGTTTCTTGAAACTTGGCACCAATTGAACGAGCTCGCGATAAAAGAGCTTTTTACGGAGCGCATCGGCGTCGAGCTGCAACCGCATCGCGGTGCAGTGTATTCACTGTCCGGCCCGGACGCTGCACCCGACTTAACCGCGTGACTTTCGACCGCGCCGCTGCACTTTTTCTCCCGCGCGCACGGCCAAGCGGCGCGGCGGCGCGGTGCCTCGGCGCAAATAAGGCGCGTTACGTCGCGTTGTCACGCCACGCACCTCGCGCCTCCGATACGTCAGTCACTGATGAGTATGCTTAAATTGAAAAGCGGTTAGTCGCGGGTAGATAACTGGCAGGATAAACTCGTCCTGAAATGAGTTCACCGTTTATCTAATTGGGCGGGGGCAAACGTTTGCTCGTAAAACTCACCAAACTCGCGAAGAGTACAGTGAGAAAAAAATGGTATACTTAATTAAATCGGCGTTTACAGGTGGGGGAGTGCAGAATTATTTTCAATTAATAAATTTGGTTACAATGATTAACGGCTATTTGAAGGAAACAGGCAGTAGTCCATTCGAGTCAATTACCTATTAGTCCAAATAACTAGATCTGCATTCCTCACCCATAAATGTCAAATCTACTGCATTTTTTCCCCCGGTGTACCGATGCAGGATATACCTACGTAGAGACCAACGATGAATAATTTTTTTCACGAGAAAAACGCTCGCACGGATGTGCAGGAAACATTTCGAATCACTTGTATGCATACATGTGAATACAATAGACTCGGAGGAAGACGCCGCTTCGCGTTCTCCGTTTATTCAGCGATTTGGACTTGCAGATAAGGCGTCGACGAAAGTGTTTTCGTGGATTTTAGTTTCACGATGTAACATCGGACGGCACCGATGGTTGAATCTTCGTTTTCTCCTCCCTCCCAGGAGGAGAGGACTCTTTCCGACGTCTCTCGCTCGCTCGACCAATCGTTCTGGTTCCCTCTCTTCCTCAGTTTCTCGGTACCTCTCTTCCGAGGACCACCATGTTGTAAATCATGAGTACTTTGCGTCATTAACACCAGCAGCTTCGCTTCGAGTTCGTCACCTATCTGAGCTGCCGTCGCACACGGTTTCGGGCAGATACCGTAAAGAGATAAACGGAGCCATCTTTCGTGGGAGTAAACTTTGCTCTCGTCGTCGAGAAAAAATACGATCAGTTTCGAGCGCTACCATCCCGAAGATGATTGATAGAGCGCTGGATAAAAAATATGGAGTGGATCCAGCGGGAAGAACTGCATTTTCGGATTTCTCCTTTTTTGAGAAGCGTGGAGGAGGCAACGCTCGTATCTTCAAAGTCTTTAATCCGAACGCGCAGATAACGGGAGCGTGGAAAAATTTGGCGCAGATTACGGGCAGAAAAAAATTCCATTGCGCACGTCTGGAGATCGGCTGATGGATTTTCTATTTGACGCGAGAAGCGGGCACCTGCAGTTGTCGAAGTTTTGCATTTATCCCCCTCATTAACCCTTGATATTTTCGCAAAGGTTGAAACTTCTGGAATCGAACTTATGACCAGCCTATCTTATGTAGGGTAGACCGAGGCGAATCGGATCAAAATAAGGATTAAGTCTATATTTCTTACATAACGATGGAAATAAGCATGTCGGTTGGTCGTATTACTTTGTTGCACTCCCCCTCCTACTACCGCAGTAGGCAGTCAATATTTATAGCTCGTTGTTTAGTGCTGGTACACGTCCGAAGTAAGACGGACGCGTGCACACGTTACAATCGCAGCGTTGATATAAAATACGTAACTTATAATTTCGTGTTTAAAATAAAAAGGTAAGTTTGAAAATTGGAATGTATCTATTATTATTAGTTTAAATGGTGTCCTAATTTAGTATTTGAAGTATTTTCGACTATAATATCATAACATGTTTATGTAATCTACTCATTTTGAAATCTTTATATATGGGGCGAATCGGATCACGTTATTCGGGGTGAATCGGATCATTCTGTTTCTTCATTCTAGTATCTTTATGATTATAAATATGATAGTTATTTATTTACAGATGGTTCGTACGTACATAAGAAAGGCCAATCAAGGATCATGGTGTCCAGAAAAAATGAAAGAAGCAGTGAATCTTTTGAAATTGAGCTTGTGCTACCCCCAGACACATCTCATGCTCTCCAGCCGCTTGACGTGTCATTTTTTAAACCGTTAAAAACTTATTATTACCAGCAAGCGACGATATGGCACCATTCAAACACGAGTAAAGGAATCAGCAAAGTTGTTTTCGGGGGCTTATTAAAGCATGCTTGGAACTCAGCAGCTACCGTTGGGAATGCTACAAAAGGCTTTGAGAAGACAGGAATATATCCTTGGAATCCCAATGCAATACCGAGTCACAAATTTGTCTGGGATGATATCACAAACGTAGGATCTGAAACTCAGTTCACACTGAAATGCCATCAATAAGTAATAATGCATTACCATCTACTAGTGCAAGCACTAAAGTCTCTGACACCCTAACAGAACTCCTTCCATCACTTGCAAAAAACACGATTGTTAAGAGACGTCGGATAGCCACAAAACTAATCTGGCATTTGACATCACCTGAAAATAAGACAAAACTTCTTCAAAAAGAAGAGAAGAAAGTAAAGGCTGCAGTAAACACAAGACAAATATTCAAGTCAAGAAAAAGATTGAAGCAAATAAAGAACAAGATGAATGGTAGAAACAATCCACCAAGAGAATGGCACTGTATTTATTGCATAGAAAAATTTGTCCATCCACCTTCAGAGGACTGGATACAGTGCAATGCTTGTGAAGAGTGGTGCCATGAGAATTATGCTGATAGAGGCGACACAAAAGGACCACATTTTTGCGATTCATGTGTCATTAACTCCATTACCATTGAATTATATTTTTTTGAGTTCATTTCAAACAATTTATAACAAGAACTTCACTTTTTTTAGAGGCTTTTGAGTGATCCGATTCGCCCCAGAAATTGGGATATTTCTTACTATTTTGTTTTATGTTTATAGAAGAAAGAGTTTTACGTTTATTTATATTTCTTTGTGTTAATGTTCAAGCCAAATGTGTACTAGAAACGAATTTATAATAAAAATTTTGCTTCGTAATGTTAGACTATTGTTATTTTACCATTAAACAGAAAGTGATCCGATTCGCCCCGGTCTACCCTATTTTTTCACGCTGATTCCGAAAATTCCAGATTTATTAAGGAAATTCCACAGCCACATCGAGATAATGATGATTTTATGTAGAAAAAAAAAATTATTTTTTTCAACATAAAAAATCGATATCTAATATCTTACACTTTCTTCGAGATATGGACCTAATAACCGTGCTTTTCGTAATCAGCGCAAACAATATTCGATGTATTTTTTCGCGCTGATTCAAAAATCATGTACATATTGGGTAAATCTCAATAGAATACTTAAACGTCGATAACACTGTAAGTCATTTTGGGGGTCATGAAGAGGGTATTAAAATTTGACTTCAGTTTATGTTCCGGGCTGGTTTACCATTAACAAAACTGATTTTGGTTTGGTTGTTGCTGCTCAATTAAGCATTTTTTTCAATTTTGTAGTTTTTAGGGAATATGAAGGGAAAACGGTCATTGTTAAATTTAAAAAAAATGTTTTTTTTTTCACAAAATAGTTGTGGTGGGGGTTTTTAGGTACGAGGAATTCATTTCTGATATTTATATTTGCTAAAAACATCCACCAGAGGGTGCTACAGATAAATTTCCTATAAACTTTACGTATTTTCTATGAAAGATCATGTTTGTTTTATATATTTTCATACATTTTCTCATTATTTGTTTCATTTACTCATTTTTAAAGTATAAAATTTTGAATATCGAAACCAGAAAGTGATGAACAGGGTGAGAGATTTCACCAAGTGTGCATGCCTTTTGAAGGTAAAGAATGCTTTTACGGTTTATAACATTAATGTAATAAATTTTGTCTTTTTTTTATATTTCATACATTTTTTAGCACGTTATCAAGGAAAGAAATTAAATTCTATGATCGCCGATCTATGCTGGACTTTCAGACGTGATGCTGACGCATATGATACAGATAGACCGTGAGATAATGACAGATTCTGGTACCCCATTTTCGCATACAAGCCTCGAAGAGGGTTGAAAAGTACTTCGATTTTGAGTAGAATGAAGGGAAATTTACGAATGGTCCCTGGGGATAACATATGGAAAATTCGATTTTTCTTAATAAAAAAATAAAAGGTACCTCTTGCCCATTTTTTCACGCAAGCCTTGTTCACTAAATGATTAATTAATAAAACCTGGCTTCGGAAATCAAAGGCTTGTGTGGGAAAATCGGTCAGAATCTCGATTTTTCCTTACAAGATTACGCCCTTATTTCAATCCTTTAGCCACCTGCAACACTCAAGCCTTTGGTTTCCCGAAGCCAGGTTTTATTAATTAATCATTTAGTGAACAAGGCGTACGTGAAAAAATGGGCAAGAGACACCTTTTATTTTTTTGTTAAGAAAAATTTAATTTTGCATATGTTATCCCCAGGGACCATTCGTAAATTTCCCTTCATTCTACTCAAAATCGAAGTACTTTTCAACCCTCTTCGAGGCTTGTATGTGAAAATGGGGCACCAGAATCTGTCACTATCTGACGGACTAAGACGAGGAGAGTGAAATAGAAGCGGAGGCTGCTGAAGGCGAAGAAGAAGAAACCCGCTCTGTAATTTATAGTAGCGACTAAGAATAAATAATACACTTTTAAAAATATTTTTTAACTTTTTTTAAAATTTTTATTATTTGCAAAAAAAAGGAGCAAATAAAACAGAAATAGTAAGAAAATGTATGAAAATATATAAAACAAGCATGATCTTTCATCGAAAATACGTAAAGTTTATAGGAAACTTATCTATAGCGCCATCTGGCGGATATTTTTAGCAAAAATAAAATTCCTCATAGCTAAAAACCCCCACCACAACTATTTTGTGAAAAAAAAACATTGTTTTTAAATTTAATAATGACCGTTTTCTCTTCATATTTCCTAAAACTACAAAATTGAAAAAAAAACGCTTAACTGAGCAGCAACAACTAAACCAAAATCAGTTTTGTTAATGGTGGACCAGCCCGAAACATAAACTGAAGTCAGATTTCAATACCCAATTTAGTGATTTACTGTGTAATTATTTGGGGAGAAAAAATTTCTCATGCATGCAATCTTCGATATTTAACATTTCCTTTGCGATATCGACCCAATAACCGTGATTTCCGAAATCAGCACCAAAAAGAATGCACAAAATAGTGTTATCGAACGATCGATTCCAGAGATCTGGATTTTTGGCAAAATATCAAAGAATATCAAGATATTACCAACAACCGAAACCTCTAGAATCGATCATCCAATTTCTTGCACTTCCGTCGTCGAAACTATAAAAGTGCAACGATAAGACGTGTAACTGCGCTAAAACGCTAAAAGAAGGAACCGCGCGAAGCTAGTTTAACGCTCCTGGATAACGGCGAACGTTTCTGATCGATACCTACTAAATATATCCTGCGGACACGGATACATAAGGTACGTATTGCTTCGACGGAGTTCCTTAGTTAACATTACATCAGCGAGCATAGCAATTTCCATCGTACTGCTGTATTAGAAGCTATTGCCGTAATAGTCACGCGGGGCACCTTATAACGGGTTGTACCTACTAAAAGCGGTGCACGCGGAATTGTAAGAGCAATTTCCGACACGGCGCGGTGTAGCGGCTCGACGCGTGCCAACGCGCCCCGCGCGCAACGTGCCTCATCGACGAAAGTCCGCCTGATTTCCGCGTCCTTCCCACCTCGACGCTTTTAGTCTCGATATACGATTACAAGTTTTACGCGCATCGCATCGTAGCGAGTGTCGACGATGAATTTAACAGGCTTTCACTCTCGTCGCACGAAGTGCAGCTCTGCCGAGGAGACGATTATTTCAAAACAAAACTTGCCAAAGATAAACGAAATTCCTGGGGAATTGTTATGTCAAATTTCAAAATCGAACTTGCGAAAATAACTGAAATTCCCATAGAATGCTTGAGAATTTTCGACGAGAAATATGCCTATAAGCGCGTACTCGAACAATCATTCGGTCAACGCGTTCGACCGACGGACGCGTGCAGTGCGCTGGATTCTCGCACGTGTGCAGCGTTACGCGCGCGACGCTGTGAGGGGGGGCAGCAACGCCGGGCGTGTTCGCGGTTCCATGTGGCGGACGTGAACTGAGAGATAGCGAATTAAAATATCGCGCCGAAGATAACACGTATGTATTTATAATAACTACCCGCGGGCGCACTACCGTGACATTTGCAGCGGCGCGATCGCAATAACAATTTGCGCGCACGTTCGAGCGCCTGGAACGCGGAGAAAAGCGAATCCATCGCGAGGCGAATGCAGATTATCGGCGAGATACGTATGTATAATAGGTACGCGAGAAGAGAGGAACTTCGTTCGCGGCTCGCATCTGCGGACGCTTAACTCTCGAAGCGGTCCGTTTAAATTTCAATTTATAAAAGCAGAGGCCGTTCGCGGATATCTGCGATCGCCCGGATAGGAAAAAAACCAACGAAAACGATCGTTACCTAAACGACATGGCAGTGTAGCCTCAGCGGGAAGATTGTCGGGCTCGAGGTGCTATTTCGACGCTAGCATGCTGACGCTAAACGGGACTCTCCACCGCTTCGGCCTGAACGTCTAACAGCCACCTGAAATTCGCACAAGAGGGCGTAAAATTAGTGGAAATGCGTGATTAGAAAATTGCGCGCGACTTACAATTGAATATACTTTATCGAGCTGAACCTGCAGTCTCGGCGAATTAAAAATCCTGTAAGAGGGTCATAAACAACAGCACACCTCTAAAACCCCATACGACAAGATCCTCGATCAGATAATTATAAAAAGAAATGAAAAAATAGCATATCTCTGAAACACCATACGACAGAATCGCTTCGATCAGGTAATTGTTAAAAAAAAAAAAGAAAAATTTAGAATGCTAACGCAGACATAAAAGCGGGGATCGAATACATGGATTAACTTCCCGATTGAAATTGCCACCGCTGTTTGTTAGTCGACCGATTTCGATCGGCGGAACGAAGACAAAAAAAAATCGGCTCAATCAACCCGCAGCCCGACGATGACACCCCGCACTGCAACGATGCTCGAGCGCGATCGACGCGAGGCCGACAAAAAATCGTCGCGATCAAAGATCCTCGCTGCGATCGGTATAACGACGATGACGCCGCAGTTGCGCAACGACCGCACACACGCGCGTACAGCGACGCGTTCGCGATTCCCAGACGAGGTCGAGCGCGCGTGTCTGCGAGCGATCGGTCCTCCCGAGGAGGGTTCGAAATAGGAGGGCGAGCGAGCGCAAAAAAAGAGCGGCTTACGGCTATTTTGACTGTGATAGCTGCCTGCGGCGGTCTCGCTATCGCGTTACAGCGGCAATAGTCCGGGAGGCAGCGACATTTTTACCGTGGTCATTTCACCAAGGCTGGTTTTCATTCACATGATAGATTCCATACTGTGTGTGAGCGAAATGCTTATCAGCTGCCGCACCGGCGGTGGGGGTGTGTACAGTAGAGCCTCAAACGCGTAAAAAAACTAGAGAAATAAAGTGATATCACCAAAGTTCAATTTTTGTTTATGGTTTATTTACATTATGTAATTATAAAAAATCGTAGTCAGCTGGACATATTTCGGGGGGAAATGTGTCAGCTGGGGCAATAAACATGTAGCACGCCGGCTAAAGAGGCTGCGACTTTATCGACTTTTCCCCCGCAATTCGGCTAGCTGACTTTTATTTATATTTAATACAAGTAATACTGGTTCGTGCGGTCAAATTTCAACTTTAGGGCCGGTTTTACCAACACGGTATAAACGCGGTATAGCGCTATACTGAGAATAACCAGCAATAAGCCTTATGGTTATTCTCAGTATAGTGCTATACCGCGTTTATACCTGTTGGTAAAACCGGCCCTTAGTAGTATAAAGAGACATTATATTTTTTTTGCAACAAAAGATTCGATGGTTTATTTATATTATGTAATTATAAAAAATCGTAGTCAGCTGAACATATTTCGGGGGGAAATGTGTCAGCAGTTGACGTATACTTGCGCAATACAGACGCCACGTAAACTAATACCACCATGCTTTAAATTAAGTTATGTAATTGCTAATTGATTATATTTTATGAAAAACATCGTCAGATAGGTGTATAGTGGGGGTCAGTCTGTCAGCTGGGACAAAAAATATGCAGCGCACCGGCTAAAGAGGCTGCGCATTTATAATTTCAGCTGACGACTTTTCCCCCGCAATTCAGCCAGCCGACTTTTATTTATATCTAGTACGAATAATAATAGTTCGTGTAATCAAATTTCAGCTGCAGTAGTATAAAGAAATATGAAATTTATTGCTACAAAAGATCTACCAGAGATCCGCACTTCAGCTGTACCGCATGGCTTTTAGATATTTACTCTTACATTTATGAATATCGCCTTCTATACAATAAATCTTCTATTGATTTCTATAACTTATTTATTTCTAACAAATATTATTAAATAGTTAGATAATAATAAATAACATAATTAACTACAATAATAATTATTATCGCCATTAAAATTGCAAGCAAGATAGACTCTTTTTAGACAATAAATTTCATGTTTCTTTATACTACCAGACCTGAAGTTTGATTACACGAACCATTATTATTCGTACTAGATATAAATAAAAGTCGGCTGGCTGAATTGCGGGGGAAAAGTCGTCAGCTGAAATTATAAATGCGCAGCCTCTTTAGCCGGTGCGCTGCATGTTTTTTGTCCCAGCTGACGGACTGACCCCCACCATACACCTAGCTGATGACGTTTTTCATAAAATATAATGAATTAGCAATCACATAACTTAATTTAAAGTATGGTGGTATTAGTTTGCGTGGCGTCTGTATTGCGCAAGTATACGTCAACAGCTGCTACGATTTTTTATAATTACATAATGTAAATAAACCATCGAATCTTTTGTGGCAAAAAATATAATGTCTCTTTATACTACTGAAGTTGAAATTTGATCGCACAAACCAGTATTACTTGTATTAAATATAAATAAAAATCAGCTAGCCGAATTGCGGGGGAAAAGTCGATAAAGTCGGAGCCTCTTTAGCCGGCGCGCTGCATGTTTATTGTCCCAGCTGACACATTTCCCCCCGAAATATGTCCGGCTGACTACGATTTTTTATAATTACATAATGTAAATAAACCATAAACAAAAATTGAACTTTGGTGATATCACTTTATTTCTCTAGTTTTTTTACGCGTTTGAAGCTCTACTGTACTCACCCCCACCGCCGGTGCGGCAGCTGACAAGCATTTCGCTCATACACAGTATGGAATCTATCATGTGAATGAAAACCAGCCTTGGTGAAATGACCACGGTAAAAGTGTCGCTGCCTCCCCGACTACAACGCAGATAGGTAGTCACGTGAGAAGCGACTTCGGCTACTCTTTGTTAACGACGCGCGAGGAGGGGCGGAGAAAAAAAAAGAAAGAGGTGCAGGCGTGGGGAACGTAAGGTGGCGAGAGTAACGAGGACTTGAATGGCTCGATGCGCTCGGGATATCCCGACGGTCGAGACCACTTGAGAGAGATAACAAAGACCGGCGCGCGGTGAGACTATTTGATTAGACGACTGCGTGCAGGCTTTCGCGCTGGGAAAGATATGATAAAAAGGGGGCCGCCGCGTCGACGATCGAGATTTCGAATGATCGACAGCTTCCCGGCCGGATCCCGACGGGTTCTCTTAGCGCGGATCTATTATCGAGATACGCGGGGTGAACGCGTCGTCGGTATGTGCGATGTGTGCGAGGCATTCGAAATTTCTACACGGAGAAGAAAATTAGTAGAGTCGACTGAATTGGCGGTCACGGGAGGGGGAACGCCGCGATCTAGTTGGCCTGGCGCATACATGCAACTTTACATCGACTAAACTGTTTAGTCAAGTTGTATGCTCGTCTCTCTCTCTCTCTCTCTTGAAAGGAGATCGATGTGGCTTGTTCATTCTTTTGTCGAGCAACTATCGAGTTGATGGTATGTGCACGTTCATGCATTCCCATAGACTTATGACGCACAACTAAATAGTTGTACAACTAAAAGTTGTATGTATGAGCTAGGCCTTACTTAAATGAAATAATTTGGTTATAACCATTGACGGCTGTTTGTTTTACGGAAACAAGCGATAGTCAATTCTACCAAATTATTAGTTCAAGTAATTTGATCTGCGTTCCCCCGCCCGTGACCGCTAATTTAATCAAAATAACATTTTTTTTCTCAATGTGTACCGTGTAAAATTTTACGCACACGATCTCTAAGTCGTTAGGATGAATGAGCGGTTTCGTTACGTGTAAAGAGGAGAAGAAAAATGAGGGAATCTCGGAGCAGCGGCGAGATCGAGATTTCCCCGCGATCCCGGATGAGCGAGAGGACGCGCGAGGATAGAGAGCCGAGATTGAGTTACTACACGAGGGACGGAAATAGACGCGAAGCGGAGAGATCCTCGCCATTGAGGATTTTAACGATCCGTAGATTACGGCCGATGTGTATCCACCCAGGCGCGAGAAGGAGGCTCGACCGTTCGCGTAATCGATTAGACCATCTAGTCGCTACGCAGAACCGAGCCAATGTCACTCGCGAGTAGCTGCGGTTGCATACGCTGCGCGCCCGTCAATGGGACAGTCGGTGACTTTGATCCATTACGGTAGAACTGAGTATAGCGCGTGACTCCGGCTGTAGTGTAGCGTGCGAGCAGGGCGTTTAGCTGTCAGGGAAATTTTCGGAAGACTTGAAATTGTCAGAGAATTTTTTGCACTGATACACTGAGAGAAAAAATAGTATATTCAGAATTAGTTGCTCCGACTACGATTAACGGCTACACAGAGAAAAATAATTAGTTGGATCTACTGAAAATGACTTGCGGGGTCGCAAGTAACGACCTATTTATATCGATTTTAATACATCAATTAGATACCTCTTACTTGCAATCACATGGAATAATGTGCGATTGCGAAGAAGAAATATCTGATTAACACATGGAAAAAGATAGAATTGTTGTAGATAAATAATTACTTGCGACCCCGCAGGTAATTTTTAATAGATCCAATTAATTCTTCTTCTCGGTGTATTTAAAGGAAATAGGCCGTAGTCCATTTGAGTCGATTATTAATCCTAGTAATTAGATCTGTATTCCCTCACCAATGACAGCCGATTTAGTGTGAAAAATGTCTATATTTTTCTTTCAATGTACAAAACAGATACCGTCGCTCCGTTCGACGTGACGTTGCACTTTTGCGCGGTGACGCGCGTCCACGTCTAGACGACCGGTATACGAGAGTGTACGAATTTATTTTTGAACTCGCGTGTCTAATTTCTCACGAGAGAGAGAGAAGGAGCGTATATTCTTGCTATACGCGCTTACGAGGCGATACGCCTTATATTATGCTTCGTGGTAATTCGGTTTCGCGGTTGCCTCCGATTAGGCGTATAGCCGGGGTCGATAGTGCTGCACTTAAGGAGAGCGACGACGAAACCGAATTAGCGCGAAGTACAAAGCATATCGCCTCGTAGATAGCTGCCTCGGATATTAGAGAACGCGAGAGTGGGGATTAAAAGAGGATAGTCGCGAGGATATTTTCGGATTCGATACCGCATACAGCTGTGAGGTGCACCACCACCGGATACGCAGATAAGCGCGAAGGACGTGCCGCGAATCCGTCGCGCGTTGCTCATATTATTAATGTATGCTGTCCAAATAAAGCACGCGTTAGTGAGCACGAATGAAGTTGAAAACTCTGTTCGACGCTCCTCAATGAAAGAGAAATATTAATAATAAAAAAAGGTGACACAGACGGTCATAAGGCATACCACGATCGTAGCCAGTGCTTACTATGATAATCTCTGACGCCAACAAAAAGCGGAGCAAGAATCGAACGTCATTAGTCTAATTTCTTGGCTTCAAGCCGCTTCGATTCCCAGATAGACTTCTATGATCGTCACGCGACGTTCATACAAACTAGAATAACTGATGGCCCTAAAATTTACATTAATTTTGCCATAAAAAAGTGATTAAATTTACATTATAATGTACATTATAAAATCGTGACAAAATTAATTTATTCGGGTTAAATTAATTTACTAATAAACCAATGTCCAATTAACGTTAAATTAATTACAATTGTATTACGGTAAATTAATTAAAAATTAACATTAATCACGCGATTCGAATTAATCGCCGCATTTATTGTAGTAATATATTTACAACAAATTATACATATATGGAATAAATGTTTAGCATTTTATTCGTATCATTTAATGACAAATATGCTTGCATTAATGGTGACTCATAAAACGTGATGCATTTCACGAGCTAATGACACCTAAAGTTGCTGTACAATTTAGGTCTAGCCGAGCTATCGATAGAAAATATCGTCACGTTGCGTGACTCGAGGGAAGGACCGAAGGAATGCAATCGTTCCGAATCAAATGTCTATTTGGGAATCACGTAGTCGATATAATCGCGGTTTTTGCTCGTTACGCTACCTGCTCTTTAACGAGTGACAAGCTGACGCGCCCTCCCCTCCCGCCTCACCACCTATCGTTACGGTACACGTGCAGCACACGCACTCGAGAATGTCCGCATCGACGTATCAATATCCGAAGTCCCGGCCGTATCCGTTCGCACGGCGCCACGCCGAGCTGTGCGAATGCGATAGACCGAAGAAAAAAAAATTGCTACAAGACATCGTGACGTTGGTAGATCGAAGCGATTTAACAAACGAACCTCCTAGCGGGTAATTAAAGTTCCGCGATCGTACGTCCGTCATGTATCGAGACTTGCGGAATAATCCTGCCGCCGGAGTCTATACGCGCGGAAGGATATTATCTATTTCCACTGTACAGCACGGGAATTTAAGAATTTTCTAAGGACGATAAGGAGGAAATGATGACAGAGGAAGGAATGAAAATGCTCGTTACCCGCGAGGGAAACGCGAAACGGAAATACTTGGTCACGCTGTACTGTTTCGAATTAAGAAATAGTATCTTATGTCATAAAGCAGAAATCTGAGGTTTTTTCAGACTGTATTTAATTAGGTCGTAACACGAGGCATGGTTTGGGGACGAGGCTCGCCTTCGTCCCCCCAGCATGCCTCGTGCTACAACCTAATTAAACACAGTCTTAAAAATCCGAGGATTTCAGCCGAATGACATATACTTTTTTTTCCTCACGAATGCCCATTTCCCAAAACAAAACAAACAGAAGTATACACGGCTCATTTCACGTTGCGTTTATCAGTTTGGAAAAAGGACCCACTTCGGACTAAACAATCTTTTGACAGCCTGGGGACTCCCGGTCGGTGTCACGCGGGAAAAACGCCATCTTACGGTCTAAAAATAGGCTGGAAAAGGCCTCGAAATTGGTATGAGTGAGGAAAAGATAATTAGGTTAAAATGACAAAACACATCAAGTTAAACACGTTTAGTTATTATAACCAAAATTTTCGTCAATTGAACCAAATATCAAATTATTCCAACCAAAAAGTGATCAGTCAAACGAAACACACAGACGGGGGATCCATATTTCACCAATGATTTGGTCGTCATCTCCAGAAAGGTTAAATTGACCAAGTTATTTTTCTCAGCGTGTGTACAACGGAAATGAAATTAAATTAGAGAAGAGAAAAAATGCAGAAAAATGAAGAGAAAGAGAGTCCAGCTTGGAAAAAAAAATCAGTATAGTAACAGCCTCGGTTTACCGGATTGGCAAACCAGTATGCAAAAATGAGATTCGCACTTTCCCCAACTTTTCGTTTCAACCGGTCAGCTCGAGAAGGCGCCACGGTAAGGAGCGTCTATACGCAATCGAGATTTGAAATACACGATGAATTCTGGAAAATTGCACACTGAGATGTCAAAAATTGCAAAACGCTCGGATTCTCACCGACTCACGTACCAGTACACGAGGTAGGTACCTACTAGTACAATTCGGTCGAGCAAAGCAAAAGCGTGAGAAGAGACAGGAGACTTCGAAGGGGGCGACCCGCGGGGGACCGACTCGCCGCGAAACCCGCTCCGAAGTTTCGAACTCGAATACACGCGAGTGTTTGGGGGCCGGTCACGCGTGGAATATACGGGGTGTCCGTTCGCGGATGACGGCGTGGGTATATCTCGCGACCCATTGAACTCTTGCGACGATTTCGCAATGAGGATAGGCACGGTTCGTTTTCCGGGAAGGAAGCGCAGTGCGAGGCGGCGCGAATTCGGTCTCGAAATAAAAAAAAATATTCATATCTCTAAATTCAATTTGTAGTCTGATACATATTCAATATCACCCGAAAGAGAAAATACCGGAAAAAAGAATTATTTGCTAAGTTATAAATGCGTTTCTCTCTACAACGTCGTGACGTCATCGAAACGCCAGAGACGCGCCTCTGCTAATTGTAAGTTGCGAATGCGAGAGAGATAGACTCATAGCACGATGACGTAGCTGCATTTTTAATGTCGGTTTCCAGCCAGTGCTAGATAAGGCCGAAAATGAAAAAACACGGGTTAAATAATTTTGCCCGCATTTTATGTAGGTACCTGAAGTTTCGAATGTTCATTTCAACGAAAAATCTCGACTTTACACGATTGTGGTCAGTGTGTCTGGTTTATTGATTACTACTACTACTACTGCGACAAAGCAGACCTTGATCTGTAGACAAATATTTGCGAACCAGGCGACTATCGGAAATAAAGTAATCGATAAACTCAATAGTGACTATAGTCTTTCAAAGTTGAAATTTTTCATTCGAATGAACGTTCATTTTTCGAATATGCAGTGAAAAAAATTGCCAAAAAATCGAATTTCCCCGAGGAAACACGGAGAAAAAGAATGTTGCAGTCGTAGTAAAATTAAGTTTTGCTTCGAACTTTTTGCCATCACGACAAAAGTATTATTTGTGGCAGCAAAATATATGTCCATGATAGCAAATTTAATTGTAGTCGCAGTGAAATTTTATTCGGTAAAAATATTTGCTATCCCAATAAATATTTGTACTATTATTCGATATATCTTTTGGCGCGACGGATATTTTCATCGTGATAGCTAAATATTCTCAGCGAAACTCAGTTTTACTAAGACTGCAAAATCATTTTTTTCCGTGAAATTTCACCCCAACGCCCAGCGTTAAGCCGGGTCTTCACTGCGCGAAATTCTACGCGAAACTTGCGCGAGTCATGTCTCCTCCTTTTCTCGCGCTCCCTCTTCTCACTCACTCTCTCTTTTTCGCGAAACAGTTTCGCGCAGTGAAGACCCGGCTTTAGACCCCGCGCGCGCGGCGATACCCATCCGGACGTCCCGCGCGTATGTAGAGTAGGTGTTCCGACGCGGCGCGGCTAACCGCACGGCGAGGCGAAGTCTCGGAGAAGTGGGCTGCGATAGTTTTGGAGCAGTAGTGGTGGTAAGTGGTAGGCCGTAGGACCGGTAGGTTCGGTTTACTTCGAGTCCATTGCAGCCAGCCTCCGCTGGCCACTTCTCCGCGCCGCATTCGGCTTGCGCGACGTCGGATCGCCTCGGTAGGACTCGGTTCGAATCGGTCGGTCGCGCCAGTGAGCCAGCGTTGCTGTAGCAGACATGCTGGCAGCATCGGCCCTCGCTCGTGTGCGTGCAGCACTCCGGCGCACAGCCCGCGTGCGAGCGGGGGCGCGCGCGCGCGCGTGCGCCGGTGTGTGCGTTCAGATGCACGCGTGCATGCACCGACGCATTCGTGGCTGCGGCGCAAAACGAGTGGGCAATCGGCTTGCCAAACAAGTCAGCGGCGATCCCGGCGCGCCGGACCGAACGACGGCCGGCTGATGGTCGGTCGGCCTCCGTCGATAGCTCGTTGTTTGCTATAGAGCGATTCGACCGACGACCTTTTATTGTAAAGTGCCGTAATATTCTCCTCTCGCGGAGTTATTTTCGTCGTAGCGGCCGCGCGCACCCCCGACCGCCTCGCTGCATTGTTTCGCGCTCGGTGCCGCGCGATCGTAGCTGCCCGATCGTACGGCGTTGCGGCGATTCGAATATACGTATGCGCGTTTTTTCGAACGCGTACCTATGCGTCGCGCGGCGAAGATACGACGCGTTATGTACAGTGTAACAAATTCGAGGATGGCGATCGAAGCGTGGAGGGAGAAATGAAATTATATAGACCGTCAGATAGTGACTGATTCTGGTGCCCCATTTTCGCATACAAGCCTCGAAGAGGGTTGAAAAGTACTTCGATGTTGAGTAGAATAAAGTGAAATTTACGAATGGCCCCTGGGGATAACATATGGAAAAATCGATTTTTCTTAACATAAATAAAAGGTGTTTTTTTTCCCATTTTTTCACGCAAGCCTTGTTCACTAAATGATTAATTAATAAAACCTGGCTTCGGAAAACCAAAGGCTTGAGTGTTGCATGGGGATAAAGGGTTGAAATAATGGCGTAATCTTGTAAGAAAAAATCGAGATTTTGACCGATTTTCCCACACAAGCCTATTGGAAGTATGGAAACGTACATCGTCACTAGCCCGAAAATAATAATGGCTTGAGTGGCGTGAATGGATAAGTACATTTTAGGGTCGTTAAATTTAACGGAAATTTTTGTCGATTTTTCAGTTATTTTTCCATGAACGAAATTAATTGCAATACAAACTTATGAATTTAAAAGTCCGTAAAAAAGTAATGGCTTGAGTGTAGAGCGTGGCCTTCACATTTTTAAAACATAGCAAAGTTGCAGAAAATTGTTTGCAAATTGCCGCCATTTTCCCACGCAAGCCGTTTGACATGTGCTTAGAAAAAGTGATTCTAAGACTATATAACAAAAGGCTTGAGTGTCGGACGTGGTCTTCATATTAATTATACATAATGTATTTTTAAGAAAGTGCTGACAGAAAAATTCTAGAAATTGCCGCCATTTTCCCACGCAAGCCGTTTGACATGTGCTTAGAAAAAGTGATTTTAAGTGTATATAACAAAAGGCTTGAGTGTCGGACGTGGTCTTCATAGTAATTATACATAATGTATTTAAGAAAGAGCTGACAGAAAAATTCTAGAAATTTCCACCATTTTCCCACACAAGCCGTTTGGCATATGCTTACAAAAAATGATTCTAAGACTATTGTAACAAAAGGCTTGAGTGTCGGACATGGAGCATATTATTTATGTATAAAAGAGCTGACAAAAAATCTATAAATTTCGATTCTAAAACGATACAACAAAAGGCTTGAGTATCGGACATGGGGAGCATATTATATATCTAAGGAAGAGCTGACAAAAAATCTAAAAATGTTTATGCAGGGTTATTATTATTATTATTATTATTATTATTACATATATAGGATTTATTTCCGGCCTTACGCCATTATAATAGTCAGAAACTCTGTCCTCGCGCCTCGCGTCCTGTCATGGAAAAGAAATTCTTGAAAAAGTTGCAGCGTGTGAAAAATGCAATTAAATACCTAATAATAATTATGTGGTACATGTAACCCTATTATTTAATGGTAAATAAACATCTCTTTTATTTGTATTAAAAATCTATGTACACATTCCTTATAGTTTTCGTTTATTAGTTTGTTTCTTTAATTTTCATTTACTTACAACAGAAATACACGTGAGGAAAAAGTTGACATATTTTTTGAATTTTTTTTGCGCGAAAATTTAGACATTTTTATTTCGGATTTCGGTTTATCCTTGAAATAGAGAAACATTTTTTAACACATTAAAATATCATCTTAAACACGTGTCACAGATTCACGTGTCCCGCTTTTTCATTTGCAAGATCTAGTAACCTTGCTGCCACCGTGAGCAACTGAGCCCATATTTAACGCGCTTTCATAACGCATGTGGATAGCCTCTTGTGAAGATCTAATAAAGCAGTGCGCGCGCATGTATTTACTGAGTTATTTGTCTTCAAATGAAATAATTGGTAAGTACTGTGATATACATTTATTCAGGTTGTTCTGACAAACGTGTGCTGCTGATCGACTAAATAGAGCAAGCCAGTCTAGCGATAGCGACAGGCGCCGGGTTCCTCGAGTCGCAAGCGAAGAGCCACTCGACCGCGCGCGTGCTCAAATTTCAGAGGCCGACGCCGACCCACAGTGCATTGCTTAAGAGGGAATAGTGGACAAAAATCAGAATTCTCTCTCTCTCTGTTATCAACAAAACTTTTTTAACAATTTTGTTATATATTTATAGATCATTAACAACATTATCTGCATCGACAGTTTTGTTCTAAATGTACAGGGTGGAAAATGATGGAAATGTCTAGAATTTTTCTGTCAGCTCTTTCTTAAATACATTATGTATAATTAATATGAAGACCACGTCCGACACTTAAGCCTTTTGTTATATAGTCTTAAAATCACTTTTCCTAAGTATATGTCAAACGGCTTGCGTGGGAAAATGGCGGCAATTTCTAGAATTTTTCTGTCAGCTCTTTCTTAAATACATTACGTATAATTAATATGAAGACCACGTCCGACACTCAAGCCTTTTGTTACATACACTTAAAATCACTTTTTCTAAGCACATGTCAAACGGCTTGCGTGGGAAAATGGCGGCAATTTGCATACAATTTTCCTACAACTTTCCGACGCAAGCCTTCCTTCCGTCCACATCCGATAGTCATGCCAATTTTATAATAATGTCTAACACATCAAAAATAATCTATAGTTTTAAAGGCTTGAATGAAAAAATAACTGAAAAATCGACAAAAATTTCCGTTAAATTTAACGACCCTAAAATGTACTTATCCATTCGCGCCACTCAAGCCATTATTATTTTCGGGCTAGTGACGATGTACGTTTCCATACTTCCAATAGGCTTGTGTGGGAAAATCGGTCAAAATCTCGATTTTTTCTTACAAGATTACGCCATTATTTCAACCCTCTATCCCCATGCAACACTCAAGCCTTTGGTTTTCCGAAGCCAGGTTTTATTAATTAATCATTTAGTGAACAAGGCTTGCGTGAGAAAATGAGAAAAAAACACCTTTTATTTATGTTAAGAAAAATCGATTTTTCCATATGTTATCCCCAGGGGCCATTCGTAAATTTCACTTTATTCTACTCAACATCGAAGTACTTTTCAACCCTCTTCGAGGCTTGTATGCGAAAATGGGGCACCAGAATCTGTCACTATCTGACGGTCTAATATACCGATATTCCACGAACGTCCGATGAAAACGTCGAAACGCGCGTCGTACGACTGACTCACCGCGCATCGTACACCTATAAGTACGCGTGTACAGACATTAAAAATCCTCGTTTTCTCCAAATCGACGCGTTACCGATGCAATCGACGAGTCTCGCCCACGTCGCGACTATTATATACTATACGCGCGGCACGTAATGCCGCTCTCGGAGCGACTCTCGGGAGAGCCCGGCTCAAAGTTCCCCGTTGCGCGCTCGTCTCGTTCGTTATCTTTTCGAAGCGCTTTCGAGCGACCGATGCGTTCCGAGCTACGTACACAGCGTCGCGTCGGTATAATAGCTACATCCGCTTCGGTTGCTCGCGCGATACGGCGATCACAAACGCAAATCCGCGTACCTTTTTCATCAGAGTACGTAACCGCGCGAAAGCCGGGCCACGTTCGCGCATACCGGCGCGTACGTACGTGGTTCGCGGAGGTCGCGTATCGCCGATAGCCGCCTAAACCGCTCCTTACGCATTTAGTTCTTCTCTTTAGGCGTATTTGGTAATTCGACTGCACAGTCGACGCGCCGTTGGAGAGGCTCTCCCGCTGGATAACTTCAATTATAATACAACTGAACAAACAATACGGTCCGTAGAATTATAGGCAATGTTTTCTGCAGCTCTGGCGCCTCTGTATGGGTCGGCGGTACTCACTGCTTAATACGTACTACTATCAGTGTACCGCTCATTAGTCATTACTCAACCAGTGTCGCTATCGACGCCCCGGAGAGCCCTAGAGGCTTGTCGCTCTCTGAACGGAGATCGGCTGAGAACGACCGTCGACGTTGCGCGTGCTCGACACGCATCGCCTTACGAATTCGACGTCGCGAGCGGCGAAATAAAAATAATACTGACTCTCTCTCTGACGCGCGATAAGAGATCGGATGGCGATATGGAAGACAGTTTGGGGCCGCAAGATCGATCTGCTGAAAATTCCTTCGAATCTCTTTTGAATTATGTGAGACAGAAGTACTCCCAATTGGTCGTACTTCGGTATCCGGCGATAAAAGTTTCAGGATTGATCGAGTATTGCCCCGTACTGGAGATGGAAGATTTCGAGTTGGATGTGAGATAACCATTTTTGAAGGTTTCTCCGAATAAATAAAGCTTGCCGTGAACTTCAACCATCTTCCATATCTCGAATCGATTACAGGAGGGACGTAAAATCGTACTCTTTATGATCTGGAGATCGCTTGATCGGAAGCTAGTGATTCGAAAACTTTGGGACAACGCGCGTTTCACCGGCCGGACCGAAATATTCATTCCTAGCGAGAATCCGTCGGAGCATGCTTACACCATGCTCTCCGGGAAACCGTATGACAACCGGTTTCACTTTGGGGGGTCCATTCACGCCACGCATTTTCTCCTCGGCCGGAAACTCGGTATATGGCCTTTCCCCCTAGCAGGACTCTACTTTTTCTCTTTCTAGCCCCCTTCCCCCTTTCTCCGATGACTCTAAACACCGACGGAAAAATGCGAGGCTTTCGGCAAAATCGCGAGAGTAAAAACCTCCCGTCTGGCGGTCCACCGATAAATAAGAGAAGGAGCGTTTATTTTGCCAGGCGGCTATTTCGGACGCGAACGATTTTCGACGCTCGTAAATTTATACGTTTGTTTCTCTCCCCGATGAGGGGCTTCGAATGTATTTTTCACCACTCCACGTCCGCGTGATTTTCGGAAGAGTTTGACCGCGGTTACGATTTGCTCTGACCGAGTCACGTATTAAGGGGTATGGCCACGGTAGAACCTTCAAAAAATCGATTTTTCTTTTTTTTTTTTGCTTAAACGATGCTTTATCATCCTAAAAATAAGATAATATTCAATTTATAGCGGAAACAATTTTTTTGTCACTCAGTGTCAAATACTCGGTTTCATGGGCGTCCTCGACGCATGTGAAATCATCTTTCACACACCAATTCGTGAAAAGTTGCGCAGTGCGTGAAATAACCTGCGCAGTGCGTGAAATCGCCAATCTCGTATTTGACACTTAGTGACAAAAAATAGAATTCGTTATTCGGTTGTTTCGCGCCGTTCTAACGAGTGTGATTGCCGTACTCGCTTCGCTCGTGCGGCAAACTTCACACTCGTTAAAAACAGCGCTTCACGCCCTAATAACGAAAATAACTATTTTTCACCAACTTTGAGTGCATAGCGTGAGCCTAACTGCGACGCAGTCGTGAAGTAGTAGAGCGCGCAGCGCAGCGCCCCCGGATTTTCGGAGCTATGCTATTAGAGATGACTAACAATGTAGCGGTAAATTTAGAATATATATATATATATATATATATATATATATATATATATATATATAGAGGACATTAGTTGCATTCCTGTAGAGCAACCTTTAATCAGTCAGCAAAATCTAAGCCAGTGTAACCGTGGAAAGGATGCCGTTCAGTTGCTTCTCGGCTTTTCGAGTGATACATATCTAGTATTGTGCGAATTACAGAATTTTGTTTGTAAACAACCGAAATGAGCAACGATCAAAAAGTTTATCGATCACAGAAAGGATCAAAAAGGAATACTTGGAGTTTAAATAAAAGTAATATTTCAAAGCGTAGACCGTTAAATCGATATGCAGCGGATCAAGATAAAGAAAGCGTGAGCGCGTCGGCCAAAAAACGTGCGAAAATCAACAAGTTCCCGTGGTGGTGAAGTTAACGGTGAATTCGGTTATAGATTTATACATTTTATAACTGTTATGAACGCAATTGCTCAATAATAACGAGTTTCAATTCTACTGTGTGGAGTTTGGCACCCAAGAGCACTTCAAGCGGCAAGTTGGTTTTGGATATAGCTTCCAATATTGCAGTCTGTACGTTTAACGATGGCCTCAGCAGCGTCATGAGCATGATGAACATTTTGGGCATGACTATAGGGCCCCAAAGCTACAACTTTTGTTTAGAAGTCGATGCACTGCGCGTCGACTACGCAGAGCGGTCACTATCGGTTGCGGCGAAGAACGCGCGTTTGGATGCAAGATCTTCAAGAAAAGCGAAAGAAGATGAAAATTTTGCCTTGTGGAAGGTCAACTTTATGGAACTGGTATCGCAGACTAATGGTAAAAAATTTTTTATTTGCATTTCTATAGATTAATTACAAGAAAGTTATATGTAAAACTTTAAACGCGTTTATCTCAAAACAGCTTTTTTCGAATTGGTGAGACAAATATGAAATAATTTCGACAATTTTTATCCGACGACAGTCAAATTTTATAATCATTTTTCTAATTGCATTTCGCACAAAAGTACGTAGGGAATTTTTGATTAATTAAAAACTTTTCATTTTATGAGCCGTTTCATACGACATTTTTCACTGAAAATTCACCACTTAAATTCAAATGCTTACCATTTTCCGAAAAATCAATATTTTTAAAAACCCCTACGTACTTTTGTAGATATACTTATGAAGATTAAGGAAAAAAATTGTTTTTGGTTCTAGGTCGAAAATTGCGGACACCATTTGTCTCGCCGCGGAGCACCTCAAAAAAAAAACCACCAGAGGAAAATGTGAATAGCCAGCCATATTGAATTAAAAATATATATAAATATTTTTTTTAGAGGCGGAGTACTTTAAATTGGCAACACTGTTTTCTGTGACAGCCGATTTGACAGTTCGTGATTGTTTTGAGGTTAGTATGGTTTGGCAATTCGTCATGAATAGACTCATGCCGGAGCAACGTTTGCAAATTGTTCAAATTAATTTGGAAAGACACGGTTCAATTAGAGAAACACATCGGGCATTACGTGAGTTTTATGGTGCTCATAATCGTCCTTCAGAGCGATTAATTCGAGAAACTATGGTTCGTTTTCGCAATACGTTTACTCTAAACGATAATACGCACCCCGTAAGACGTCGTACAGTGCGTACACAACAAACGATTGCCGGTGTGCAGCGTAGTGTTGATGATGATCGAAATGTGTCAATTCGTCATTGTGCTCAACAATTAAACTTGTGCCCATCCACTTTATGGAATATTTGCATGAAGATCTTGGTTTACGTGCTTACAAGATTCAACTTGTGCAGGAATTGAAGCCACACGATCATCTTTCGCGCCGTAGATTTGTTGAATGGGCCGATGGAAACATTGCCATTGATCCACAATTTCATTCGTTCATGCGATTTGACGCCATTAGATTATTTTCTCTTTGGGGATACGTAAAGTCGCATGTCTACGCCGATAAACCAGAAACAATTGAGCACTTGGAAGCCAACATTCGACTTGTTATTGCCGACATACAGCCTGATTTACTGCAAAGAGTGTGTGAAAATTGGACCTCTAGATTACGCCATGTACGTACCAGCCGTGGCGGCCACATGCCCGAAATCATATTCAAACATTAAGTAATGCCAAAAAAATATCTTTCAAATAAAGACAATTTCATGGATATTAAAAACATTTCTTTGTGTTTTATTTCCATTTAAAGTTCTCCGCCTCTAAAAAAAAAACACCCTTTAGATATGAAATTACTTTTGTAGATAAATCACTCTTTTATAAAAAAAAAATGGTTAAATATGTACCTTATTTTGTAACCGTTACCGTGGCCATACCCCTTAAGGGCCCCATAGACGATCAACTAGGTTGGTCAACTTTCTTCTCAATTCTCCGTGTTGAAATGGATGTTGAATGTCTGTAGGCAGGTTGGTAGTTGACAATCCAAGAGCTAACAATAAAGTTGACAACCAAGTTGATCGTCTATGGGGCCCTTTATCATCGCGATCGAGCGCTTAAGCGGGCCCATGCCACTGTGGAGTACAACCAGCGTCCCTTTTTCGACAAATGTGGATTTTAATTTTTCCCAGGAGAGCTACTCAAATTTCTTTCACTACTTTCTCTGTAATCTGAACGAAAATCATAAAGTGAAGGAACTTTTGATATATAAATGGACTGAAATTATTTCCTAAAATCATGCTGGGATAACGAAATCGGAAAATAATAAAATTACTACCAGCAGACAATCCGATACACGACGGCGACCATGCTGTTATAATAACGATATTTGTATTACCTAATTCGAGTCGTAGCCTGAGCCGATCCTATTTCGGGAAATGTAGAATGTCGCGTGGATTTCGAAAAAAATTATTTCACTTCGCAAAAATAAGTGATTGCGGAGAAAAAACCGGCGAAACAAATTTTCCGAACACAGTAAGTAATAATTGTCCGTAAACAACATTGGTTTGAAAATGTGGAAATGTACACAGGGAAAATAATTAGTTGAATTTACTGATAATTACTTACAGGGTTGCAAGTAATTATTTACTTACATCAATTTCGTCTTTTTTCGTATTAATCAGATATTTCCTCCTTGCAATCACATAACATTCCAAATGATTTTAGATAGATAGATATATTTATTTCGCCCCAGCGGCCATGAAATGGACTTGGTTAGCCTAATACAACATTTTTCTAGATCACTCATACTCCATACCCTTGTATTGTTTTTCTCATTCTCTTTCCTTGCTCTTTCCATCTTTCTTAACCACCTCTCCTGATTTTAAGCCTCCGCAATTCATCACTAGATGCTCCTTCTTCATCTCCGCATATTACACATCTCTTATCTTCTCTCTGCATCCAGTGTTTCCTCGTCTCATCTAAATTCCCGCATCTTGCTCTCGCAATCAATTTCTGGCTTCCATTCTTTCCGCTATTTAATAGATATCCGGGCAGATCATCCATTACTATCTCCTTGTACCTTTCGCAGTAACGTGTTTTAGCTATTTTATTGGCCTGTTGTTGCAGTTGCACCGTCCTGTCCTTCTCACACATTATTCCTCCTATATTCTCCCTGTCCCCCTCCTCTATCTCCTCTAATCTAAAACCTAATCATTCCAAATGATTGTAAGAAAGAGATATTTGATTGATGTATTCAAAGATTTCATTGACATAAAGATATAATTATTTGCGACCCCGCAAGTAATTTTCAGCAGATCTAATTCTTTTTCTCCGAGTATGAGACACTTGCGATTGGAGGAAAGCTAGTTCCCAAGGGCTAGAATTCAGAATTCCCTGCTGACTTCCAAGCCCGCTCAAGGAATTGCATAATACGAAGACTCTGCGGCGGTTCCGATAATTTTCAAGCGGTGTTGATGTCGCGAGGAAGACTCGCGACAATCGTAAAATGCCGAACAACGAAAATAGACGGAGCGATATAGATTAAAACGCCCGATCGCCCGCATAGATCTTCGAAAAACGACCGTTCTCACTTAACAGGCGCGAGCGACATTCGAGCTTCTCGACAAACTTCGTCAAACTTCCACGTAAACGTTTCCGAGCGATGATTATTTTGAAAGGGCGCCCCGGGTCACGCGTGACATGCGGAGCGCGGGTCGTTACGAGCGCGCGCGCGTGCACGGGGAATCTCTAAGTACGTGTTTTTCTCGTGGGACTATCAATAATAATTGGTCATACGACGCGGCTGCATGCGCTAGATAACGTTTCCCACTCGAGGTTGCTGAGCTTTCCTGTTATGCGGCGAGACAACGCGGCGCGCGCGATGGCCAAGCGATTCTCGTTAATTTCAATCGCCGTTTTTAAACGAGCGCGCGCGTCGTTCCGGATGAAGAGATTCGAGTTTTTCGAGCGAAGATGAAGGACTTGATCGAAGGGATGAAATGATCGCGCGGGGTTAAACCGAGCCAGTGTGTTTTGCACCTGAATTTCCGAACGTTCATGTCAACGTAATTTTGACTTTAAGAGATGATGCACGGAAAAAAATTAATCGTAACATCTACAAAGTTTATTGTAAAATGCGGGGCAAGGCTAATTTAATGTTACGATGACTACAATTTTGGTAAAAATTATAGCAAACGCTTGCAACTTGTACAAGTTTTACTGGAACTTTTACTAAAATTGTAGTTATTATACATAACAAGAAATTGGTCTTGCCAGGAAATTTGCCACAAATTTTTGTCCGTGTGGCCAGCATTGAGTTTATTGATTACTAGATCTATAGAGAAACGTTTGCGAACCAGGCAATTATCGGAAATAAAATAATATATAAACTCAACAGTGACCATGGTCTTTTAAAGTCGATATTTTTCGTTCGAATGAACGTTCGGAACTTCAGGCACATTTGTAGGCAAAGATTGCGGAAAATTAACGCGACAGAGAGAAATCGGTTCGCCTTGGAGTTTAAAAATAATTTCGAAATCGGCTTTCTGGAAAAACGCGCGATATTCGCGCGTTTATCGCGAGCCGCGTCGCTCCTGGAAATCAATCCCTAAGTAACCGCTCCCCTAAAAGTCCCGTGAGCTTTAGAAATATATCGCCGGCCGATAAATAATGACGAACGCATTCGACGTTGTTATGTGTGCTGGATATTTTTCTTTATCGCACGTGTACAGAGAAAATAATGATTTTGCAGTCTTGGCAAAACTAGGTTTTGTTGCTAACTTTTTACTATCGTGATAAAAATATTATCTGTGGCAGCAAAAGATAGGTCCAATAGTGGTAAAAATATTTGCTAGGATGCAAACATTTTTACCGAACAAAATTTCACTGCGATTGCAGTCACATTTGCTATTATTGGACATATCTTTCACTGTCACATATGATATTTTTGTCATGACGATAAGAAATTTTCAGCAAAACCCAGCTCTGCTAAGACTGTAAGATCATTTTGTTCCGTGTGCGGAGCCCATTTTTGTGTGATTACGCTGTTCGCGAATTTCGTAACCGCGCGAACTTCGCTACTCCTTCACCTTTCGACACGTGATCGACATTACGGGATCTAATCTTATTGACTCTCGGAATATCGCTGTGTGTTAATTACGAGAACCAAAAGCGGCACATCGAAATCCGCATACCGCGACGACGAAGGATTCGATGCCGCTTTGAAAAATTGTAATTCAATCATCGAAATTCTAGCGTTTAAAAGAATGTACGGGCTTTCCTCGCTTCTCCGCGCACTTCGATATCCGAATGCGCCTGAAGCTCCAAACGTTCGTTTCAACGAAATATATTGACTTTGAGAGATCATGGCCAACGTTGAGTTTATTAATTACTCATCTGCAGAGAAATTTGTAGCGAGCTGGCCGACTATTGGAAATAAAGTAATCGATAAATTCAATATTGCCATAATCATCAAAAATCGAAATTTTTCGTTCAAATGGACGTTCGAAACTTCAGGCGAGGCATGATTTTTCATTTACACACCGCCTCCTTCGCGCGTATGAACGGAGAACCCTACCGTGACCGCGCAGCGTAGGCACCTCCGCCGGTAGTTTCGCAGCAAACGCACACGCGCGATCGCGTCCGCATACCGCGGATCGGCGCATACCTCGCGCGATAGTCCGCGGCGACACTGCCGGCTGCGCTTCTGTTCGACCCGCGTTTCAACGTCGTCGGTTCCGCAGTAAAGAGAGACTCACTCATCTTCGCTCTCCCTTTATTTCGTACTCCCAAAATATCCGGTAATAGAAAGAGGAAAAATCGCGCGATTCCTCTTCCTATTCGTTCGCCTCCGACTCTTTCCTCCGTCGCGTCTCGCCCATCGGCGGTGTGCGCATGACCCGCGGGGACTTTCGGTCCACGCCACACAACGCACGCAAGAGCCCTCGCGCTTGTGTTTACCAGAAAACTCGCGCGTACCCCGCGTCTTACGACGTTCTCGTGATTATTCACCGCGACGCGCGCCGAAACGCAAAACGTAGGAAAGAAGAATCACCTGGTTCCTGCCTCCAGGTCCCGACGCCGTCGTCTCTTTCCTATTCCACGAACGCCCGCGCGCACGCCTCATTCGCTCTCCGTCTCGCGCCTCGTGCGCGGTTGTCTCTCTGTTGTTTACCTGTAACGCGCAGCCGAATCCAGCATGGTAATCCTCATCCGCGAGGAGGCTGGCTCGTCTCGCGCATCATCGCGCGTCCCGGCACCGAACTTCACAAACTCTCGACTCGACGGCCGAGGAAAAAGGCGGCGGCGCACTTCTTTCCCCGTCACGACGCGGCACTTTTCTCCCGCTCTCCCACCCTGCCTCCGGCTTTCGCGCGACCCGCCGGCACCACGTATCACTCAATCGGGCCGTCGATCAGTGCGTCGTGAAAGACCGAGACCAGATTTCGGTCGAGCACTCGAAGCGACCGGGCTCCCACGGAAATAACTCCGATATTTTCGCGCACACAACCAACCATGAGCAGAGGCCGCACCGTACTGAGAGAACACATGATTTCGAGCGGCCTAGTACGTGCTCGCGCCATCGAGGGGGCAGCACTCTAGCGCGGGCTCGGCTCGAAGAGCGGCTCCATTTTCAACCACTTTCCATTCTCCGCGCGGCGTTTCCGGCGCGCGGTTCTTTCGTTTTTTGCGTTTATACGCGAGCGGTTCTCCGGAGAACGAATGAGATTGCACGATCGACGAGACTTAGCTTCTTCGCTGCGCGGACTCGGATTCCGCGACAGGATCATCCGCGAAGCAGCTCACGAGTTTGAAATCTGCGCAATAATTTATCCGATGTACACATTCGATCTTACGATTCGTCGGGGCGATCTTCTGCGATCGCTACTTCCCGATTTTCCGATACATTCGATTCGCCCTCGGTACCTTTTCACACGCATTGAGCGAAAAACCGATCTCGTCGCCATCGAATGCAAATTCCGCCTCACCACAACTTATTCCATTCGATCCTCGAGAATGAGCTGTCCGCACGCACGAGCGTATATTTACTCGCACGCATATAACTCCATTTTTAATCCGGACAACATCGCAACCGCACGATATTTCCTTCATTACTGAAACCCGATATCGAAAGCGAGCAATCGTATTACCGCCGAACGGCCGCAGGCGTTCGAGCGGTTCACGGGCGACGTCGAAGGCCCGCGCGCGCGCACGCGCTCAGTTCAAGATAAAGCTGCTTTACGGCTGTTTTTACGACGCGTCATCTCGTCGCTATTTTTAGCCAAAAGTTTGTAAATACCGCGATCCCACATATATATCCGCCCCTTATCGGCCTCTCCCACCGATCTCTCGAAATCGTCCGGAATCGAGACCGGCGCCGACGACGAAAGCGTTTCGCGTTGCGACGACAATTCCACGTCAGATGCAAACTATATCGCGCCGATAACGACTATTTCCGTACGCCCATTCTCGCGCTTTCGGTCTGGCGATTTGTAAATCACGGCGCTAAAATCGCGCGGGAACGGCATATATTTTTCGCGCGCGTGTCGTTCACGTGTCGCGAACGTGAGCGCGCGGCGAAATCGAAAAGTCGCGGTCCGTTTCCAGGGTACCGGTACTATCTCGAGGCACGCGCGCAATAGCGTACACGCGATCAATTACCGTATCTCCGGATCGCCGTAGCGATAAGGGTACCTGATCGATAGACCGGTACCTGTATTAATTGACGATATCGCTCGATCTTTCGACGATCAAAAATAAACTACCGAAAACCGATATACCTTATGGCCAGTTACTCGAGTACCTACTTGTAAACGCGATTAATCGTCGTATCGATGGGATAGAATTAATTGCGTTTATATCTATGAGATTTTAATCAATGTCGATCTTATTAGTTTTCGATCGAAAATTTACCAGAGATAATCCTACTACACGGAGAGAGGAGTATATTAATTACTGTTACACTAGATAATAGATTTGACTTTTTGAGGAAAGTGTTGCGTTCATTGCTTTACTGTACGACAACAATCGACGTACGTTTAGTGAAGTTCATTAGATGTATCTATGTCAACTGTTGTCATACAGTAAAGCAATAATGAACGCAACACTGAGAAAAAAAGTAGTTGTGACAACTATATTTCGAACTCAACACTGCTCTAATTTTGTAATCAGCACCAGTATTACATAGTTATTGCAATAATTATTTCGTTCCGGTAACTAAAAATAGTTACGACTACTGTAAAAACTTTTGCTAATTACCAAACTTGAGCAGTTGAGTCCAGAATGGTTGTCACAACCACATTTATTCCTTTCAGTGAATACTTTTCCCAAAATGTCAAATGTATTATTTAGTATAACAGTGATTAATATACTCTTCTCTCCGTGATGCTAAAATAAATAAACGAGTACTCGAACTACCTCTTCCTTTCCTTATACAAATCCCGGTAATTAGGTGCCGACTTGACTACCCCGTTTCACCCTGTCCTCCCTCGACCACCTCGCATCGCAAGTCGCAATTGTAACCGCGCGCGCGTGTGCCGCAGCCGTTGTGTCAATTACCCATGCATTCGCCAACTGCTTGCAAATCCATAGTCTGGAGCGCATAATCTTATTTGCCGCCGCAAATAGTCGACGTTAAACGATATAACGATACCCGTGCAGATACGCGCTCCGTTCCAGCCGGTTGTGCGAGAGACGACGTCGTCTCTCCCGATCGGGGGCGTTATTGTACCGACGGAAAGTCTAAAACGCGTGGTCGATCGGTCTATGGATTGCAGGTGAAACGAGGGGAGATAAAATTGGTTGGCGTAACTGTAACGTAACTTTCGGCGGAATACCAAACAACGAAGACAAGACTCCAGGAAAGATCGGTTCCTCGATCGGGAGGCTCTAACCGCTCACCGGAAGTCACACTCGGTGTCCCCCCTTACGGAAAAAATTCCTACGCTCTCTCTCTCTCCTCTTATCACCGCGAGAAAAGACCGCCTTACCTTTCGAACCGTGCAGCTGTAACACGGCTGCCGTAAAAAAGGAAGCGAGCGCAATTCATTTTCGTGCCGTGTACACAACGACAGTTAGCAACAGTGACGTGTACAGCGACGCGGGGAAGCGCCGATTGGCTGGCCAACACAGCTGCTATCTTATCTTCCTAGTAGTGTCGACACTCGGCTCGCCGTACGAGATGAGGCACGCCCGCACCCCACGATCGTAACCAAAGCTGCATGCAGCTCTAGTTCTCTCTCTTAACCCTATCTCCCTTTCCCTATTTATTTTTCACTTTTACTTATTTTTACTTTTACTATTTTCTCTTACTTATTAGAAATTCAGAAGCATCGCTTCGATATCCGAGAGACGACGCTCCGCGGATTCGCGTGCGTTTCGCGAATGTATCGCGTGGACGCGTTAATTTATGGTAAATCGTTGCCTTTCCGTGCGACGATCAACGAAGAACTTTGACTTCGTTAGCCACTCGATATACGGAGGGCATTCTTTCCACGTGACGAAAATAGTCACCGCGCGATTAGCGCTGGTCGTTATGTCGATGTATTAATAGCACCGCCACGCGCTAATCGCCGATGCGTCGATTAGCCGCGATCGCGGGAGGGGAGAATTTAATAGAAGCGTTTTCGATCGCGAGAACATAATCCCCCGAACGCATTTTATCTCGTGCAAAATAAGCGCTCCGATATAGGGAGATAGCCGGGCATTAGCGCGGTACAGGTGCGAGCGATGGAGAGATAAGTTATTCGTCCCTCCATATACTTATCTCTATATAGTAGTCGAGAGCTCCGCTACGGCGGGGAGGAAAAGGGGTGAGAAGCGTCTGCCGCTGGGAGAGACCTGGAAAATAGTTTGTACTGCTTTCGTTGGTAAATAGTTTCGTATGTGCGCAGCTTTTTCACTCTATCGATGTAACAATACAATTTACTTAGCGAGAAAACCATTTATTTATAGTCTATAAACGTTTGTTTGAATATGGCGAAATAAGCATTTGGTTTGATCAAGTAACTCTATGAGGCTAAACTTACACGCCAGAAAAGGAACTTCAATCGTTATTATCTCGTTATTTATGAATTTCAGGCCTGCATCAATATAAGACTTTGTTATAGATAAAAATATAATCTTCAAAAAAGTATTATATAAATATGAGCCAAAAGCTCATATATAATGAAATAATAGTGATTAAAATTCCTTTCCTAACGAATAAATTTAGCTTCATATAAAATATTCGTTAACTATTACGAAATTTATTCAACAAAATTAAATTCTTCGAAGGAACTATTTGAATGAAATAAATATTTTAATAATAATCATATATTTTCTTGCCTCAACGATTTATTTATTTCGCCGTATTTGAAATTACATTTATTAACTATCAATGAACTATTTTCTCGGTACGAATCTCTTTAAGAGGGGGAAAGAGTGGAAAATCGGGAAAATAATTCGATAAAAAATTGTCTACTGTGCGAAATAGGATGAGCCAAACTCAATATCGATCTTGACTATTCTCATCGATCGCGTCGTCGTCGTCGTCGTCGTCGTTCCCGACGCGTAGGTGGAAGCGGTGTCTGACATTACGGCGCCGCTTGACAACCTATATAAACAATCGGCCATTACCCGCTGTTATACGATAATGATGCTTGACGTCAAATATTAAATGATTTCGCTGCGTGAATCAGGCTGCTTAAATTGTCCGACTAGATTGGATGATAGCCGCCTGCTAAGTTGGCCGACAACCGCTTCGCCGTAAATAAGATGGTGCCTGCTCCGCGCAGGGTCGTCTCGATCTTAGAGAAGAAGGAGGAGGAAAGGGAGGAGGACCGCTTCTTCGTCTCGAGAGGGGCGTCCGTCCGAGGAAAATTGCATCACCGAGTCCATTGAGGATCTTCACGATTTAATCGCTAATCGCACTCGCTCTAAACTCGCGAAAACTCGTTAACTTTGTTCCGGTTATCTTTTCATTACCGGGAGTTAAATGTTTTCAAGATTCGCCCGCGTTACGTACGCATACGCGTGTGTATACTTAGTGGAAATGTATGCAAGTTGCAGGTGCACAACGCCGACAGTGAAGAAAAAGAATAAGAAGAAGACGACGAAGACAACGACGAAGACGACGACTGGCGGTTGTCACCGTAAGAAAGTCGAATTAACGACAACCGTCCCACGCGATACCGGCACTAACGATATCCGATGGTCGCTTGAAATTCATTAGTAGGCTGCTTTGGCGCGCGGACGATAAATTACGAGCATGGTGGGAGCCTGTGTAATTACCGGCAAGCCGGGATGACCGGTGGCTGCCAAAAATAGAATAGAAGGAGGAGGAAGAAATGGATACCTATTTTCCCTCCTCGACTTTCCTTTTCGTCGTCTCGCGTCGCCGTCCTTTCCGTTTACCCGTGAGAATCGGTCGGACGCGCCTGCGACCCCGAAACCCTTCGCGCTAGAATGCCAAGCTCGTCACGTAGTCGAAGGCGCTTCCCTCTCGGAGTTGGCATTCCTTTCGCGTAGGAAAACACGTTCTTGTCGCAGATATATCGGCGTTTCTCTCGTGACCCTTGCGTGTGATCGACCTTAACGTTCCAGCGTCGGTACACGTATAAACTGCATACACGCGCGCGGTCGACTTTAAAGCGGATGCAGCAGGACGTATCTGACGAAACGACGATGCGTCTATCGACTGTCGATTGGTTTCTTATCGACTCGCGCGTACGCAATTGCGTAGGTACATTTGCGTCGTAGATTTGCATACCATCATGCGCGTGCTTATCCATGGGTAACGACCGGAGATGCCTACATCGATAAAATCGAGAATCGTTGTCGAATCGCTGGGAAAGCAAGTGGTGGTTCAGCTATCATCGCTTGTTCTTCTGCAGTTTCTATCGTGATTATTTCGCAAGCGGTGAACTTTTCGACTAAATCGGTAGAATACTTTTTTTAAGATTATACTTTGTTCTATTAAAAAAAGCTCTATATCAATATCCTTCAAAAATGTACAGGACGTTAAATAATTGCCATTGAAGCTGAGAGGAAGAAATTACAGTTAGACTGATTGCATCCTCAGCAACTAATTCGTTAAACGACCCACCGATCTCGTCGAAATGTAGACGCGGAATCGTAGGACGAAGCAATAAACGAGCCGCCTCCGTGTAACTAAATTTAATATACGTTTCTCAAACAATAATAAATTATCCGAAGTTACATTCTCCGAGTTATTGTCGTCCGGGTGTAATGCTCGCTCGTATGAATATCGCGCTTTATGGTTCGTCTATGGCGAAAAGATGGTACCGCGATCGAGCGAAGAACCGGACAATAATAAATTATCCGAAGATACATTCTCCGAGTTATTGTCGTCCGGATGTAATGTTCGCTCGTACGAATATCGCGCTCTATGGCTCGTCTATCGCGAAAAGACGGTACCGCGATCAAGCGAAGAACCGGTACGTAATAACATTTATCCTCGGTCGAAAGCCGAAGAATCTCGAGCCGCGATCGACGGGGCGATCCCGTCGATCTCCTCGAGACCTCGAAGACGGCTCCGCCGTAAACGCGCAGGAAATACCACGCTAAACTTGACTAGACGCTTGAATTGAACGCGAGAGCGAAAATCTTACATATATTTAAATACCGATAAAAGCACGAGCCTTCTTGATTGTCTAAGCTATAAGAATCATTACGTCTATGTCTCGCGTGAACGCCCCTTATACGAAAATACTTACGAACGATATTACCGATAGTCTCTCTCTTTGTACGCACGGCTATACGCTTTGGTATCGAATCGCTCCTCGCGGGCGGGGACGGAGTAAGTGGGTCTCCGCGGAATGTCGCGACACCTGTTTCGGCAACCCACCGACCACCGTATCTCCGTCGTTCCTCGAATTTCCGTTCTAAAATTAACGACGATGAAAATCGTCGATGACTCTCGACGTCGTCGACGCGCCAGCCTCTTTTCGCTCGCTCCTCCGAGTGCCGAGTTTCTCGTGAAAGTGTCCGCCGAGAGTGGAGGAATTTAACGATACCGTCGCGTGACTGGAAGATGAGGAGCGACGAGTCGATGTACCTGGAACGCGAGATACTCGAACGTCTCCGACGATATAACGATACTTCCAACGAGAGTTCAGTCCCAATCGTCGAATCGCCCACGACCATCAAACCATCCTTTCGCTCACTCTTCCTCGGTTCCACCCTCGTCCCGACAAAATTGTTCCTTACTGAGCCGCTCGAGCGGGCGAATAAATCAGAGGCGTCATGTCCCACCCGTCGATCTCTTCGGTCGACTGTGCCGCGCGACGAGTCGAATTCAGAATGGTGGAGCTGTGCCTGGGACTGCTGGGTGCCGATCTGCAGGCAAACTGGGCGCCTAATGGCCTGAAACGGAAGCTCTTTGAAGCCAGAGAACGGAAGGAGTCGTTGTACGACGCCGGGAGATGCTGCAACACTGGCACGCTATTGGCCAGTCCTTCTTCTTCGTTTCCCTCTTCTTCTTCCTCTTCCTCCTCCTCCTCCTCCTCCTCCTCGGCCTCTGCTTTCACTCTCATCATCTCCTTAGCTCCTCGCTCCAACCGAAGGAGCTGGGAAGACACCATCAGCGCGACGGGTGACGCCGCATCGCACAACTTCTCCACGCAGGGGCAGGAATTGCTGGAAGAACGCATCGAGTCCATCATGCACATCGACCTACCGCTGGAGGAATGATCCTTCAGCTTGCACGGGCTGCTGTCGACGATGCACTCCAGCTGACTGCCGCTCCGCGCGCTCTTCTGGTCCAGATGGTCCGAGCTGGCGAATCTCAGTCTCTTCGGGGACTCGCTGGAGCAGCGCAGGAACGTAGTTCTGGCGAGGGACTTGTTCTTCAGGGAACTTCGGGGTACCAGGGGATCCGTGGGGTGGCTGCGCTTTCCATTGGCGCAGCCGTTCTGCGTCCGTCGGACCGTTCGCTCTTGGGAGCGTTGCTCTCGCAGCGTTGGATCCTCGCCTATTAAAAAATACGTCAGTCGATCGCCTTTGCCCTTCATCGATACGACGCCTCGATCGATCAGTCTGAAGCCGCCCAATTCGTCGAGTAGCAACTTTGTCTCTCCGCTGCAGTGGATCTTCAGGGCTGTCAAGGGGGAATGCGAGTAATATCGAAATGAGAGTCTTTTTGCGATGAATAGGTGGTTTAATAGTGAATAACAGTGAAGCGTCTTACGTAATCCAGTTGACTCCATGCGACTGGCGGTGTTCACCGTGTCGCCGAAGAGGCAGTACCGTGGCATTTTCAGCCCCACCACTCCAGCACAGACCGGACCTGCAATCGATGCGTCGTCGGTCAGTAGAAAGGCCGCGGTATTTCTCTCGAATATAGGAGTCTCTCCGGTAATAAGCACGTACCAGAGTGAATACCGATTCGCAATTGCAGTTTATCGAGAGGCCTGTGACGTATCGTGAACTGCTTGACCGCGTCCAAGAGGCAGAGGGACATGCTGGCTATTTCTCCGGCGTGCTGAATTCCGTTTCTTATTGGCAGGCCGCTCACCTGCCGAGTGAACGACGATTTCTCGTTTACATTGATTCCGGAAAGTTTGCGTGGTCGTTTGAAATGAGATGAAAATTTCTCGTCGCGAATACTTGCCACCATGTACGCATCGCCGATAGTTTCCACTTTGTAGACGTCGTAATTCTCGATGGTCGAGTCGAAGCAAGTATAGAGATCGTTCAAGAAATCAACGACCTGAGGACAACGGCGACATTTCTAGAACGTGCGATACGTGACATTCTCAGGGGAGGATGATTCGTTGCACTTACTTGCAGCGCTGTGCTCTCGGCCGACATCGACGTGAAGCCGACGATGTCGCTGAAGTAAATGGTGACGCAGTCGAAGCTCTCCGCTTCGACCTTGTGACCACGTTTCAATTGCTCCGCCACGTAACGAGGCAGCATCTCGTACAGCAGAGCGTCTAGTTATACGAAATAGACGAGTAAAGCATACTCCTAATTTTAATTCATCCACCGTCTTCTGCTTCAGGGGAGTACTAACGAAGCTTCTATATCGCCTCTCCGTTTCACCTATCTATCCCTCTCTCAACCCTCCCACCCTCGCGCTGACCCTTCTTCCTCATTATTCGTCGTCGACGGAGGCGACACTGTCGTTAGCAAAACATCCGCGTTGCTCGCGAAGCGAGACGAGAAATAATTGGCAGTCATCCTGCGTATCGAGTTGCCAAAATATTCGTTGAGATAAATTGGAGCATCTTTTATTTCGGGTCGAGTTAAAAAATGTCGCGCAAAACAACCTCGCTTCATTAATAAATAATCAAATACAAACGCATTACCCGTCTTTTTCTTTTCCTCCGACAACTGATCCGTCCGCTCGTCGACCAGCGCTTCCAAGTTGTTCGCGTACTTCTCCATCATGGCCATCATGTTGTCGAATATGTTCGCCTTCCTGTTACAACCCCATCATTCAACGCGGTGAAGCGCTGAAGCGCCACGTTACGTCGTGTTCTCTCTACTTACATGCCTTTCCTCAGAGGCCGCAACTTATTTCGCACCATTTTAAAATCCGGACGCGCTTCGGGGTTCTCCGACCAACACTCGAGCAGGCAATCCCGCACGAAGTCGAAGACATTCTCGAGCTGCTCCAGGGGTGGTCTGTACGCGGGAATACGTCGAACGACGATTTAGACGCATACCGATTTCATACCCGCAGGTACCATTTCCCCCGGCTCTTCTCGATCTATTTCAACCAGCTCACGCGTCGACCGCTTAAATTGAAACCCACCTAAACGGAGGCACTCCCGGCTCCCTCGCGATGACCCTCTTCAGAATCTCTGGCGCGGACAAATCCGTCAGACCGAACGGCCCGTGTCGTCCTTGCATCTCGTAGAGCACTATAGCGAACGAGTACACGTCGCCCTTCTGATGATCCCTCACCGAAGGCTCGCCAATCTGCGGGGATCGAAGCAATTCCGGGGCTCGATACAGCAGCCCTGTCGGCGAGAGAGAAAGAGAAAGAGAAAGAGAGAGGGAGAACAGGTTCCTCGGTCATGGTCGCGTCTGGCAATGAAACTCGAATGGCCTGGCCGCATCGCGTGTCGAGCATGACGAGGATGCGAGAAGAGATGAGAAAGAGAGAGAGGGGGGAGTGAGACCAGAATCGTCTCTTCTCATCGATACACCGAAGATGCATTACAGACCGTCGACTTCTTACCTTGGTACTTCTTCATGATCTCCACGGGTTCGTACTCGGCGTCGCGCTTGAACTCGTGCAGTCCGAAATCGGCGATCTTGACGACCCACCGCGAGTCCACGAGACAGTTGGAGGTCTTCAGGGAGCCGTGGAAGCGTATCACCGATTCGTGCAGGTATACCATTCCCTGGAAGGCGCAATCGCGTCAGAGTAAAACGGAAAAAGTTGCGCGAACGAGCGGTGTCCATCGCGATACCACGCTTTCCATCGGGGGTGATCAACGCGGAATGTCTTAGGGTGGAATCGAGGGGGAGCGACGTATCCTCTCGCGCGCGTGTTACACGTCGCAAGCGGCGGGGCAACGCGGAACGAGGTGAGAACCGAGTTCCCCTTCTCCGAGCAACCCTTTCGCGCGGAAGGGTGAACTCGTTCTCGCGCGTCGAGGGACTCCCTTAATTTAATCTCCAAACAAGGACAACGTTCGGAATTGCAAATGCGCGCGGACTCTCGTCGTTGTCTCGCACGTTCAATTAATTCGGCGTTCCGCGCTGTGCGTACTTCCCACCTAATTCTCCCCTTAACGCGAAAACTTCGGCTCGTAACTTTCCTCGTAAGACGGCGGCACGATCGATCGAGACACTCCATCGGGAGCGGAATTCGCGACGTGCGAAATGTACGTACCCTGATGATGTCGCCGACCAGCGAAGCCATGAACACGTTGTCGAGCTTCATGTCCTCGTTGTCCAAAATATCCTGCAAACGACACGTTAGCTGTAGGTCGAGCGTGACTAGGAAGATGACGAAGAGGAGCCGGATAGACGACGACAAGATCACCTTGAGGCTGCCGCGCGCGCAGTACTCCACGACGATGCAGATGTTGGGTGGATCGGTGCAAGCTCCGACGAAGGCGTTCAGGTTGTCGTGCCTCAGATCGCGCAGCTGAAAGTTACGCAGATGGGGACGCGCGATGAGAGGAGGGCGGGCAATGATTAACGAAGAACGAATGGAAATTGAGAGAAGGAAATGCTCCGCTCTATCGCGATGCGATAAACAGGACCCTTCCTCCTTCGGCCCTTACACGCGAGAACGAAGAGAAACGGCGTTATTATTCTCCCGACAATAATGGAGATTCCTTTCCGCGGCGAACAAAGAAGAGGTCCTCGCCTCCTCGGCCGAGTCACTCCTCGGAGCAAGTCACTCACCATCTTCAGCTCCATCTTCATCCCCCTCGTGATCTCGATCGATTTCTTTTTCACTCTCTTCACGGCGTAAATCCTACCCTTGTAGACGCCGATTTGAGTGTAGATCATGTTGTACCGGAAGTCCGCGTCGGGATTTGAGCTCAGTGAGATCTGACTGGTCCTCACCACCGGTTGCGTTGATGACTGAAGGGGACGAACGAGTGTGTCACGGTTAATCACGACGAATCGACGCGTGCGAGCGATTCAGAGAAACGAAGATCAAGCTGAAGAGACGTTAATAATTGGCAGAGAATGAGGAAAACCTTGGAATTGTTTCTGACGGCGTCGCAATTGCCCGTCGCCACTGCCACCGTCTCTTCCTCGCTCTCCTTCTTCTGCTCCTTAATCTGAATCTCCTTGTAGTTCACCTTCCAGAGGAGCGAATCCAGCTCCTGTTCGTATTTCCAATTCCTGTAGAGCACCAGCGCGATGGCCGTTAGTATCAGCAGCAAGCCCCCCGCGACGCCGCCTACTATTTCTCCCGTGTGAGCTGACGAATCATATTATAAAAGACTTTAATCGGACGATAAATCTTTTCGAGAGCGATTGGCCGTGTCCTCCTCCTCTTCCTCGTCCTCTCTTCTACTCCCCCTCCTCCTCCTCCTCATCCGCCTCGGTACGGAAAAAGCTGACGCGTGAGAATTTCTCCTTACACCTATACTTAGACTCGTACGGGTATACCGTATCACGTGATATCGTTTATCTCGAAATTTTCCTCGCTGCAGCAAGTCGGGGAGGAGGAGGAGGAGCAGGAGGCTCTTGCAAAGCGCTCGAGAGACGATCCCAGCGAGACAGAAGCGGCTGACCCGGGCGCGGAGAGCTTTCGGACGCGTGGACGGTTACCGATTGCAAGCACTTGCGCGTACGCGAGTGAGGAAGCTCCAGGGATATGCAATAGCGAGCGCGCGAGAGGCTACGAGGAGAAAACAGTTCTGTCGTCGCTAAGGAATTGCCCTGAGCCGTCTTATCGATCGCAACAGAACTGTTTTCGTTGAATTTCCTACACATACATGGTATACGTACTGGTGCACTTTTCGCCGTGGTATCCGCAGCGAGGTTCGTCGATCGGTGGTCCAGCGCCGGCCCAGGATATATCTCTCATGAGGCGCAGTTTCTGTAAGGTGAAAATAACGATAGCGACGACGGGAACGATGGATTATTTATAACGCCTCTCTGTTTTCACATTTACCGGCAGACTCGTGCTTTCCTCCTTGCCCACGAAATAGCCGATGGGATAGAGGCCGTGACCGTTGACCGGATGTTTATCGAGGGCGATCAGCGTGTAGTTCCCCTCCGCGTCGCCGTTCTCGTCCATGTACACTATGTACCTGCGCGATTACGATGCGAGAGTAACGCACTCGATCGATTCGCGAGGAGCCGAAGAAGCCGCGAAGACGAACGAGCTAATTTATCAATCTCTCGATCCCGGCGTCCCGCGGGAAATGGAACGGACGTGGGTTCGCCGAGCGAGCGAGAGCGATCCCGGACGCTCGAAGCGCGCTAATGCACCTATATCGGCGAGGCCGCGGGTCGAGCGAGATCGATCGGATTAATTCGGGGGCATCTACTGTGAAATTGAATTGCCGCTGTGGGCATACAGACTTGTCCGTATTTTAGTTTTTTGAGTGACGCACCCCATCGCGCTCCGGTAATGGACGCCGTGGAGAGCAGCCACCATCTCCCTGCCGTTGAGGGGATCCCTCTCTTCATCCAGCGCCTGGAGCAGGGTGCGCTCGTAGAGATGGACCGCGTCGTAGAGGTAAGCTGTCTCCGGCGCTGCCTACCTTGTAGCAGAGAAGAGAACGGATATACGATCTGGCGATCTCTGGGACGATCGGCGTGGTTTGTAATCGGCTTGTCGACGCAGGGATGAGCGGATGATCAGAATGGGAATGTTCAAAATAAATAAATGTTTAAACGCGCGGTTCGTAAATCGAACGAAGAGTTTCTCTCTCTGTCTCTCTCCTTGAATCGGTTCATTTCCTCTCAACGTTGGAGCGCCAATCTCTAGTCACCTGAACGTAACCGCCGATGTGCGCCGGCGGATTGCTGAAGCAGAACGGCGGCTTCTTCCGGTACTCGTTGACCACCCGGCTGAAGTTGTCGTAGTTTATAGGCGCCGATGCGACGATTCCAAAGTAGTTTCGATAGGCTCTCAGGAGTTTGACTTCGGTATCCGTGTATAACATACTCTTGTGGAAGTACTTCCTGGGTCTATTTTCGTCGTACTGCTCGATGTCGACCCCGACTACCCAGTATTCACCTGAACACATGAAAAATGTCGCTCGTCGAGAAGAGAATCCCTCGGGGAACGGTAACTGCTATTCGATACACCCAAAAATAAATTTTTATTTAGACCCTACATTGAAAAAAACCTTCTGATCTACTCTAGAGTGTACACTGTAAAAAAATGTGTATTTTTAATATATTTTTATGTAAAGTTATTTTCCAAAACGTGATATTATCAAAATTAATATACTCGGTAATTATGAAAATTAATATATTTCCTTGCGATACTTCTCTTATAAATTTTATAACGGAGTATATTAATTTGTTTAGTGTACCCGATATTTTGTGACAGTAGAATTATACCTTTCTCCAGCAGCTTCTCTTCCTCCAGCGCCATCAGCAATGCGGCATGGTCGTAATAATCCCCCAAGATGACGTATACTGGAAGAAAAATAAACCAACCCTTCGGTCAGTGACGAAGGGAAGCTCTCGATGTTAAAAATTCGTCAACCGATTCAATTTTCATTGAGTGCTCGTCGCGTCGGGGCTTTCCTATTTCATTTTCAATTCAGACGAGGAGAGGCAATTTTACGCTATACGAAGTTTCGTCTCCGCGAGAGGCGAGCGAGTGCCGCTATGAAGAGCGAACGAGCTCCACACGCGCGCGCGACTTTAGCGCGGGCACGATTTTCGATACAGAGTCGTAAAAGCCAAAAGTCACGGACTCGGAATTATATCCTCGGCTGGCCGCAACTTCTCGAGATTCCCTCTTGCGTCTTCCATTATCCGGTCGCTTTTCGGAATCGTCACCTAATGTAAGAGCGGGGAGGTTTTCTCATTTTCGGACTTTGCTCGTTTCTCTCTTTCTCTCTCTCTCTCTCTCTCTCTCTCTCTCTCTCTCTCTCTCTCTCTCTCTCCATCTCTCATCAGGCTGATACTCATCAGGGTTTTAAGAGGAGACTCTTCGCTTGACTGCTTGATTTGAGCATATAAGGTTGCAGTGGTTGTACGAGGCGATGTATCTTTATTCATTAATTTGTCTTTTTTGTTTATTTATCGTAATTGCTCTTTACCGTTCCTTTGTCTCTTTCTGTATCTATTCTTACACTGAGAAAAATTAATAATTGCTAGTGTGAAGAGAAAATATCTTAAATCTCTCTCTCAAGAATATGTAACCTTAACAATTTTTAAGAATACAAATTCCTGATAGAAGAATAAATATTCTTGATTCAAGGATATTTTCGTTGGGACAAGAAATTCTTCCTGCACGAAAAAAATATAATTATTCTATCAGACATCATCTTGCACGAAGAAAATCACGGCTTGATCTTTGGACGGAAAATATTTTTTTTGTTTGGCACCAGCAATTATTTCTCTCAGTGTAAGGGATTTATCCCAGAGTTATATATATAATAAACTGCTTCTTCCTCCTCCTCTCTCGGTGCACTAAAAGAAATGGATCTTTCTCGCGAGGATACCGCCGAGGACCTCCAGAGACAGGAATAAAATGACCCTCCGAATAACGTAATTAAGCCGCCCCTTGTTTCTCCTCTTCCGGATTCGTTAGCCAACGAATCCCGATGTATCTCGTCTGTATACGTTCGCTCTATCTTCCGTCTAAACTCAACATTTCGTTGGCAGCTGTCACGTCCCATTTAGAAAATCGAATTAGTTTCTCTTCCCCGTATTAAATGTACGCGTAAAAATGAACGCGCGCGTGGAATACGAAGAAGGTAGAAGTTGCCGCGCGTATGCGGGTCGGGTCATCCCCTATGCGAGGCGAGCGATGTCGCAATGACTAGTCGAGGAAGCGGAATGCGGGTGTCGCGATTACCTGTCGCGTCGTATGTACTCTTCTTCCTTTCACTTCACCTCTCGGCGTCATTTCCAAGCGTACAATGAACGTTTTTTCCATACCCTCCCCTTTCGTCTCCCTCGTCGAATTACGAAACTCGTGCCGGCGGCGGGTCGTTCCCTTTTCGCGCGGAAACCGTCGATTCTTCGCGCAGATGTCACAAGCGAAGTTCGAAATTCACTGCTCCGTCGGTGGAACAAAGTTTCACCGCGAAGTCTCCTCCCTTCATCCGCTAATTAATGATCCCCCGCGACGCCCCGACCGAACGCATCCCTCATTCACGACGACTTCGAGCGACGCTCGCACGCTCCTCGAAGATTCGGAGGATCGGCGTCTCGCCGAAATTAACGACGATGACGCGACGCGACTCGCGCGTCCTTCGAACCCACCCCCGGGAGGCGAGGGAGGAAGATGAATTAATGGAGACCCCGCCGTAATTCGCGCGTGTCGCGTCGAGATAATATAAATCTCGTTATTTATTAATCGAGCCTGCGGATGTCATCCTATTATGCCGCGGCACGATTCGTTATCGCGTTCTTTTTCGATTCGCCCGCGTTGAACGAAGAGTCTCGCTCCCGCTTCCGGTGTGGGAGAGGTAACGCGGGAATACCGGAAAGACGCTACTTCGATCGGAAGTTGAATTTCGGGATATCCAGCGACGCTCGCCTCGACCGTACGCGCGCGAGTAACTTACTTCGCGTCTCGCGATATGTGTCGCGCACGTGCTGGTGAAACGGATTGTCCATGTAGATCTTCGCGTGATAGGGCTGCTCCCAGCAGCGCAGAAAGTTCACGCTTATGTCGGCTGCCTCGAACGCCGACAGGATCGTATTGGCCACCGTGGTCATCTTGTTAAACTCGAAGACACTTGAGTTCATGTACATGAAGGTCACCTGGAAAATTTCGACCGCTCGAACTACACACTGTGACGTATGACATATAGTTTTGCTTTCTTTAAACGTAATACTATTATGTCCATAATTATTAAAATATGTATCATAATATCATATTATGCCAGGACATGATAAAAACTAATTAAATTTATGCCAACGCATAATATTAATTGAGCGCAACTCCTGTAATATTCCATACATTTGGAATTAATTTTAAGCTCACTTATAATTTTAACTAATTTCTTTTATTCCGTGACATAATAAGAATTTTTCCAAACCATTTCTCATTTTCTCTTAAACAAAGAATCTATTTTTCATTTGACATTTAAAATGATTGCTAGTAAAAAGCAAAACTACGTGCCACAGTGACGCGTGGATGTATCGATGTACTCGACAGGTGCCGACGGACGCACTTCCGGCTATCCGTCGCGAGACGAACGGGACGAAGACGCGAGCGAAAAAAGACGAATATCGCGCGCGTGCCTATACGTATACGCCCGCGCGGTTTATGGCGAATAATATGTACGGGGACAATTTCGAAGGACCGTCGTGCCAAGTCAGAGAGCGGAGCTCTCGTCGCCTATCATTCGCTGCTTTTTACGAGGCGCCTACACGCATCGACTGCGAACTACGGGACGGACGTTTCTGCCCGGAGGCACGACCCCGGAGAAAAGTTAGTATCCCCGCGGTCTCTCTCCCTCCCCGTCGTCTCTTTTACGTGCTTTCCGGGACAAAGGCCCGTCGTCCGGTACCGGGTTGAAGAGGAAAAGTTACAGCGTCACCCGCGCGCGCGCGATATCTTCTTCAATTTCTATTTCTTTTTATATCGTATACCGTAACGTACGCACTGTATATAATATGATAAACGCTCTTCGGTTAGAGCGGCGTGGGTCGTATATCGTCGACGCGGGGCTGGTTTTCGTCCAGTGAAAGGGGTTGTGTAGAAATAATAATTACGGCAGATACCATTATTCAAAATACAGAGATAAAAAATTTCCAAACTACAAACTCTCGAGCTATCAACTAAATATATAGTTATATCGACAAATATGTAGGTTAAATAACTAAAATTTAATTGAGGTAACTTGATACTCAGCTGCTTCAATTAAATATTTCTTCAAATAACTATACATCTAGTTGGTCGCTTGTAACTTCAAAATATATATGTATATATAGGTATATATTTATATTCATATACAGTCCAACTAAACACGCAATGAAAATTAAGTAATTACTTAATTTTTAATTTTAACGAAATGTAACCTTCAACCCAAACAGTTTAGTTGGAACAACTAAATTTTTTGCTCAGTATAAAATTGACAGGAATTTTTCGAGACGAGGGAAGAAAGCGCTCCCTCAATTATACTCGCATGCATTACACTCGCGCCCGCGATGAATGCGTAAACGTCGATTCCCCTCCCGCCGAAGGAGTCGACCCAGAAAATCAGGACGAGAGCAACTCTACCGGGAAAAGCGAGCGAGCACGTTCGCGGAAAGTTTATTTCGACGCGCACCACGAGTCCCGAGGTGTACGAACCCGGCGTTTATCAATGACCTCGCGAAAGTTGGCAGGCGACAGTGTCGGGAAGCGGAGGTTCGCGGAATTTATGCGCAGCGTGCTCCAGTGCGATCGTTTCTGAGAAAGGGCACGGAACGCGCGGTGCTTCGACGTTTCGCGCTTCCCCCGGCTGTTTTTCTTCCCCCGCGTAAAACGCGCGAGGGCGGAGAGAGGGTTCGAAGGAGGCGGAAGCTTTCGAGCAGGAGAGGAGCGGGAAGAAATAAATATATGAGACTCTGAGAGGACTAAATGTCGCGCGATCGTCGGTCCACTTACTTTGGTCCAGTTGAACGCCTTGAGAACGGAAACGACGGATTTCGATATCTGCGTGTCCGGGGGGCGTGTCCTGGCGAAGGTAGGAAACTGCCTCTTGTCGGACGTGTCTCGGTGCGTGCAGAACTGCGATTCAAGCGAATGGAAATTAGTTTTCCATCGTGACGAGTGAGGAAATGCCTTGCTAAATTCGTCCTTTCCTACTGACTCCCCCAGCCCCCATTATTTCAACCCTTTCGAGAGCACATTTTCGATAGACTTTCCCTCTCGACTCGAGAGCCGACGTTTCGAAATTTATGGAGGCATTTTCGCACACCAACCGAAGTTCCTCGAGTCAATTATCGAAATAAAGATCTACTATTTCATCCGCCCCCTCGTATCTCGGATGAAAGGAGGATTTTCCCCGAGTGAAAACGCGACGGAAAGCTCGGTCTCGTCGAGTTTTGCTCTCTCGAGGGAGAGAGTCGTCCCAGCCGTATACCCTACACTCTACAAATTTATGGAGGTACCCACATTTATATACAGCGGATCAACGCGAGATTTCTCGCCGATATTTCCTCCTCCTCCTCCTCCTCCTCTTGTCCTTCGACATCCAATGTCAAATTCGCGCAACGATTCGACAACGATGACGACGACGACACCATCCCGCGTCAAAGTCGACGGAAATTCCAGATAAAATGCAAAAGGAAAAACGATGGACAGCGAAGCGTCGCCTCGCTCATCGGGCGAACTAGTTTCGGATTCGCGCGCTCAGTTTCTAGGCTGGTCTATTACCGTGCAGCGTGCGTCGAGAGCGAAAGCGGACACGCGTGACGGGCGGATGGATAGCGGGTGGTCGTGTACGCGTATAAACGTAGCGAGATTCGGTCTTTAAATAAAAAAATATTCATATTTCAAAATTCAATTTACAAACCGCACATGTAGATATATTCGATATCGCGCGAAAAAGAAAATATCCGAGAAAATAATTATTAATGTGTTTCTCTCTATCGTACAACATCGTGACGTCATCGAAACGCCAGAGAGACGCACTTATGTCAAGTTGCGAGTGCAAGAGAGATAGACTTACAATACGAAGACGTGGTTGCATTTCAAAATGTCGTTCTCCAACTTAGATAAGGCTTAATTTTGTCGACATTTTTTGAAAGCTGCGATAAAAAAAAATTGCCCAAAAACCGAATTACACGCGAGTGTATCGGCCTCGGCTCGACGGCAAAAGGCTTCGACGCTGTTTTCTCCATTTCTCCATTTCCGCCCCAAAGCGCTCGCCTCCGATATTTTCGTTCGCCAATGGGACTCGCACTCGCGCGCGCTCCTAAAAGTCCCGTTCGGCGCGATTGGAGGGGGAACGCAGTGGAATAAGTAATAGCCCGGCTATACGGTATACTTTGGCAGCTGAGAGAGAGAGAGACACGCCGGGCGAGGGTGAGCCGATGGAGGAAAAGGGAAAACATCGGCGTGCCCCGGAGAAATGGAGCGGCGATAAAGCAAACGTTTATCTGGAAAAGTTTCCCCATCGACGCGGGGGCAAAAGTCCGAATTCGAGAAGTTCGGCGCGTACCGGATACAAAAAGTAACCGGGTGATCGGCTCCGACGTTTCGTCGGATGCTGGATCGGCGCGCATTTGTTACCGTCCGACGGCGGCGGAGGAGCGTCGAAGCCTTTCGCGATTTCTCGACGTAACGAGGTAGAAGACGCGCCTCGCTCGTCGGAAAGATTGCGGGAAATACGTGTAGCGATTTATATACGATCGATCCTGTATATCAGAGAGTTTAGCGCGCGCAATCAGGTATAATAACTTTCCATGATATTTTCACGATTTCTAGCTGAGGTCTCTATACAGTAAAACCTCGTTTATCGCAACTCTCACTTATTGCAAGTCAGAAGTCTCGTTTACTGCAACCCCTCCGACTCCCACCGCGTGGCAGTCATGGCACGGTGGCCAATCACTAGCGACCAGTGCGAAATCGCCTTGAGTCGAGAAGCGAAGTGGGGGCCCCTCTCGAGTTGCGATAAAGGAGGAGCATACGATTCAAGGGGCTTGCAATAAACGAGGTTTTACTGTACTTTTCTATCGTACCCACGACTTTTTAAGTATTTCTGCCGAATTTTCCGCCCAAATAAAAACAAATATTTGTTTCAATAATTCTAGAAACAATTCTCACTGTTCCCTGCCATTGATCTCATCTGCGGGCATTAATGCGAAGCTGATCGATCGTACTCTTAACGTATCCGGAATCCAGAGACCATATAAATGTTATTACAATAAATAATTGAAGGGTTTATTACAAAAATCAGATATGTCCAATAGATATTTTTTCCACAAAGCCAACAGAAACGAGTTGGACTTATCTTATTTTTGCAGAATTCGGCTTATTTTTTGGTGAATTATATTCGGAGACTTGTACGCTTCTTGGTGAAGTAATAATGCGCATAAAATTCGGCGTGTCGAAAACTATATTACGATAAAATAAAATAATAAACGATTTTGGACTTGTCTGGTTTTTGCAATAAACCCTTCAATTGTTTCCGTAGCCCTGTGACTATTTTATATTTTTTAAAAATTCCATGATATTCCAATGATATTTCCACATGCAAAAAATTCCATGATATTTCCAAGACTTCCATGATCGCTAGACAGCCTCTATGCCTACGAACAATTGCACGTGAAACCTTTTCCCCAAGAAAAGTATACGTAAATACTATATCCTCTGGAAAGCCTCCGTACGAGGTTTCCCGCCAAATATATCCCCCCGACAAATATGCCTTCGGCAAATATTTCGGGACTTTTCTCCGAAGGGAGGGTGCAAAGAAGGATCCACCCCGAAGCGTATTCTCTCCGGCAATATTTTTTACGAAATAAAAGGGGCGTTGAAACTTCCGCGCGCGACCCTCGCAAGCACGAAGGACCTCCTCGTCGACGGCGACGAATTATCGAACGACTTTAATCGGCACGGCAGGCTCGCGTTCGGCTTTTCCGCTTCCGCTCTGCGACCGACCCAAAAATCACAGTCGAGATAAGTGCCTCGTTTCGTACGCGCTTCTAGATATTATCTGGTTGACTTAGAGGCCACACTCCACTGTTATCAATGGTCACCGCGGGGTCGACGCACGGACTATCGTCGGCGACGTCATCATCGTCGACGTCGTTTCAAAGTCCTGGATAAAAACGCGCGCTCGTACGCGAGGCAATTTCCAAAAGCGCGTTTGCACCGTGACGCCGCTATGCGGAGCCGAAAACTGCCGTCCAATCTCTCTGCGCGGCCGTCGATGCTGCAGTTCTCGCGAGTACGAAGTGTCCCTCTGCGGCGGGATTGCTCGAAAGAGATTCGTTCGCGGAGAGATAGAGAGCGAGACGGAGAAGACAAAAGAAACTGCAGCGACTGCACCGCGACGAGCGACGAAGGAGGGGGAAGTTTTCGGCTCCGCCGAAGTGCCCTCTCGAGCGGCGATTGCACCGCGAGGAGTGGTGCGCTCTCGTGTCTCCGCCAAATGTTCTGATTCCGACTCCGGCTCGTAACCGCGTCGCTAAAACGCCACGAAACGTCGATCGAGACGAGCTGCACGTCGACCTGTCTCGTCTCCCTCGCGGCCACGGCGCGCAAATAAACCGTAAATTCCGAGACGTCTTCCACGTAGACGCGGAAACGCTTCCACGTAGTCGACGTGCGGAAGCGTGACGAATGGCATCGACGGATCACCAATTCGGAGCTGTATTTGAAATTATACATTCCGTTTCTCCTCGAATCGATAACGTCGCGTGCTGGAATTTTTCGACGATCGCGCGGTTTAATTCGATGCGATCGTGCCGAGATGAGAGGGGGAATTGTTTTGTTTTGTTTTTTTTTCTAGCATTGCGAAAGGTTCTTCGGTAATAAGACGATCACGAATTAAAGTGGATGCATTTATTCCGAAATCGATCGTCGTTCTTACGAGAGAGGCGAGGAATTTTATGCCGCGAGGAATGAAATATTTGTTCCGATAAAACGTCGATCGTATAGACGTCTTCCACAGTGACGCAAACAAACTGTAAAGCCGAAGGCTTCCTCGCGTTAGTGAGATATGCACTCGTTCGTATTACCGATATACGTATAATCCTTACGTAAGATATCATCGGCAGATTGAAAGCCGCAGCCATGCGTCCCTCGTGGACGCAGGTTTCCTGCGGACCGATATAAGCGCTGACGTTCCTCGTTCTGAGATCCGCGGTAGCCAGGATGCTCATCTCCTCTTCCCCGTACGTCTCCATTACGATGAATTCCAGTCTGTGTCCGCGCCTGCCCAATTCTCCCGCGTTCACCTTCAATGAAGAGAGTAATATCCAAAATGTCATATGGACATTTTGCCAAAAATCTAAACCTCTGGAGCCTTATGTAATCATGCTGATTACAAAAAGCATCATTATTTCGTCGACACCTCAAATAAAGTCCAAGATATCGACGATTTTATGTTAATGGAAAACTTTTTTTTTTCTCAAAAAATCATCGATTACTCAGTGTTCTTTTGATATTTACGTGATAAATCGGTGATTTTCGGAATCAGTGTGAAAAAATGCATCGGATATAGAGTGGTCGGTCGGGAGTTCGATTCCAGAGATTTCGATTCTTGCCAAAAAGTCAAGGGGTATTGACTTTTTTTCAATTTTTCGCGAAAATCGAAATCTCTGGAATCGATCGCTAGACCATCCTATCTTATGTATTTTTTCGCACTAATTACGATAATCACGGCTATTAGGTCGATATCTCGAAGGAAATAGAAATAAAATATCAGTAATTTAATGCAACAGAATTTTTTTTTCCACGGAAAATCATCGCTATCTCGATATTCCTTTGAAATTTTCTCAATAAATCAATGACTTTCGAAATCAGCACGAAAAAATATATCGAATAGGATAATTGAGACCCCGATTCCAGAGATTACGGCATTTACCAAAAAGTCAAGTGGATATTTTTTAATTTTTCGCGAAAATCGAAATCTCCGGAATCGATCGCTCGGTCGTCCCGTCTTACGTATTTTTTCGCGCCGATTACGAAACGCACGATTATTAGGTCGACATCTCGAAGGAAATATCAACGATTTTATGTACCGAACATGCTCGACTTTCACCGCGAGGCCGAATTGTGGTTAAAGACGTGATTCTCGACGGCGAGTGGCCAAACTCTCGCGCTAAGTAGCTGTAGTACACTTTACGATCCCCTCGTATTATTGCGCCCCCGATATTCGTCGACGGTCTATTAAAGACACCGGGAGAACGAGGAAAATTGATGGAACCCCCGCGATCCTACCGTCGATGATTAATCGACATCGGATCGTCGCATCCAAGCATCCATATTCACGCGTAGGAGCCGACAGCAGGTATACAATAGAAGCAGAAGAACGGCCACGAGAGGAGCGGGAAAGCTCTGCAGCGGAGTTCTCTCTCTCTCTCTCTCTCTCTCTCTCTCGTCATCCGCGCGCAATATCCGGCCGTTAAGGACGTCCCGGCGATCCGCGCAGCATCTCCCGGACTGACAGAAGTGGCGAGAGATCTCGTTATCTCCCAACACGCGTACAAGTCGAAGAGGGAGGGAAATCGTACCGCCGGCTCACACGCAGAGGATGAAATGGAGAAGGAGAGCGGAAGAGGATCACCGCTCAAAACGGAAGCACGGAGCGCGGTACCTTACCTCCTCGACGGCGAGAGTGATCGCGCCAGATATCCGCAAGCCGGGGCGTTCGTACTCCAAGTCGCCCGGACGACGCTTCGAGCCGGTAATGTAGCCCAGGGTGAACGTCTCGGCGTCGACACCCTCGATGAGTAGCATGCGAACAGCCGTTAGGAGGAGACACGTCCGTTCCACGCGTGCTAGTAGCATGCCCCCGAGTGCAGGTCTTCATGCAACGGAAATGCAACGAAGATGATCGGTGAATAAATTTCTATATAGAGAAAAAAAACTAGTAGATTTGACTAAATTAGCGAACACGGGTGGAGAAACGCCGATGTAGTTACTTGATTAGAAATTATTTGACGAAAACAAGCAGTAGTCAAGTCTAGCAAATTACACAGGTTTACAAAAAAAAAAGTCCGGACTATTTGACCGGACCATGGTATTCCGACGTATTTTTGCGTCCTGAATCCGATCCCGAGGTCATCTGAGCCCCATCACGTCAGAAAAATGAGATTTGAAGGTCATTTAGAGGTTAAAATGACCATTTTTTGGAACTGGATCCGGGACAATTTCTCAAGCGACCTGTTGAGTTGGAGGGTAGCTGTTTAGGTCTTGAATACCTTCCAAACATTGGAATGGAGTCCTAAATCTCGACCGGGGCTATCACAGAACCACCCTAGTGGATAAAATGTTGCCATGATCGTTGTATCTCGCGGATTACGATCTCCCTGTCAAGGCATCCAATTCCGGCGATCCGTTCACTGTGACAGTGGACCCAGCACTGACCCTAATGGCCTTAGAACCTTGGAGTCATGCTCTGGGTGCTGCTCAGGGCAGTCCCATTTCCTTATTTATTTATTTCGAAATCTCGTTTTTCTGACGTGATGGGGCTCAGATGACCTCGGGATCGGATTCAGGACGCAAAAATACCTCGGAATACCATGGTCCGGTCAAATAGTCCGGACTTTTTTTTTTTTTGTAAACCTGTGTTATCGTTCAAGACGAACAAAAATTAATTGTAACATCTACAGAGTTTGTGGTAGAATGCGGGACAAGGCCAATTTATTGCTATGATAACTACAATTTTAGTAAAAATTACAGAAAACGCTTGCAACTTCTACGAGTTTTACTATAATTTTTACTAAAATTGTCGTTATCATAACGAGAAATTGGCATTGTTCCGAAATCAACCACAATTTTTTTTCCGTGTAGATCTGCGTGACCACTAATTCAGTCACAAATCTACCATACTTTTTTCTCACAACAGTGTATCTGCTGCTGTTGGAATTAGAAATAAAGTAGTCGAATCGCGATGGTACGTAACAAACGTCGGCCGTTATAATAAAAAATACGAAAGAGTCGAGCTTCTCGGGAACCACGAGCCATCGAACACCTCCCGAGTGGAAAGTGCGTCGAGAAAGGGGAGGAAGAGAGCGACGCGGAAAATCGTAGAGTGCTTTTGGAACACTTTAGCTCTTCGCTCGGTGCCGTTACAACGCGTACGTGTTCTGGTCTGGCGACACTGTAATGGACAGAACCGGTAAGCTCTACGGGGTCGCGCTTCAAACGATCAAGCACCCTGCAGAGATTCGACCGGGGCTTTAACCGGAAGTTCTCGACCGATTCACGAGATTACCTGTAACCATAGCTTCGCTACGTCATGCGTCACACCTTCGCCGAGTTTTATTTTCACGAAGATTAAGACTAATGTTCATAGTCAAATCTCAAGACACGAGACGTTCTCAAGACAGCGTTCTAATCAATGAGATACTTGCCAAGCCGTCTTGAGACCATCTCATTTCTTGAGATCTGACTATGAATACCGATCTAAAACACGGAAAAGTCACGAAATAAGCAACCGCTTCCACTTACTTTCTTGAAAAAAAAAATAATTCTGCAGTTCTAACAAAACTAGGTTTTGCCGAGAATTTTTTGCCACCATATCAAATACATTATTTGTGGCAGGAAAAAATATGTTCCATAACAGTAAAAATGTTTATTGGGATATTAATTATTATTACCGGAAAAAAAATTCACCGTGATTGTAAGGTTACATTTGCTGTCATCGAATATTCTTGCTGCTACAGATAATATTTTTATCATGATAGCAAAAAAGTTTGCAGCAGAACCTGGTTTCGCCATGACTGCAAAATCATTTCTTCCCGTGCGATCACACGCGGCACGTTCACCAAGGAGTATGTACCTACATACTCGGAACCGCAATCTCTCCGCGCGCGAGAGACTCGCCGCGTTTACCGTTAGAGACGCCTATCGAGAGGTGCCTATCGAGAACGATTAACGTTCCACTCGCTTCGACGCGTGTACGAATCTATCGACACTCCGGTTTGCCGTGATTCCGGACAAAAAAATACGACGTACCGAGAACGATCGAAAAAGTCGTGATTTTTCTCAAACGCGCGAAATTTTCCAAAGAATATCCCGTTTTACTCCGCGGTTAAATATACGGCTCTCCACGTCTTCCGCTGGAGACGCTCGCGGGCTCAGCTGTCGACAGTTCGTAACGAAATGATTTTCAGAGACGACTTTTTTTTTCTCTCGCCGCTTCTCCGTATCACGAGTCCGTTCGAGCGCGTCCAGCTTCGAACGGCCGACGAGAGAGACGACGGAGAAACGCGACGCGACGACTCTCTAAAATTTCCTCGACTCCGCGACGACCCTCGTCGTCGTCGTCGTCGTCCAACCCATAAATTTCGGTAGGGCCGGCTTCCCGCCCGGTTCTCCGCCTCGCGGAGACCGGGGTCAATTCGCGGACCAACTATTCCCTCCGAGTGCGAGCGTCCGGCGCGACAGGGTCTCCGAACCTCAAAGATGGGTCCAGTGTCTGCGCTTGATATTAATAATACCGCCGTTCGGTCTATTTTAACGACACGTCAAACCGTGCGAGGTCGTCGGACAGGCCTTTAAATATACGGTTCCGTCTTACATAATGGCCGTCTTCAAGGTTACGCCGTGTCGAGAAGAAGAGCAGCGGATCGTGCTCGTCACGTGTTTACACGCGTCACGGGGTGCATCGCTCGAGCGACGAGCGCGCGCTTTCGACGCGGTTGGGTGTTGCAACGGCGGCGCGGAGGCTTGGCGCGGGGGGCGGAAGGACCGCTTCTGGCGTGACAATTCGTCCTCGTTCTTCTTCAAAGCCACGTCGTCTCTTCATGTCGCAGCGATCGACCGGCGCTGTCCTTCGGCCGTCGTCTTTGGCCCTTTGTTGGTATAAACGCGGCGAACGGGTTTCGATGCGGCTGCGAACGCATTCGAGTGGCCAAATGTTTCCCACGGGCGGCAGCACCATAGAGAGTCGAGAGTAGCTGCCGTCGTATTGCGAACGGAAGACTGAGAACGCCACTGACGCGTCGATTTCGCCCGGACGTCGATCCTTCTTTAAGGTATTCCTAGCGCTTAGGAGCGTATTTTCAAGGTGTCACAGGCGGGCCCCTCATAAGTCAGTAATTCTACGTCATATATCATACTCATATTCCCTATAATACTGTGTCGCATAGATGCGCGCACATCACTGTCACCACGTGTATGATGCAACGTTGCCAATTCTATTTAACGTTATGTTTTATCGTCAAAAACAACGTTTTGCTGTTTACGAACATCAACATTTTTGTTGAACAGCCGGTGACCTTAAATTTTTATGAACTCAACAAATTCTATGCAGTTTTGTGAAGATATGAAAATGTTTTTTTTTAACACTAGGACTACCGAATGGTCGCGGTTTATAAGATGGTCGTTTTGGCGGGTGATTATCTCGTTATTCGTGGATTTTTCGTCCACACTGCTGTAAAACTTTTTTGTAGACCGAAATGTGCTCTACAAAAAAGTGTTGAACCAATTTTGACAAAAACCTCACGGGTTACGAAATAATCGAGGTTAAATGGAACTCTGAATAAGACACCAGTCAAATTGACTGCCTGCTGTAGTCCCAGTGTTAATGTGTATAATTTTTAAACATGTGGATGTCGGCATTAAAATGTTGAAGAGTGAATTCTTCCACAAGGTTACATGTTAAATTTTCAAATTTAAAAATCAAAATTCTTTTTTAAATGCCCTGTGACCGGACCTGATACTTTTCAAAAATAATCTCTGAAATTGTTCATCTCGCGCTAGGAATACCTTAAATTTATCGTCTATAAATTTACATCTAGCGCCCCCGTCGCGTTCGATCGAGCTTCTCGTCCCCGTCTGCTCTCCAGAAACGGCTTTCGAGTCGTACCGATACACTTCGACCTCACGCCCCGGTTTCCTCGACGAAGTTCGAAGCACCGAACATCGACACGGAAGTCCCGCCGGTTCGCGCAACCGTCGAATCGAGTTCGACTCTGAAAATTCGTGGACGAAACCGGTCCGCGCGAACGCGACTGTTGCGACAACAATGACGATCGGGAGATACGCGAGCAGCCGCCACGTATAATTGAGGGAACGAGTTGCCGCGCGCGAGAGAGTGCAGCGTGGCTCGAATGTCGAGCGGGCGAGGGATTCCGATCGCGCGGCGGAGAGAACTTTCGCAATTCCTCCACCGTTTAAGGCGAAACCTTCGTTCAGGGGGATTCCGCGGCTCTCTCGAGCAGCGCGTGGTTTTCTCCCGCCTCTTCTGCGTCTCGTTACGCGAGAGGCGTGTAATTTTCTCGTGCGAGTGAAGAGAGAGGGAGAGAGGAAGACGGCGATGACGATGACGAGAGCTCTCGCGGCGGCGCGTACAGACAGCGAGAAAAGCGACGGATTCGTCGAGACGTATACCTATACATGTATCTGTAAATAACGCGCTCGAATTCGGTTTTCCTGGAAAATGTTTGTATTGCAGATTCGACAAATTTGGAGACAATTATTTATCCCGTATCGATTGTTTCATTTTACATTTTGAAAACAGAACGATATTTTAAATGCAGCTACGTCATCGTGCTCTAATAAGTCTACGTCTCGCACCCATTGCTTAGAATAAGTGCGTCTCTCTTGCGTTTCGATGACGTCACAATGTCGTAGAGAGAAACACGTTCATAACTCAGCGAATAATCATTCTTTTGGATAGTTTCTGTTTCGAACGATATTGTAATAAATATGCATGCGGATTATAGATTACAAATTAAATTTAAAAATATAATTTTTGGGGGGAGGGGGGGGGGTGGGAGGAAGACTGAATGTTGTAGAGACACGTGCTCATAACTCAGTGTGTGAATAATTATTTTTCGTGCGACATTAGATATGTATACAGATTACAAATTTAATTTAAAATATGAATACTTTTTTTTTGAAAGACCGAATGTCGTAGAGAAACGCGCTCATAAATCAATGAATAATTATTTTTTCGGACATTTTCTTTTTCGTGTGACATTAGATATGTATACAGCCTACAAATTGAATTGAAGAATATGATTATTGTTTTTAGCAAGATCGAATCTCCAGATCTCGTTATCAACGGTAGAAAGAGCAAAAATCCAAGTCGCCTCGCTGCCCATTTGGGACGCACCGACGTAAACTACGACCCTCGCGGACACAGTTGGCACGAGATTCCCTCTGCACCCAAGATATTCGCTCGGTCCAACTCTTCCGCAATCTCTTCCATCGAAAAAAAACTTCCGTTAGACTGTACGGAGTCTCCGTCGCCGCGGCGCGAAACGTCTCTCGTACACAGAGAAAAAGAATTAATCGTATCTACTGAAAATGACTTACGGGGTCGCAAGTAATTATTCATTTCAAGCAATGAAATTTTTTAACACATCAATTAAACCTATTTTCCTTATAATCATGTGGAATAGTATGAAATTGAAAACAAGATATTTAATTAATATGAAAAACTATTTAACTGATGTACATAGATATTTTTAACTATAATAATTTTTAGTACAATAGATCCAACTAATTCTCTTTCTCTGTATCTCTCGGGCAGTCTCTCGCCGCACGTGCAGCCGTCGAAGCCACCCAAAGATCAGCGCGGATAACCCGCGTGCCCGCGACAGCCGCCTCTCCACTTTGGCGCGCGAATATCGCCATGCCGTACACGCGCGTGCGTCTCCTGCGATTGCGAAACCGGGCGTGCGTTTGCAAAATGCGAAAATCGTTCCCACAGCTTCGTCCGCGTCGGCGGGTTAATTCGAATATAAACAAAGCGAGCGTAATTACGTCGCCCGCGGGCTATAGCAGCGCGCGGCGCGATCGCTCGTTATCGAGAAACGGCGTCGGCGGCGATTTCGCCCGGGGCTCCCGTCGAGGAATTTTTTACATTAATTTACATTTATTACCGGCGCGCTAACGGGCGCGATGAGGCTTTTGACGGGCGACCGCGAAGTCCCCCCCGCGCCCCGCGACGCGTGCAACCCGCCCGCGGTCGTGTCGCGTTATATACATTTGGCCTTAATCGACTCGCGCGATCCGCCGCGGCGATGAAGACGCATTCCGCGGGTGTCCCGCCTCGCTTCAAGTCGGGACTTACCTATGGATCGCGCAATGCGCGGAAACCTGGAACAGTCTTCCGGTGGCCGCGGCGAGTGGATTCGCGGTCTGAAAAACGCGGCGCGGAACGATCTGCGATAGGGTAGTTGACTGATTTTTTTTTATTAATGATTCGAAAAATTTGGAAAAAATTATCAACCCCGTATTTTGTCATTTTTCATTTTCGGCCTTATCTGAGCCGGAAAACAATATTTAAAAGTGCAGTGTACGTCACAGTATTGTGTGTCTATCTCTCTCGCACTCGCAGCTTGGCGTAAGTGCGTCTCTTTCACGGCTCTTCGATGACGTCACAACATTGTAGAGAGAAATGCGCTTACAATTCGGCGAGTAATTACTTTTTCGAGCATTTCCTTTTTCACGTGATATTAAATACGTTTACAGATTACAAACTGAACTTAAAAATATGAATACTTTTCTAGTCAAATACCCTATTGGAACGGTCGCGCGCGCGCGCGTAGCGATGACGACGCAGCGTTACGCGCGAATCGGTACGTCGGGGTAATAAGTGTAATTGCGATTCGCGCACCCGTAAGTCGGGATTGCCAGGCGCGGAGGAAACTACGCGTCGCGGCGTCGGCCGTTAAATCTAGATCAGGCGACAGGGGGATAACACAACGCGAGTCGCGGATAATTCATTCGCGGCATTCGCGCGAGTGGAAGAGCGATAAAGGAGCGAGACATCCTTTCGCGCGCGCCTCCCGGCTCCCTCGCGCGAGCTCCGATGACGGCGCGATGCGCGAAACCGATAGAGCGACGATCCGGATGAATTTTCTCGAGCGCGGGGGTGAGGGACGCGCCGCGCCGCGCCGCGCCGCCGTTAGTTGAAAATCGGAGCGGTATTCAAATCACTTTTCCGCCTCGCGCCGCAGCTCCGATAAATTCCGCCATCTCCTCCACGCCGCGCCGTTTAAACCGGGCATAAATCGCGCTCGCCTGTCACCGCGGCGCGATCGGCATCGGATTTTTATCGCGCGGGCGCGCGGAAGTCGTATATAAGCGGCGATACCAAACGAAACGTATATATGCGCGAGCGAACGCGGACGACGACGGTAAAGTGAATCGACGACGAACGCGTCGTGAAACGTAGCGGAGCCACTTTGCTCGAAATTAGAAAAAGTTATGCGCGTTCGAATGAATATACGGGTGCAGAATTCAATCGCATGCGGAAACTCGGTCTCTGCGTAAGAAATATTCGTATCTGTGCAGAGTTATAAGTCCGTTTCTCTCTTTGGCATTGTGACGTCGTGGAAAAGACGCACGAGAGTCGAGCAGCGAATGCGAGAGAAGTAGTCTTACGACACGATGACGTAGCTGCAATTCTAAACATCGTTTTCCGGCTTTAACGAGGCCGGGAAAAAAAAGATACGAAGTAAATAATTTTGTTCAAATTTGTGGAATCTGCGTTAAAACAAATAGCGAGAAAACCGAGTTGAATTCCGAGTTTATCCGAATTGAATTTTTCTACTCCGATACGAACAAACGACCGCCCTTACCACGCGAATACATTTTTCGGCGTAGGTATTCCGAGGCGAATAATAAATCGCTTCCCCGAACGTATACAGGAGACGAGAGGAAGCGAGAGAACTCGCGGTAACGGATTATCCGCGCGCGCGGATAACGGACGAGCGGAACTCTGGTTGCACGCTCGTTCGACGAGGAGCCTAACTCGCGAGCGCGGTCCTAATCTTCTTACAAGTGTCGTTGGTACGGGGTGGTCTGTATCCGCGCGGGTATAAATCCACTGAAATTACCAGCACTCGGAGGGAGGCTAGAGTAGGGGGAACGATAATTGACGCGATTATATTTCCGGAATAACGTCGTTATTGTTGTCATCCCCCCTGCACCTCGTACACAGCTTCTCGTCGCTCGGTTTACTCGATCCGATGCGCGATCACGTTCGGAATTCGTGATTACATCGGCACCGGGACTCTGTAACGACTGTTAGCTCGTTCGTAATTGGATTATGCGTAACTACGGTTAACGCGCGGTGGTATTGCGGAGTCTGTTTTAGACTCACGGTGCGTCCCTACCTGACCGGGTGGCTTGACAAATTCACCCTGATCAAACGACTGTACGTAGAGAAAAAGAATTAGTTGGATCTACTGAAAATTACTCGCGTGGTCGCGATTAATTATTTATATCGGTGAAATTTTTTAGTACATTAATTTGACATCTCTTCCTTACAATCATATGGAACAGTAGGGATTGCAAGGAAAAAATATTCAGTATGAAAGACAAATTTAATTGATGTAGATAAGTAATTATTCGCGACCTCGTAAGTAATTTTTAGTAACTTTGATTAATTCTTTTTTTCCATGCAACGAATCGTTAAAAATGTCTACCGAAAAGTCAACGAGCGTCACTTTGCTGAAAAGTCAGAACAGTCGCGTTGCGATTTACTTCCGCTAATTTTACACGCATGCATCGCACATTCGCACGATGCACCGTGCGCCGTCGCCGACGATGGCGGAGAGGGCGATTGCATACGCATAGGAGATAACGAGGCGCGTACGTGTGTCGCGTCTATAATTAGACGATTTTTGGTGCGCGCGTTACCGTACGCGCAACCCATATTACACACACGCGCACGCCCCTATACCGTTGCAGGTCGCGACGGTGGCGTGAGAATCTTTCCGAGTTTCCCCGCGATAATACGCGATACGAAATCAACCCGCGTCCCGTGTACACTTCCGTACGAGCGCCCACGCAATCGCACACCCGGCGTAAAGCTCGGCCAAATTACGCACGCATCGCCCGTCGCCCCGCGTGCCTATCGACAGGTAGCGTGCGTTACGCGCAGCGAGAATTCGATCTTTGCGTAAAAATAATACTCGTATTTTGAAATTCAATTTGTAATCTGTATACATATTCAATATCACGCGAAAAATAAATTGTCTGAAAAAATAATTATTCGCAGTTATAAGTCCTGCAGAGTTATAAGTCCTGCTTTTCTCTTTACGACTTTGTCACGTGATCCAAAATTCGAGAGAGATAGACTTACGACACGATGACGTAATTGGCATTTTTAAATATCGTTTTCGAGCTCGATCGAGATCGAATGTAAAAAATGAAAAAATACGGGATTAATAATTCCATCGACATTTTTCAAATCTGCAATACAAAAAATGTATGGGAAAACCGCATTATATCGCGAACCATGACGTTATTTACCATATAAATGTGGATTATATAATACAAACATTCAAAAATCGAAATATAGTCCTTATATGGTTAATATAAGAATTATATACTATAATTTATATGTGACCAAATTCAAATATGTGGACCATATACAAATTATACAGAACTTTTCCGTCTGGGAATGGAGCTGTCGATCGAGTGAAGCGTAGTCAAAATGATCGCGACGTAGCAGTACTTCGTTTCCAGGGGTGAAAAAGGTAATTTTTTTTCTCCTCGACGCGAAGTTCATTTTGCCGCGATCTTCGTAAACCCGCGGATTTACGCGTATACTCGAGCTCCGCGCGTAAACGCTCCATCTTTCGGAGACGAAGGCACGTTCGGTAGCGGTTTCCCTTTCGCTTCTCCGAAGTAGGTGGGGATGTCTCGTGTCAGGATTTATGAACGCCACTACCGCGCGCGGTGTTGAGCTTCTTATTAGATGGCTCTCGCTTCGTCGAGAGCGAGATGAATTCGCTCGAGGGACGAGACGCGGTCCCTCGTCTACTGCTTCTTTCGCTGAGGAGATCCTTTGACGGATGCCGGTGGAGCGCTGCACGTGGCCCGACATAGTCGATCATTCGCCGAGAGATCCTCAAGTTTACGCATAGAAATGGAAAAAGGAAGTGGAAACTGAATTTCGTCAATCCGCTGTCGAGATCGCTATTGAAATCCGCGATATTCTCCCTCGTGCCGAGCAGAGAGGAATAAACTCGATACCTCTCTCGATCCTGAGATTTTCCAAAAATCCAAACGATGAATATTCCGCGAGTCCACCGCGGAGGAGCCGTCCGTTTTGTCACGCGTTAATTTGCAATTCGGATCCGCGATTTGACGAATTAAAATTGACAGCGGGAGCCGATAGCCGTGGATGGGCGAAGATGATTAACGAGCGAGCGATCTGTGAACGACTGTCAGCGACACGCCTATATCGATCCGTGGGCGGACCAGTTATGCCGGAGATTATGACGATCAAAAACGAGAGCCGCCGCCCGATTGATTGCGAGCCGCGCTAATTATCGGCCGGTTAAAAAGCGCTACCATATCGGCGTGTCCCCTGTTATTAAGCGCGATGGGAGGCGTTTTCCCCGCGGCGGAGAGATCCTCGCGCCCCTGTGCGTCGTTTGAATCGTACGCGGGTCCACCGTCCGAGACTTTATCCCACGCGAAAGGTGCGTTCAAGCCGCGATGAAGCAAATTTCTTTCCCCGTGTATAACGTTTGGAAGAGTGCGGGTTGATAAGGTTGCACGGCACAAGTTGCGGGCATAGGCAGTTTGAGTTCCAGACGGCGGACCCACAAGGTGCCGTACCTACTACCGTCAGACTCTTATAACTCTGGCTGCCTCTATACCCGTAGCTTCTGTGTTGTACAACCGTATCAATCCGCACTCTTCCAAACGTTATACGTACACTGAGAAAGAAATTTGCTTCATCGAAATAAACGTGTTTTCGAATAGTTCTAACAGCACATTTCGACGCTGGCAAATAAGAACATCGTGTCTCAATTTTTTGGCCAAAATGAGGTAATATCACTTTTCAATATAACATTCTCCTCTTCCAGTTAAAACCATGATTTCTAAATTATTTTTGCAAATATGTGGATTTTTTTAAAAAGTAGTTTCATCGTATCTAATTAATATGGAAATTTGGCATAAATATTATTAACTTTAAACCTACTTTCTGAGAAACTGTCATTATTGAGATACGATGTTCTTACTTGCGAGCGTCGATTTATTCGATTAGAATGAATATCGATTGGACGTATCCGTATAAGAATGAAATCATTGATTTAATTGAACGCGTTATTTGGATCAAATCAGAATTCATTCAAATCGACTAAATGTGCTCTGAGGACTATCAAAGAAACACGATTAATTCGATCGAGCAAATTTTGTTCTCGGTGTATAAAATGCTTGAAAAAACAGCACAAAAAATATCGATTATCTTTAATCACTCAACGGATGAAAGGATGGGAAGCGAAGCGTCGCTCGTTTTTCGAGCCGCTCGCACGACAAACGCACAAACGCTTATAGCATCGGCGTTTAACGCGAAACGCGCGCGCGCGCGTGCGGCGGACACGATAAATGCGCGCCAATTTCTCTCGCTCGAGCCTCGCTGCCGTCACGACGCTCAGTGCGAATATTTCAAGCTAGCGTCGTTTTCCTCTAATTAAGCCTCCTCTCGATCGGCGCGCGGTCGCGACGCTCCGGCGACTCGAGCGGAACCGCAAACTGCGCACACGCTTGCATCTCGCGATCCGTCGGGCCGCGCGCGACTCGCGTCGCTCGTAAAAACTTTGCGGAAGAGCGCTGGGGGCGATATACGTATACCGGCGCGAACAAACGGTTTCGTCCGCCGCGCATCGCTCAACTTTCTTTCGTTTAATGGTTTGCGAAGTGATGCGGTGCGCGGAGGGAGCAATGCGACGGAACTAACGAGACTCGTGTGATGCACCGAGGAAGATAATTAGGTTAAAACGACAAAACGCACCTATTTAAACGCTTTTAGTTATTCTAACCAAAATGTTGATGAGAGTTGAACCAAGTATTTCATTGTTCCGACCGAATGTTTAATTGTTCTAAGCAAAAAGTGGTCAGTTTAAACAAACAGATGGAGGATCCACATTTCATCAGATAGTTCGGTCATCGTCTTCAAGATTTTGGCTAAATTGACCAAATATTTTTCTCAGTATACGTATTTGAAAAAATTCGATGGAGTTATCCCGCATGTATTGTACTTCGATGAAATCGTAAGTATCTCATCGAGGGAGAGAGAGGGAAGAGTGGTGATTACAGACCTGATGGAACGTCAATCCGTTTCGCGTTATTTGGCTGAATCGCTCGTGACGCTCCAATGGTGGTCTTCGCCCTGGGCGACGGTTCGTTAAAAGGTGCGCGGACCGTAAAAAAGACCCGGGAGCGGTAAAATGAAATCGACTCTTGTACTTTCTACCGCGCTAAATCATCCGCCGCCGGATTTTCATGCGAACCGCTCCCGAGTCGATAAACGATCGGGGCTGATTGCGAGTCCCACTGATTAAACGACGAAACGTTCCTTCCCGCCGCGATTTTCCGGCTTCTCGTTTCCACTTCTCCCCCCCTCTTCCCATCACCCTGCTGCAATTTCGCTCATGCTCCAATCGACGAGAGTTTCCGGATCAGTTCGAGACCCGTGACTCGTATATATGCGAATTTTACGGAGCGTCTGTTATACGCGACGACGGCAATGCAGAATTTGTCTACATTATTCTATCTACATTATATTTAAAATATTATATTTCGAATTTTGAACCATTATCCTTTTACTTTTAATCTCTCTCGGAGCGATATTTCGCGCTGAATAAATTTAACGTAAATTTTAAGAACGCATTCGTCGATGTATTATAACAGAAATTTGTTTTCGAAGACGTAATTATATTTCACTCCGTCGCGCCTAAATGTTCCCCGCGATTTATAACGAGAAAGCTCAGTTTCTTTCATCGCGCGGCAGACGTCCAACTGGTTTCCCGTTACCCGCGATAAAACTTTTTCCGTTTACTTCAAACAAAGAAGCCCGTTCCCGCTGCAATTAAATCGTCGAATTGCGCCGTCGATTTTGTCGTAAAAAAAGCCACCCCCACCGTCTTACCCCGCTTCGTTTCTCCTCGGCCCTCCGAGCGTCGCTCTCGTCCACGGATGCTGCAGCGTCTCTCCGCGTGAGAAACGAATTTTGTTTTTCTTTCTTTTTTTCACTAACACCGAATTACACGAGCGATGCCGCTTTCCTCCGCGCGCCGCACGTCCGTTCTCCACCTCATTTGCCTCGCGCCGAAGCGAGGATCTCGCGTGTTTATAGCCGTCGAGAACGGAACGACGCGGGAATCACGACAGTAGTCGCAGGCGTGCGCGGCCAGACTGAGTCTGGCGGCTCCCGCTACTATTCACTCGCGGAGCGCCCGCGGTGTAATCATAGTTAAGGCGCATGACCGCCGTGGCCGATTCGCCCGTATAGTTTCGCCGGAGTCGTACAGGGCCCATTCCCCTTTCGCCTCTTCTCTTTCTCTCTCTCTCTCTCTCTCTCTCCCTTCGGCGATACTATTTGAACGACGATCCGACAGCGGGGATCGTTTCTTTTATTTTTCGGTAACTCGTTCGTTGTGTGGATCACACCGATGCGGCTTCACGTGTAAACATATCGGTGTCGACGTACGCGCGTGTAGCTTTGTAAACAGAAGTGACGCTGTACTGATTGATGGATAATTTAGTTAAGTGGTTGCGAGATTATACAACGATGAAGGATGCTGGTCGAATGCGGGTAGCGAGAGGGGGGAGGGGCCCCCGATCACGGTTGTCAGGTGGGATGACGGTAAAATTTGTCAAAACATTATAGAAAGGTGCGGGGATACTTTTCATCGAAGTTTCACCGCGCGGTTCATCCTGACGCTATACTCGGACGATAATTCGATCGTCGGAATTATTCCTTCTTCCTACTTTTTTTTTTCGCGCTGCTATGCAAACGAAAGTGACGATCCGACGTGATGGATAAGTTAGTCGAGCGGAGGTTAGACTATTCGGCGCGGCGAAGGTTGTTAGTTGATCGATGGAAGAGCGATCGTGTGTCAAATAGAACGACTGGAAAAGAAAGCAAACTACTGACACAAAGTATTTCAGAGGCGGTAGTTACCTCAAGCCTCCTGCAACGGATGCTTCCTCGGATTTCTCTAGTGTGGAAGACGAAAGGAGATTTTCGAAGAGACGCGAATAATTGCAGAACGCAGATTTATTCTGGACCGTGCTCTATTAAAATGCCATTCTGTATATTTATCAACAGATTCCCGCAACGAGAAGTGCGCCGTGATTCCGAGCGAGTATATGCATGTAAGACGTCCGCCTTCGGCCGATCCATAAATCATCTCATCGGAGGGAGCTTCGTTTACTAAGAAATTACGGGCGCTCGAACAATTTCAATTACGCGGATAGCTCTACGCGTGTATCTCACACGCGCTAATCTCAACAATTTGAACTATACGATCAGTGTATAAATCAGGCTAGGATCAGGTATCAGTTTTCCGTGGGATAATGAAATCGCTCCGGAGGACGTCAGTCGATTACCCCGGAAATGTCGTATCTGGTATCTTGCTCGTATAAAGTACGCGTATATACGTATAAGAAAGCTACGTGACCCGCTTCTGAGAGAGCGAACTTCTTCGGGGACCGGCGGAGATGGATGCCCGTGTTCCCAGACGCTTTTTCCGCCGTTGTATAAAGGTCGATCTCCTCGAAGCGTTTTACGAGCGCCACGAAAGTCTTCGTTTCGCGCGCGAGTCGCGAGGAATTTAGCGCGTCTATAAAACGTAATTAAAGGGGCGTTTATGATCGCTTCCAGGCAGCGCCACGTGTTACTGCGAATGCGAATAAAAGTACGAATCGGTCGAATCGCGATCGCGCTACCGACGAGTCGGAGGATTTCTCGTTACACCTATAAAAAAGGACTAAGTAGTTATGTAAATGCGAGCTTAATAGAAAATCTTATTTGAGATGAATTGGAATTGATTCGCACCGAACAAAAGTCTATTTGAATGTAACAAATGAATGTTCTACTAGATTCGTACTCGATTAGAAAGATATGCAAATCATTTATGTAGTTCGAATAAACTTTTGTTCGGTGTGAATAAATTCCTATTTATCTCGGATACATTTTTCTATCAGGCTCGTATTCAATTAGACCTTTTCCCTCGGTGTACGATCCCATGGGATGAATAGAGCGAGCGATAAGAATATCACGCGCGTATACCGATTTATGTAACTTATCCAAAACAAATTTCCTTTTCTTAATTATTGTACTTACCTGATTGTTAAGACTCCAACGCGCGAACAATGCGCCGTACACGCGTGCTGCATGGGAAACCCTTCTCTTCGCGCTCGACGAAGTGCCTCCAGCGTTCACCGCAGCCTCGAAATATAGCCTTTGACTTTTACTAGGTACTACTCTCGGACGCGCGTCTGATAAAGATTTATATCCCCGATGTGTGTGTGATTCATCGTAAGCGCGCGGATCGGAGCGAGTCCGGCTTGATCTAAATTACACCGGTTGCCGATAACCGACCGTCATTACTATTCGCATAGTAAAGGGGCGGAGAGTTTGATTGATTGACGCAGATAGTCTATAGCGGACAGGTATGATATTATTTCCATTCAGGAGTGGCGTGAGATCTGTACTAAACGCGACGCGTTTCTAAAGTGTTTCGAGAGTGGAAGAAAATTATGCGTTAATTTAAAATTGCAATAGGGATCCAAAATAAAATCAATTTTATATATTCCGATGTTAGAGAAATTGTGATTCTATCGATCGTATCCCTCATCATTATTTACGAGTGCGACACAATCCCAATTTTTATTCGAGTCGCCTGCGAACATTTCAGTAGCTTAAGTTTGAATGCAAAATAAAAATCGCGAGCGAACGAAATTCGGAGTAATTGTTGTCCCTGGATAACGTGGCGTGACGTGGCATGATCGCGTCTCGTACGAGAGGAGCGAATGTTAAAAAGATAGAATTACCCCGGGGTTCATTTTCATCGACTTGTAATTACAGTAATTATCGTGTTACGCGAAAAAGTACAGGTTACCCCGGCTAAATAAATTGCCCGATTCCCGGGTACGCACGATGAACGGCGTGCATGCCCAGCAGCTACGATACCACCTGAATCGAATCGCGAGAGGGATGCCCTTTGACATTTTCGCAAGAATCGAAGCTTCTGTAATTGAATTCTTGAGCACTCTATTTGGTTTTTTTCTTTCATATTGATTCCAAAAATAACGAATTTGTTGATATATTCTCAAAGTAACATCGAGATATCGATGATTCTTTAAAAAAAAAAATTTTATTGTACATAAAATCAACGATATCTCATATTTCCTTCGAGAACTGTGATTTTCATAATCAGCACGAAAAAATACGTAAGATAGGGTAGTCGAACGATCGATTCCAGAGATTTCGACTTTCGCGAAAAATTGAAAAAATGCCTTAATTTCGATGGTATAAAAAATCAAATTTTTTGGAATCGATCGCTCAACTACCCTATCTTATGCATTTTTTATGCTGATTACGAAAATCACCGTTATTGGTTCGATATCTCGAAGCAAATATAAAATATCGATGATATTCTAAGGAAACAAAAATTTCTCGTGAATTAAATCGTTGATAAGATATCAACATATCTTATATTTCCTTTGAGATATCGAATCCAATAACTGTGATTTTCGTAACAAGGGCGAAAAAATGTATCAAATAGGGCGATTCAGCGATCGATTCCAAAGATTTCGATTTTCGACAAAATGTCGAAGAGTATCCGTGAATTTATGTAAATATAAAAGGGCCAAATCCCATCCGAATAACGATATCAGTACATTTTACAAATTTTTGTTTTCGAAGCATCATAAATAATTGGAGAGGGTCACACTTCCCCCCACATTTTTATAAATAACCGTATCGTTGATTGACAAGAGACTCCGCCTCACATCGTCCCTGCTCGAGTTCATATTTACCGGATCGAAGAGCCCAGCGGCAGAAACCTGTTGGCACCATCGCCCGTTAATTAGATAAATTCCCGCCAATGTCGATCGCTTCTCGTTCGCGCGTACAAGTGAGATTCGCCGGCGGAGATATCGCGTTCCAGGAAGAAGGTCGAGGAACTGAAATTACAGCGACAGGAGCGAAGTTCGAGTGGGCGTCGTGTCTCCGGATCGCTCGGTACGCGCGAACCTTGGCGCTTCGCACACGACAGGATGAAATCGATGACTTCGTTAGACCACGGTTGGAAAAGTCCATTAAAAGCGGTCGCGCTCGCGGCACCTGTTGCATCCCCGGTGGTCGCCGTTCAGCCTCCGCTTCTGGCCCGGCATCTCGCGGTCTCGATCTCGAATAAAAAAGATTCAAGCCGTCCCGTTAAAGTGTCTCCTTAAATTGCCGGCTTTCCCTTCGCGAAGTATAAGGCAATCTCCTCGACGAGAGTACTCTTTTCGCGGTACTCTATAAATACGATAAGCGAGAGAGCGGCATCAGTCTAGACATTGAAAAGGAGGGAGGGGTAATTTTTTTATTCACGTTTAGAGAAAAATAGTCGGACCTGATTGCGATAAAATACGGAAAGGTAAGAGACGCGCGAGATCGGAGACTATAAATTTCAGTGGAAACAGATCGCGGTGGTTCGGCGTAACGTAGCACCTCGGGGCAACACAGGCGTACAATGGGACAATGGTCCTCTATTGATAACGCGCGAACCCTCTATCGCGCGCGGCTTTTCCTCCCTTTAACAGCGTTCGAGGAAATAACTCTACACTCTCTGTGTACAGCCGCGTTCCCGAGCGTTCGGTCAACAGCGGGGCGCACTAGTCCCTCGGGCAATGGGGTGTAGTGGCGCTCCGGCTACACAAAGGATATCGAGTCGACGGCGATTTCCGGCCGCGGAGAAAATGTGAAACCGAACGCCGGGTGTCCTTTGGTCCCTCGCGATATACGTTTGATTTTTCCGCGATATAGCGATAAATATTTTAGGTGATCTCGAAAAAAATGCATTTCAAAGCTCAGGACACGAGGAATTCTTTTTTAAAACTGCGAAATTCGCACGCGAATGGAAGATGATCGGATAAAGCGAGCCGTCTTTTTTACGAAAGGAGGCAGACGGGTGGTTTGACTCTTCCTAGCGCACCATGCGATTCACCGACGAACCCCGGGCTACGCCGTACGACTCGTGGAAATTCGCGCAGAGGGAAAATTCATCGGAGGGGGCGCTGCCGAGTCGATCAGGTCCTCCGCGGACTCGAGGTCCTCCGCGACTGCGACTGGTTGCGATGTTTCAGGGAGGATAGAGATGGCGCCACCGATCAATTTTTTAGCCAACCCCCGAGCGAGGCGCGCGACGCACCTCCCGCGTCCCACCGCCGTGCGGATCACGACGAATCGCGGATGGCAGCCAAACGCAGCTCCACCGTCGAATTTCGCGAACCATCCGGAGGGAATCGTCGGGTTCAAGGCCGAGATTTGAGCGCGCCACGTGGAGGGAGGGCAATTAACGACGACGACGTCGGCGTGGGAGTGGCTGCGGTCTCTTCGCGACTGATTACACCATCGCTGCCCAATTAGTAGACGACGCCGAGGATCCGCGAAGCGCTCGAACTTCGCGACGATCCGAATCGTAAAAGAGCCGCCGCGTATAATTGTGTGTCGTGATTACGGCGGGGGCTTCGCGCGGCGCGATCACGCGCCCCTCGGGTTCACGCCCCGTTCCGTGCGTGACGCAACGGGCGGCGGGCTCCGCGTCGGCCAGGAATTAAATGAAAAATTAAATCCCCCGCCCACGCGTCTCGGCGGTCCGCCGCGTGCGCGCTATATGCGTCGCGGGCGTTGAGGAACGCCTCGTTGTCACGTCGCCGCGTGAAAATACGACGCCTTTGATTTCGTCGCCCGCCGTCCGCTCGATTACTTTGCGCGTGGTTAACGCGTAGGTAATTTGCGATCGCGGGAAGCGCGTGAGTTGGTGGTAAACGGTTAGGGATGCCGCCGGTCGTGTTTCAAGGACGTTGATTAACGAGATCGCCGATGAATCTGGCTTTCCGACGCTTTCCCCTCGGCGATGAATAATGGAAATAAATACCCATCGATTCTCCGCGCGCGTCTTTCGCTCTCCGCGCCTAGAAAAAATCGAGAGCTTCGTAAAATCCTACATTGAGAAAACAGTTTATTAAGAGTTAATAAACGTAATTTCAAAGACGGCGAAATAAATATTTCGTCAGGACGAGAAAATGTACGTTAATTATTCAAATCTTTATTTCATTTAAATAGTGGCCTGAATAATTAGAGAGATCTAATTATGTCAAATAAATATCGTAATAGTTAACGAATGATTTACTCGATCCAATAAAATGCTTATTTTGCCATATTCAAACAAATATTTATTAATTACAAATAAATTGTTTTCTCGGTGCACGAAACTAAAATTGCGAAGAGATCGGACCAATATACGGCGTGATATCGATCGACTGGATATCCTCGCAAGCTCCCGCCGTGAGCCGGGATTAGACCGACGGACGCGCGGTGTATCTTTTTATCGGGACCGAAGGATTAAAGTCCCCAGAGAAAAGGGCGGATCGCTTTCGCGGCGAAGAGACTTCGCCGTGAGACGCGCGTGAGTGAAGTTGCGGATGAAGAGCGCTTTGAAGTTATAGAGGGCGGCGCGCGCCGCCCGTTACCATTGCAAAATCTCCTTGCATTATGCATTCCCCCGCTGCAGGCGTGCACGCGCGCCCACCTTCTTTAGTTTGCCCGTTGTTTATATATGTACGAAGATTAATTGCGACTCGATATAGCGGCGTGAATCGAAATCGGTATACACGAGCGAGACGTGGAAACTTGTAAAATCCGCCCCGAGGAATATACCGTGGGAACTCGTAGCTGCGAACTTTGCGCTTCCGGTCCGAAAATCGTTTGCGCAATGCGATTCTTTCCAGATACACTGAGAATAACTCGGTTAAAATAACAAAACGCATTCGCTTAAACGAGTTTAGTTACTCTAACCAAAATACTAGTAAGTTAAACCAAATATCAAGCTTTTCTAACTATATCTTTAGTTATTCCAGCTACATGTCTGGTTATTCTAACCAAAGAATGGTCGGTTTAAACAAACAGATGGAGGTTCCACATTTCACCAAACAGTTTGGCCATGGTCTTCAGGGTATCGATTAAATTGACCAGGTTGATTGGTTGAAGCGAAAGAACTATAATTCGACCAGAAATCGTTGTCGATATTTTGGCGTAAACCATAATTCTACAGTCGTTCTAAGCCGCGACATTCTGGTTATAGTAACAAGAGATCAGGATCGCTGCAATCAAGTCGACTTGCAGTATGGTCGATAAATGTTCCCAGCCTTTTTTTGTTATAATAGTTAACACTACGATGCGGTAAAATATTTCATCTATTTTTCTGGTTAACCCTTATGTTACTACCCGCAATTTTCCACAGCGGTTACTACCCGGGTACCCGGGTACCCACTTTGGACATTGTATCAACATCACGTTCGATAGGAGATAGATATCAATTTTTCGTCTGGATCCCCACAATTTCAGCGATTTTGAACAGACCTAGGTATGTAGTAGAAATTTTTTTTTTAATAAATATTTCTTTATTTGCGATCAAACATGAATACCCCGATTGGTACTATCCGGTTACCCGGGTACCCATACGCTATTTCCTATGAAAAAATGAATGAACGTATGTTTTAATAATTAATACAGGCAACAAGAGTAGCAACCGAGAGTATTCTGAAAAAAGCCATTAGTGTCGACAGTACCACACCAATTCCGTCAACTTCGACTGCTCCTGCTGCACCATGCCAACGCGATATAAGTGGCCGAAAAATTGTAAGAGTTCATGCTACATATGCTATGGAGCACCCCATAAACGACGAAGAAAGATGCGAAAGTCATGCAAATTTTGTAGAAGACCTACTTGCGACGAACATGCAAATACATTAACTGTTTGCAAGAATTGCCCCGTGCCAACTCCAGAATGATGTATTTTACGATTATTTTTTATATTAATAATGCCATTTCTTATAAACAATAATATCATTCTATGTTCAATAAACAAATTTTAAAAGTTGTTGCCTGTATTAATTATTAAAACATACGTTCATTCATTTTTCCATAGGAAATCGCGTGTGGGTACCCGGGTAACCGGGTAGTAACCACTGGGGTATTCATGTTTGATCGGGAATAAAAAGTATTTATTTAAAAAAAAAAATTCGACTACATAGATCTGTTTAAAATCGTTGAAATGGTGGGGATCCAGACGGAAAAATTTATATCTATCTCCTATATCGAACGTGAAATTGATACAAAGTCCAAAGTGGGTACCCGGGTACCCGGGTAGTAACATAAGGGTTAATTCAACCATGGTGCATAGCTATCACTAAACAACTGCATAAATTACAATCTCGTTGTTACTACAACCGTGCGACAAAACTTATTGCGACTCTATTCATGATCTACGTAATCATTAATACGATACCAGCCATCAGGAAAATTCAACCTTGCGATTATGTTTGACTTTACCACTCACTTTTCTCTCAGTGTAGAAACGTGCGTGCTAGACGATCCTCTTTCATGCGTTTCGCGTCGAGCTCGCCGAATCGTTTTATACGCCGATTTAACGAGCGACGCGGCATAGCGTGAACGCTGCAATGCGCGCGAGAACACAGCCCCTATTATATATATATATCTCGCTTATACATATGTATCTTTACTTATACAATACACCACGTCTATACGCGGTTAAATCCTTCCGCAAGTAGGTTAACCGCGCGGTAACGATCCCCGTCGTCGGCGCGCCCCTCGCGTTCCCGCAGCCGTCTTCGACAGAAGCGGAGAAAAACAAGCGCGGGTGAAATAAGTGACTATAAAGAAAATCTCCCCCCACCTGCCGCCAACGTCCCACGCCGTGAAATTCGTCGACGAATATACTTTGTCGCGCGCGGTTAATAAAGTCGCTCGTAAATTAAACGCGAAACGGAATGTATGCGCGTTACGCGGAGGGCGGAGGTGTTTCCGGATGCCTCCCCCCTCCTTCTTCATCCTCTCTACACGTTCGATTTACGGGGAAGGCGGCGATAAAAAAAAAATTGCCGAAACGACGGGAGACGAATGCGTTCGCACGCGACTTCTCGGGGGTGCAAGCGGGGTGGCGCCCGCCAAGGGTTCGTGGCTCCAAACATGTATGTCCATTTGAAAACAAAAGACATGCCATAACGAATCTCGAAAATGTGGAGCCACTTTTCCGTGAATTTCATTGGCCGATTTCATATCGATATTCGCTACCTACCTCGAATCCCGAATCGCGAAAAGTCATTTTAAAAACGTGATTGACGTTTGCCAATCGTCAAAGTATATCATATGAGTTTACTCGAATCACTGTTATCTCATTTTCTATGAGCTTTTGACTGATATTTAAATAATAAATACTTTTTTTGTAGATTACATTTTTATCTATAACAAAGTCTTATGTCGATGTAGACTAAAAGTTCATAAACAACGAGATAATAGTGATCGAAGTTACTTTCCCGGCAAGTAAGATTAGCCTCATGTGGTAGAAATGCATGCGACTGAATAATGACAAATAAAAAAACCGAAGCAGGAAGCGCGAATGTTGTTGCCAGTGTTACAAAAAGAAGGATAAATGTACGAATATCTTCGAGCAGTCGAGATGAATCGAAGGAGCGTTCGCAATCTTCCCATCCTCACGGAGTCCGTTGGATTGTAAAAGTTTAACTGCATCGAGAGATACGCGATATGCGCCTCCGGATCGCGAAAGCTCTCTCACCTCTCCGTATACCTTTTATCGGCGAAGCGCTTCTTCGGCGTAACGCGATTTACTCCGGAGCACCTTCAGGGTTAATTCAGGACATATAACGCAATTTTTATAATCGAGCGAACCCATAATATACACCCGCTCCGTTGATTACCGACCGAAAGACGATTGCAAAATAAAGGGAAGGAGAGGAAAGCGGATACCGGTGTTTGAGATCGCCTCCAGGTACACCACGATATCGTGCGTGTCACTCACCCGCGCCGCGCCGTCCACAGGTACGCACCTTCACACGCTTGCACGACCGACCGAGCGCGAGGATCGATGTACAGCGGCGGGTTTTCGCGACGCGATTAGCTCGGTATACAAAGGGACAATACGATCCCTCTCCTCCTTCGCCTCTTCCAACGCCTCCTCTGTTCGCATGTGTGCGCGTGTACGGTCATCGATTTATTCATGATCCTCCTTAAACACGGTAACATTTAAATATACATAGAAAATTATAATCTTATACAGTTCGTTATAATGTCTCCGAGGAAACGATACGCGGACCTAGAGTTTGAACGGGGCGAAAAGGAAAAGCGAGACCGCGTGCACACGCGGTGCGCGGAGGCACCCGTCGCGCTGACCCCGTATCGGTTATGTATAACATATACATGTATATATATGGCATATACATATGTATTTATATCGTATATCAACATCTCTCCGTTTACAAAAAAAGTGAGCGTCGCAATGCTGCTACCGTTAAATCCCGGTGTACCCTGATTCGTACCATCCTTCCGCCTTTTCCTCTTCCTCGTCGCTTCCTTCCCGGGTTTTCCCCGCTCGGAGAACAACGGTCGGGTTTTCGAAAATCGGAAATATCCCTCCGCGAGAACGTGGGGTAAATCTGAATGTTACAGCTGGCCAACGGTGATTGGAAAAATTCAGGGTGCTTTTTCTTTTCATCCCACGTCCTCCACGTTCGTACGAGGTTTGCCGTGCATCGAGAGGAGTCACTCGTGTGCACAGGACGATGCGCTTTACACCGAGGAGCAGACGAATTTCGCGGCAATCGCGAATTCCGTTTGCCGCGGTGTACAAAGAACGTCACTCTGTATATACGCGTCTCGGCAGAACATCGACCGAGCGCTTTCCTCCTCATAGTTAATTCACCTTCGCGTGGAGGAAGAAAAATATTCCATCGAGACTCCTCCCCCTTCGGCGAGACCCCCGAACGTTCCCGCGACTTGATATCCACTCGTCCTCGAGGCACGAGGAATCGTTCAAAGGGAATCCCGGCATTTTTCGTATACACGCTTTTCGAAAAGATAATCGCACGATCACTTTCTTCCTCCTCTGCGCTTTCCGAGAGAATACGGGAAGCGTCCTCCGCGTAGCGTTGCACTGAGAGCAATAATTGCTGGTGCTAAACACATTTTTTCTTCGATCAAAAATATGATACAATTTCAGGATTAAGCCATGGTTTTCTTTGCGCAAAAAAAAACAGTAATTTTTACTATTTCACCCAGTTGCTCTGAGACTCGAGCTTATTTTCTCGAATTTTTACAGAGGTCATACTTCTATTTACTGCTTACAACTGTGTATAATACTAATTGTGTGTGAACCAGATGTAATATCTGTTTGCACAGAAATTTCTGTCGGTTCCCCAGGCAAAATACCAAACAACTGTATAATTCTGTAAAGCTTCCTGGGCGGGAATCGTAGTTTATGCTAATCAAACTGTAATTCGCGTAGCTCCCTTTTCTCCGTGTTCGTGCAAGAAAATATTTGGTTGGCTCGAATAATTATTCTTTTTTTCACAGGAAAAATTTCTTCATGAATATTCATCGACCAAGAATCGTATTCTTAAAAATTTGTAAGATCACATGCTCTTGATTCAAGACATATTTTTTTTACCAGCAATTATTTCTCTCAGTGTGGCTTACTCTCGTACCGTCAGGGCCGGCGAGCAATACTTGTATATTTTGTTTTGGTCATCGAGGTTCGAACTCGGAAGTCCGATTCGCCTCGAAAGGAAACGAACGACAGTCAATGACAGAAACAACAACGACACGATGAAACAGCACGTACTCACCGTTGCGTTCGCGTACCGCTCTACGTGTACGACGCGTTCGTTCCTCCCTCTCTCGTGCATTTTCACGTAAATGTTCTCTCTCTCTCTCTCTCTCCCTCTCCCTCATTCACATATATAATCACAGAATCGACTCTCTCACACGGAAAACAGATTTAATCCATGGTAAATATACTTACGACTGTAATCGACGACTTATCGCTCTATACGTCCGATCTACGTTGCGCCTAAGACTCCTGCGGTATATCGATGGACCCACCAAAGATCACATCCACAAGACGACTTTTTATCTTACACCCTCGCTCGTCCTACGTAGTCACAGCATCGTTTAACCAACATACTTTCCACGATAAACGCGATCGACGGCTCGTCGTCGTCGTCGTCGACCGATCCGACTCCGATTTTAAAAAATTCTTTTTACCGTATAGGAACGGAAATAACAATAAAACTATTGAAATATTTTCACACGTTTGCGCCGACGATTGATCCGACAAATCATTCGCTGAGCCGATATTGGCAAAATTCGTTTCTTTGAGATACACTCTTCTTCTGAGCTAAATATACGTTTGTACCAACGGTGGCCAAGCACTGCTTTTCCAAAAACTCGACTAGCACCACGCGTGATAAAATTCGGCGCGAACGTGTTAAATTGCTAAATTCCTGGGAAACGAAATCGAGGTCAATAGTCGGACAAGTCACTATTAGCAAAATCAGAGGAGTGCCCGCCGAACGGTGATCGTAATGTAAGCTCGTCGAATTACCAATAATTTGAGTCCGTCGACGACCAGACCGAAGCAGTAAAACGTTCCCGATACGACGGAGATCAGAGATACCGAATGCCCTCCATCGCGCACTTTGACGGACTCCGCAAACACAACCGAGGCGGCCACCGAGTTTCGAATAACCAGTGGAACGGAGCGATAGTTGTCAGTCGCTCGCGTTCGTTGTTACTGCCGCTAATCGTATGTACAAAGCACCCGCGCCGCCCGGAGGGTAATCGAATTTTACCAAAGTTCTCGCATCAGTGCGCGTTGAATTTATTGAACTCAAACGAGCGCTCGAGCAACGTACGTATGCCGGCGATAACGAGAGTTGCACAGTTTGCTTTGCACGCATCTATAGAAAGATCGGTACAAACGGATATTTAAATTCGCGACGGTTTATTCACGCGGATTCATTGTCCGGTTTATGGTGCCGCTTGATATAACAGAAAACAAAAAATTACTCGGGAGTGATCTATTTCCTCGATAGAAAGTGCAGAAACAAGCGCAGATCACTCGCGACACTGCACACCGAGCGGATCGGCGACGGATTGAAATTCCACACGTTCACCGCGCTCGCGTCACGTATGGAGCCATAGAAAGAACGCGGAAAACGGTACAAAGCGCACTTGATCGAGCATGCAGGTGCCCTTCTGCGAGACGTTCGCTGAAGTCATTCCTTCCGTCCATTGAATTTCAGTTCGATTTTTTCGCGTCAAGTCGGATTAGGATTATTATTCTCAAATCATATCTTCTCCGGCGCTGCGAATTGCAACGTGTGACGAATGTCGCCCGATATTCATCGCGACGACGTCGTACTTTGAATGAAATTCTTCCAATCTCCTTTTCCCGAGTCACTTTGCATTCCAAATATACCGTCGTGACTTTGCCGATGAGATGTTTCGATATCAGCGTTAATAAAAAAAAAACGTTTCTTCATTTACCGCGAATTAAGGCTTCGCAGAGGGAAACATTCATATCTTTGAATTCAATTTGAATTCTGTATTCTCTACTACATTATGATGTCATCAAAACGCCAGAGAGAAAATGAAAAATGAAAAAATACGGAGTTAATAAATTTGTCAAAATTTGTCGAACCTGCAATAACAAAATAATGAGAAACCCGAATTAATGAAGATATCCAATTTGACTGAAAGACCCCGTCCATCCGTCGAATACGTTACATCTCCGATGCGTTCACAGCGACAATGTTCAATCCCAAGCCTCAATCGCGTGCGTCTCTACATCGATAGACGTCACACCGCGGCAAAAATACACCTGCCGCCCGATATCGGTCAATTTTCCTTGCCGCAGTTCAACCAACACATCCGAAATAACCAAATATAAGTAATAAAAGAGTAAACGAACCGCCAAACTCGCTCGAATGCAATTCTCCATCGGGTCTTGCGCGGGACGAGCGCAACGATGTCAACGTTGCATTATGCACCGCGCGTTCAGACACGGCGACAGAGTCCGCGTTGCGTCATCGAGCGACGAATTGCGTCACGAGGTTCGACTGCCAAGGATCGCGCGGAAAACGGGATGAGAGGAAGAGAGAGGACAAACCCGAGGGAATTCGTCGGGCCGCTCGCCGTGTAGTGGAAAAAGCAGGTTACGCACGGCCGCGGCGGACGCGCGCGCTGGGGACGCTCGATAAATTTGCTCCGGGCTTGTGTCTCCGATCGCTCCGGTCTGGCTGCAAGGATAACGGCTTGTAAATACACCCACGCGCGCTGCAAGGGCTCCCGCGAGGGAATGGCCGAGAAGTGGATGCCTTTCAGCGAGGTTTTCCGCGTGCAGTCCACGCATTCACCGCCGCGCATCTCATCGCGTAACTCACCCGCGTATAACACGCGCGCAACGAATACGACGGCTCAACGGTCCGGCCGTTACGCGCGCGCTCCTTTTTTACCGCGTGCGCGCGGTTGACACGCGAGGCATGCCGGGATCGGGCGGCCGTTCTTCCGCTTCCGACGTCACACCCCGATCGTTCTCGGCGCTTATCGCGGGGCGAACGCGAATTTTACGCCCGTTTTACACGCGCTTCACACGCGCCTCGAGTCACGGTCACGAAACTCGGAGTGACGGAGCGACGCGGATTTCGAGTGACGAATCGTAGGGAGATATACTCGGGAGGGGTGATTTTTTTTCTTCGGTAAACGCCGCAATCTTCTCGGGATAGATATCGTGGGCGGATTTCGCGAGATGTCGAGGAAATGATCGCTTGGGGTGTCGGAGAAAGGGAAGGAAAATTTATAATCGTTCTCACCGCGACGCGACAAAGGAGAAACGATCGTTATTGGATCCGCCCGGTTGCCAAGCGGAAGCAAAGAGGAAGTACTCGTATTTCGTTTACCGGCGGATTTACGCTACGTTGCGAGGACGTTCTCGATAGCCGTTAATCGTCGCAGATCTGGGGCAGCGCGGTTGTTACGCCGGACGACGAGCGAAGCGATATATCTTTGCCGCGCGACGGCGGAATGGTCGATTACTCGACGATTGCGTTGCACACGTCGAGGGAAAGAGTTTAGAGTTCGAGTGAGTGCTCGCTCGTTTTGAATGGTATCTAACAAATAACCGATTTGACCCGGATTGATATCGATTTCATTCGAGCGAGTGTCGATATATCTATCATTACACACTTAGCCGACCTCCCCGACCGTACAGTTCGGCTGGACGAACGTTGAGACGCAGGTCAGTGAGGTGGCGCAGGGTGACATTTTAGAAAGTCATTTTTAAACATACTAGCCAATGAACAATTAATTCTCATGCTCTCATTAGCTACGGTGGCATTTACCCTCGTTAATTAAAGCATGAGAATTAATTGTTCATTGGCTAGTATATTTAAAAATGACTTTCTAAAATGTCACCCTGCGTCACCTCACTGACCTGCGTCTCAACGTTCGCCCGGCCTAAGTGTTATTAAAATAAAATTTGCACCGAATTAAATATTCTCGCGAATGAGATAAATGTAGACTGTAGAATAGAAGCAGGATAAATGCCCTGATTGAAGTGCAAGTTAAAAATCGATTATCTTGAAAACGATTGAAGATATCGAAAAAAAGTTGAAACAAAGGATGTTCATCTATATTTTGACTATAAAAAAGTTCCTTTTAATTTTTCACATATCTCCACTACGTTTCGAGATAATCGCGTTTAAAGCTGATCGGGGGAAGAGTGGGGCGTTTCTCTCTCTTATCCTGCACATACTATTCGAGAAAAACGTTAGCTGTAGTTTTCGAGACAGTTTTCCCTCGACCTATATATATATATATATATATATATATAAATCAAGCCGTCGAAGCGTCAATCGCGTTCTCACCGTAACTCGCCTCCGTGACGTTCGAGGAATGGAAGATACGTCGATCGCAGATACTTCCAACGTATACGTGGAGACGTTCAATCCGAGAGAACGACACCTTCGGCAATCGCGCGTAAGCCGAGCGAGCACGAATAGTCGGAACGGTCGGCGACTACGAAACTGGGCGCTCTTTGAACGGTCCATCATATCGTACAAAAAATATGTACACATAATGCCGTATGATATTCTCATGTACACGTACGTACATCTATATAAGTGCGCGCGTGCGTGTGCGTAGGTACAAAACGATTCCTGAAACACGCCCGCGGTATACAGTTCCGACGCGAATGCACCGCTCCCACGGTCGTCGAAATGCACCGCAACGTACGCGGTGCGTTCGCACACATCGCCCGCGAACGATTCTCCGAGCAAATCCCGCGGAGAAATGACGTCGCCGTGCGATCAACTCGCCATCGACGACGACGACGAGGAACAACGGCGACCACCACTGTGACAGCCTATAAAATACTTAGCCGAATAAGAATTGGTACTGGTGACGAAGACACAACGACGACGACAATTGACAATCCATGCGAGTAACGGCGTCGCTCCGTCGTCGACCGGCTGGAGTATTTCGAGAGACTCGACTCGCTCGTCCAGAAGACATCCAAGGTGACGGTTCCATCGCACGCGAAGGAACAGGAGGGACGGACGACGGCGATAGAACGGGAGGAACCGGTGGATCTCCTTCGTCGAGCTTCCTTCGCCGCCTCCCTCTTCTTCTCGTCGTTCCGACCAATTCTCACGGACATCCCTGACAGCGAGTCCCCGCGGCGGACAGCGCGAGGCATCGATCGATCCCTTCGAATTCAGTGACGCGGGACGAAATGAGCGAGCGAACGAAACGAGCCGGGCCAGAAGAAGGGAGCCGGTCTTCCGGTCGATCGAATCCACCGGGGATCCGACGCGCCGTCGCAGACGTCGAACCCGAGAGGGTCGTCCCGAAGTTCATCCGAGAGCTCGACTCGTTCGATATTCCCTCTTACTCCAAGAGGGTAATAATAATTGGCTAGCTGTATATCGCATCGGTTTGGATGCAATGTGACGGTATACGAGACAAGACGAAGGCGACGACGACGATGACGACGACGACGCGAGATGATATGGTAACCCCTGTTAGAACCAGCATCGAGTAGGTTTGAAAAGGCCTACACCTGGGTCAGCAGAGTGAGCTGAGTGCCGTTCTTCAGGGTGTCCTTCTCCCTGTTCTGCTGCTGCTGCTGCTGCTGATCCCTCGGCTCGCTCGTGACCGTGATATTCGAGCGGGAAGTCATGGTCACGGCGGTGGTGGAGGTCTTGCTGATGAGGAGGCCGCACTCGCCCTCCTCGTCCTCGATGTCGCCCCTCGAATGACCCGATGTCGCCTTGCTGTGCGGCTGAAGCCTCTCCGCGTTCGCCTTGTTCCGTCGCGGGAAGGTGCTGTTCTCGATGTGCAGCGTCGCGTTGACGTCCTTGCCCGCGGCGCAGGTGCACGCCTTCAGGAAGCTCTTCTTGAAGTTGTCGCTGAGAAAGGCGTAGAGGATGGGATTCATCGCGCTGTTGCTGTAGCTGAGGAAGCCGGCGAGGAGGAAGCTGGTGATGCTGACGCGACTCTGACACTGGTTGGGCTCCGTGTAGATGAGCGCCACCTGGGTGAGCCAGTAGGGCAGCCAGCAGAAGACGTAGACGGTGATGACGGTCAGCACGAGCTTCGTCACCTTGCGGTGCGATCGCTTCTTCTCTTTGGACTTGTTCTTCGGTCCCACGGTTTGCAGCTTGCGAATCACCAGAAAGTAGAAGATGAAGATGAGGATGAGCGGGATGGCGAAGCCGAGGACGAAGGTGTAGAGGGTGAAGGTGGTCTGGCCGCCGTGGTCGCTCGGCCAGTAGATGTTGCAGCTGACGAGGCCGTCGGGCATGTCGTTGCTGTTGGCGTAGAGGAACACCGGGATCATGAAGAGGGCGCTGGTCACCCAGGCGGTGAGGGAGACCACCCTGGAGATGAAGGGGGTGCGTATCTTGGGTGAGTTTATCGGATGGCAGACGGCGATGTAGCGATCGGCGCTCATGATGAAGAGGAAGATGCTGCTGGTGAACTGATTGATGCTCGTCGTCGTCATGTACACCTTGCACATGATCTTGCCGAAGGTCCAGGACTTGAGGCTCATGGTGGTGACGAGGAAGGGGATGCCGATGAGGAAGCACTCGTCGGCTATCGCCAGATTCACTATGTACATGTTGGTGACCGTCTGCATCTTGGAGAAGCGCAGCACCACGTAGATCACGAGGGTGTTACCCAGGAGGCCGACCACGCAGACGATCAGATAGAGGATCTGCGTCACCAGAGAAATGATGGGCACGTCGGCCTCGCAATTCGGCCCCGTCGAGTCGTTCTGACTGACGTTGCCGGTCGCCACCTCGAATACGTCGGTGATGTTCATGGTATCGCGACTGTCGGTCGCGTTGCCGTCGATCGAGCGGAGCGTCTCGCTGAATCACTACCGATCGAGACGAAACGCGGTCTCGAAGAGGTGGTCCCCGCTGCGGGGACTGAGGTGTCGCATCCGGCGCGGTTGAATCCTACGATCAACGACGAAGATACCGATGGCGACGAAGGAACGACGACGGGGAAGACGATACGCCACCGCCCGTGGGCATCCAGCAGGCGTACTTCGCGATCATCGAAGCGGCCTGCCCCGCGCCGATGCCGACCCGAATAATGAGGCTGATCGCGGTGCTGGATTATCAGATCGTCTCCGCCACTCTCGACGTGGCGCTCGCTCGTCGCTCGCCTCGGCTTCCAGTTGGATCTGGAAAGAAAATTAAACCGTGTCACACCGAAGAAGCGCAATGTACGATCGTCCCGCTTTCGACTAGCGCGATTCGACGTTTTAAGCGCGCGCGGCGCCCCGCGGGATCAACGCGTTCGTTAACTCCGAACGAGATTGCGGCGCGGCGAGTGGAATAATTCCCACTGGCTCCGCGCGGATAATCACGCGCGCGCGCATACTTCTCGCCGTTTACGTCGAACCTATATTCTACCGAGTGCGCGGACGAATAATCGACGCTCGCGTCACCGCGGGAAATGAAGTCGTTCGCTCTCGAGAGCTGCCGCTCGACGCCTTCAATTTTCCGCGCGCTCTGACGTTTTCGCGGGAGCAAACGACGTCGAAAGCAACGAGCGACGCGCGTGCGGTGAGCGCGCCCGTGACGCGGTGGGTTTAGAGTACAAAAACCGTGGACGCCGGCAGCTTTTTGTCGTGGTTCTCGGTACCGCTTTGTCCGACGGTTGACTGTGCTTTTTATTCCCAACGGTACAATTGCTACGAAATCCTGATGGAGAGAGAATGAGAGAGAAGAGTCGCCGAGTAACCGCGCGATGGTCCGCGCTTTGTTCGGTGCTCGCAGACGGTATTTATTTAATTAATGAGCTGGGATCACCGCTGATGTGCGCGCGCGTTTCTTTTAAACCGGCAATGAAAGGGTTGGAATCGAGACATCGCTCGCCGTACTCTTTGAGTTCATTTTCCCCTATTTCTACACTGAGAAAAATAATCTAGTCAATTTAAGCTAATTCCTGGAGACCGTAAGCAATCCGTTTGGTAAAATGTCGAGCCTCCATCTGTTTGTTTAAACCGACCATTTTCTGGTTGGAATAATTACGAGGAAGAAATAAATCGTAGCACTTTTTTATAAAGTCCGTGGTAAATTTCGGGACAGGGCCAATTAATCGTCACGATAACTACAATTTTAGTTGAAATTATAGTAAAATTTGCAGAAGTTGTCAAGCGTTGCTGTAATTTTTACTAATATTATAATTATCGTATCGATAAATTGACCTGATCCCGAAATTTATCAAAAACTTGATATGTGCTACGATTTTTTATTTTTCCGTGTAAACATACAGTTAAAATAACTGAATATTTAGTTCATCTCACTGATATTTTCGTTAGAATAACCAAACTCGTTTAGCCAAATGCGTTTTTTCATTTTAGCCGAGTTATTTTTGCAGTGCTCTGGTAATAAAAAAGTCACGATGCCGAAACCATAGAAACGCTCTCGCCTCGCGAAAAATGGGATCGAGAGCGTCGAGTTCAGTGCGTCTGACTGGACAGCGTTGAGGGATCGAGCTCCGCGTTCCAGGAGACGTCGTGGAAGAGAGTGTGGAACGGGTTTATTTCGAAGGAGAAAATCAGTGAGGATGTGAAATATTGCGCGAAAAAAAAAAAGATCTAGCGTCTCTCGTCCCGAGAGAAATGTTTTACGCGAGCATCGTCACGCGCGATTGGGACCACCTACGCGAGGACGTCTAAATTTCTTCCCGCGAGAGATAGCGACGCTATCGCGTAACATACGGCTCCGTGATAGCGTCGCGAACGATTCGACCGAGGCACGGGTGTTCGGAGCATCGCGGAATCGCTCTCGTCTCGCAACCGTGCCTCGTGTAGCGTTAATAACGAGAAGGCCTCGCGAGGAGAGGGAGGGAAACGCCGTCTCCTCGTCGCGACCGCGAGGGAGGGAGGGAGGCGCGAAGTGGGCAGCCGAGTGACACTCGAAGGTGTAAACAGACGAGGACGAAACGTCGTTAGACTTTCGTGAAGAATTTCCGAACGTAGACCCTTCGTCCAGGAGCGATGGCCTCGATGATACGTTAATGTATTTGCCTATCGTTATCGTATCGTCTTTCCTGCCGACGGGGTGGGACCTGAGCATGCATTTATGAGTTCTTTCTTGTCCCGCGGGGATCTAACGGATAGCCGTGTGTATACGTGTGGGTCTAGTGTGACGGGGAAATACTTTTTTTTCGGACATTCGGCGAAGGGATGGGGTGGAACCCCTCGAAACCCACGCCGGGTTCTTTCCGAAGTATATGCTTCTACGTCCCGACTGAAATTCGTTCGAACGAAATAAAATATGGATCGATTCCTACTCGAGATATTTTCTCGAAGGGCCACTTGCTGCGCAGAGAGGACGAATATTTACACGCGGAGAACGATTCGTTCCCTTTCGTTAACTCTTTCTACGAGACTTATTTCTCGAGTACAATTCGACTCGGTTCGTTCTACGGTAATCGTTATCGAATGTTCATCAATCAAACGTCACAGCTTTGGTCGACGAGTAATTTCGGATAATTCGGAGGGGGCGAGCGAAAAGTTTCTAACGAAGTTTCCCCGTCCGACCAAAACGACCCCTTTACTACTTCGGACCGATACGGCCAGCCTGCTCGACTTCACCGTTCCGCTCAATAGTTTTGAATGTTCTCCAGGTTGGCATCTGCGTAGTTTTTTCAAACCACCCCGTTTCGCTCAGACACGACGGCGACTTCGTCGCGCGGGACGAAGAAGCCCCGGGAGTTTGCCGCAGTTTTCTCGAGCGTGAGCCGCTGCGTCTCGCGCAACAGCGGCACAGCGGTTACGCTCGTACTCGGAAACCCGCGAATAGACGTCGCCGGTCGTCGCCTCGGTCAGTTTTGCAACGCGAAAATAAACTCGGTCGAACTGCACCGCCGGAAAAGCCGTATCGACCACGGCGCACCCACTCACGCACACCGACGCTAGTCGCGCGGTCGACGCTTATACGACGAATTTCCCTCGGTGTCCGACCGAGTTCAACCCCACGCGCGACACGCACGCACGATAGGCACTTCCGCGCGTGTTTGCATTTTTTTCCGCGCGATTTAAGCGGGTATAGCCATCGACGCAATTGCGCGCAAAAGAAGCGAAGGGAGATGCTATTGGCATCTCTCTCAACGTTTTTATAAAATTAAACACTGTCGAATCGAACTCTCGACCGCCTTATCTTTTGTATTTTTCGTCACTGGTTAAGAAAAGCAGGGATATTTGATTGACATCTCGAAAGAAATTTAAGATATCGACGACTTTGCATAAAAGAAATATTATTTTTTCACGAAAAATCATCGATATCTCGGTATTCCTTTGAGATTTACTGAATAAATCCATGATCTTCGGAATCAGCGTGAAAAAATACACAAGATCGATTCCAGAGATTTCGATTTTCATGAAAAATTGAGAAAATGTCAAGGGGTGCTTGACATTTTGGCAAAAATTGAAATCTCTGGAATCGAACTCTCGGTCACCCTATCCGATGTATTTTTTCCCGCTAATTCCGAAAATAACTGATTTATTGAAAGAGTCTCAAAAGAAGACCGAGATATCGATGATTTCTGAAGAAGAAAAAAATTTCCCGTGCATTAAGATGTCTCGAGAGTTATACTAAAAATAGTAAGAAATGCTTGAAAATGATTGCATTTGGTAGATTGAAGTAAAAAAAAATTCAGTTAAATTTTTAAGTTTTTTAGGAAGCTTGTTACAAAGATTTTTGAATAACAAAATAACATGTGTTCTTATGGGTTATAGCTAACAAACCGCGATATTTCTGATAAAAATAGTGAAAAAATTCTGAAATTTTTTGAACAGCAAGTTTAATGAACTAAAATCATCTATACCAATTTTCACGTTCATTAAGAAGCCTGTTATTTTTTTTATTAATTGTTCTTTATAAATTTAACCTTTGCTAAGTCAATGTGGCAACGTTGCATGACGTCACAACATGACCAGATGTTTTGGGTTCCATTTTTAAACTCACAGAGATACACACAAATACTACTGTACGTCAAACGTTGTTGCCACATCGCACGAAGAACATACTTTAGAGTGTTACTGTACTTCAGTGGACTAACTTTTAACAGGGAAAAAGCCCCTGTACCGCTCGAGAAACCTTAAATCGCTGGTATCCTATATTTCCTTAAGATGTGAACCCAATAACTGAGCTTTTCCTGCTCGGTATAATAAAATGCAAAGGATTGTCGAACGATCGATTTCAGCGATTTCGATTTTTTGCAAAATATCACCTCTCAACACGGATCGGATATTTCATTAAAGTCTACAGTCTTGTAGATATCCGGAGTCCAACTGTACTTTCAACGAACGCTTCCCTCCGACGTGACGCGCCAGTCGAGGATGAAACTCACGCGCGGTCCCACCAAATCTACGGTTCACCCACGAAATCTCATGACGTACGATATACGTTCGTGAGGAAGCTACTGGAATGTGCCATCTAAACGTGAACCCAATTAAGGTTAATTGGTCGGACCATCGAGTTCTGCGTTCGCTACAATCCGAGAGAAGAGAGTAGGTATTATACAATATCGTATCTCCAACGGACGCTTCGACGAGTGCGTTAATGCGAAAAGCTCTCAATCGATCGCGACTCGTACGCGGGGGTAGCGAGAATGACAAATGCTCGAGCGGTTCGACTGCGTGTGAGACCAGTCGTTCGTGCGAATATCGCGGCGCTTCCTCCGGAGTTGAAGAGCGATATATCGTGGTAGACAAACAATTTTCCCGTGTATTCTTTGCCTGTAATACGAACGACGCGCGTTTCGAGATTTTCACTCGGAAACTGTATCAGTAGAGAGCGTGCACATTTTGCCGAACACGGAACGACAGTTTTTTATCGCGGTCCCTCAGTGGCGAGATACCTAACCTAACCCCTTCCTGCATCTTGTACCATAATATGTATATGGCACAAACGCCCTTTCACTCACTATCTTCTGTAAATAACCATTAAACGTGAAAAATGCAACGTTTTTCTTTGCTTCAATAAAGGTAGAAACTGTTTTATATAAGTTGTTATTTAGAAAATTTCTTTATGTCATATAGTTATTTAGAAAAATGGTTTCATGACATATATTTTTTGTACAAGAAATAGAAAAATCATGCAGTAAGGGGCTAAAGAATACCGATGCATGCGGCGCGTCGGAGATTCCAAGTATCATACAGTCCGCTCGTTTCCAGGGAAGTGAATCGGGTTTGATTAATAACGAAGCTCTCTCGGCGGAGAATTCTTTGGAACATTAATAACGATGAGCAACGCCGCGACTTCCCACTACACTCTCGCGGTATTTCCTCATTTCTCATCCCTCTCCCTCTCCCATTGTCCGTCTTCCCATTTTTTCCCTTCCACCTCCCGCCCCCATCCCCGAGAAGCAACGACGGCTCGCCCGTGCCGCGCGATTGCACCACCGACGTTCGCCGAAGCGATTGGAGAACCGCGCGGTTGATCGTCGAAAGTTCGCCGCGTCGTGAAAATAAAAATCTTCCGCCTTTTCCGCGGCAACGCGGACGCGCGTGATTCACGGCACGCGTCGTGTCAAGGGAAAAAGTTGGCGCGAACTGCCGTTTCTTACGGTCGTTAATAATATAATAATAATTTACTCGAAAAGTTTCGGGTACTCGAATTAGCTAAGAGTTCTCGCGACTCGCGGGGGCTCTCGATCTTCCGAGATTTTCACGGAGAACGAGGGGGGGCGCGGACGGAATTTCTCCGCGAGATACGCGCGCGATCGGACGGCTGTACGACGGACGGAGCGAGGGATGCGATGAGAAATGAAGACTCATCCGTACGCGTCTCGCGAGAAGGGAATGAATAATTCTCGAAGGTTCTCGGTCGCAATCCCTCGCGGCGGATCGCCGTCGCGAACTTCCGTCGACGACTCTCGCGCGACCGATGCAAACCGCCTATCGCGACGATCTAGGGGTGGGATTGGGAAATTCCTGACGCGAGATACGAACCGAGCGTTGAACTGCGTTTAAATAAAAACGTCGCACGGCGTGTGCGAGAAAGGAAGGCGAAAAACAGTTAAAAGCTCGAGGGATGACGGGGGTGAAAAAATGGAAAGAAATACGAAAAGGAATAATAGAAGTGGATGAAATCAATCACCCATCCGCCGATAACAAAACAAAGCTGATTACGGATAGACGCGTACACACAGCCCTTGCCTGCACAACTTGCAGCGACGACACAGCCTCCCCGCATCGTCCTCGCCGCTCCTCGGCACGACCACGGGACACCTTATCCCGACGCGCGGTGCTACGCACGCGGGAGTGCCTCGACGAATCGATATCTCCGTGCCGGACGACCGGGCGTTAAATTACTCGTACAAAAATTCAAGGGTGGCTCGACTCGCGGTGTGAAACTTCATCGCCCGGCTTCGTAATAACGGGGGACGAGTGCGAAACGCGATCGAAAGCTCGTCCCGCGGAGCTTATTTCGTTGGGCGAGGAGCTCGAGTGTCGCGACGGAGGCTCGCGTGAGACGGAGGGGACAAGCGTATCGGATCGTGCCGCGACGACCGTCGGCGATAACCGCGAAAATTACGTCGTCTCCGCGATTATAGGATATCGCGTAACGCCGCGAGAAATGAAGAGAGACATCGTGGGTGCGCGGGTTATACTTGCGCGGTGGAAAAATTGTCTCTATAAACGTTAACAAATTTTTCCCAATTCGTACTTGCATATGAATGGGTAAAAAGAATTTAATTTAAATAACGGTGTTTTCGAATACTTCTAAGAACACGTTTATTCTCGAATAGAATAAATATCAATTGAACGTAAGTATTATTGATTTAACCCTTAGACGCATGCGTGAAAAATTGAACTCTTGTGCACAAGTCGGGTCTATCAGATCGACTACAAATTATAATATAAATTATATTTTAATTTCCTTTATATTTATATTTATTTAGTAATATTTTATGTAAATGCTTCTTCATATTACACTAAACATATTATATTTATCATCGGAAAATTAAAATGAACGTAAATCGATCGACCTTGAATTACGAGTTGTAGTATTTTTTTTTACTGCCGGATTCCGCATACCCGACCTATGCGTCTAAGGGTTAATTGAATATCATTTGGATCAAATCGGTATTCATTCACATCGAATAAATACCTATACAGGGTATTACTTAATGATAGGCCGTAATTGCAAGGGCACATTACTAAATCAATTTCCACTAGAAAAGTTCATATTAACATGTGTCCTAAAATGTCTGGTTTTCAAGATACAGGACATCAAAGTTTAAAAAAATCGGTTTTTTAATAATATCTCAAAGATCTTTGTGCCGATTTTGTTGACATTTGGCACTGTTGTTTATTGTAATAAGACGCTGAGTTAGCACTAACTAGAAGATAATTATGAGTTCCAGTGGCGTCCCGGGGGACAGTCTCACGAATAATATTGACAAAATAATATATTCATATTGACACATGTCAATATGAACTTTTCTACTGGAAATTGATTCAGTAATGTGCCCTTGCAATTACGGCCTATCATTAAGTAACACATTGCATATGCTCTTAGAAGACTATCCAAAAATACGTTTATTTCGATGAAGTAAGTTTTATTCACAGTGTACGGTCGAGAGTTACGGTAAATTTACACTCGCGAGCGCCCCGCATCAAAAGCGCAAGCCGTGAGATCGCGTTGCAGCGAGCGCTGCATTCTATCCTCGCTCTAGCCTCGTCTTTCCTTGCGCCACGGACGCCGATCTTCTCGCAATTACGTGCGCCTCACATCAACGCACCTTTGCGTAATTTCTAGTGCGCAAGTGCCGATGGATAGAGGAGGGGGGTACTTCTTCGGCGTCTCCGTGACGGGGAGAAAATCGCAACTCGTATGCTCGTGGAAATGAGATTAGGAAACGAGTCGCGTCGTATTACGTCGTGCCTCTACATCGAGATAGAGAGAAAGACAGATAGAAAGAGAGAAAGAGAGAGAGAGAGAGAATTTCGAGAGAGAGAGAGACGATCGCTTCGACCTGCGCGAATTCAGAGCGATTGGAGAAGAAATGAGATCGCCTCTCGCCGTGGGGCATCGGCTTTCGTTTCTCCGTCACACTTGCGACTGCGGCGTCGACCAACCGATTATTATCGGCGAACGCCTCGACGATAACGCGTTTCTCCGCATAAATGCATCCGCGTGATGCCAACGGCAATCCGTGCCGTTGATGTACAGAGTGACAGGGTTTACGGTGTCGTCCCCGCCGCGCATCGACGCACTCGACGCGTCCGCATTATCCGAAGCGCAACCCGCGCGCAGATATTTCCCGGCTCGCGTATACATAGACATCGCGACTGACGCGTGACATCCATCGTCGTTATCCGCGGAATTACACGCCTCGCGCGCCCACACGCCCTTCGAAGCCGCAAAGTAGTCGCACTCTTTCATCGACCGCCGCGGGTCGCGAACTTTTCCCCCTTTTTATTCTTCAATCGTCCCTTTCCGCGTTCGACTCCAAACTCGACCTTTGCATTTCTTTCAGCGCGAGAAAGTTATTTAAATCGAACCCCACTGTTCGGTCGACCCTTTCAGCGATCAACGCGGTTTACCGTGGCCGTGCACCGTCGCTTTGAAAGTTTCACGGAATTCGGTTATCGCGTAAAAAAATATTCGTATTTTTTCATTCAATTTGCAATCTGTATTCAATGTCACGCATAAAAGAAAATGTTGAAAAAATAATTGTTCGCAAAATTACAAGTGCGTTTCTGTCTACTGTATTAGGGTAGACCGAAGCGAATCGGATCACACAGATCTGTATTTCTTAGATCGTGGTGAAAATGGGCATTTCGATTGTTCAAATTGCTTCACTCTGGAGACGAACGAAGTAATAGGTACGAACGATCGAAATGCTCATTTTCAACACGATCTAAGAAATATATGGATCTATGATCCGATTCGCTTCGGTCTACCCTATGACGTCATTGTAAAGCCATGGGAGATGCAATTATGCCAAGCAACAAATACGAAAAAGATAGACTTGCAACGGTATAACGTATACTGCATTTCAAAATATCGTTCTCAAGCTTGAGTGAGGCTCGAAGTGAAACATTACGAATACAAGGTAAAAAGGTTTTTTGTTCAAATTCGTCTGATCTACAATAAAAAAATCATGGAAAGAAGCAAATTGCACGCGCGCGCTACGCCCGCACGCGTGCGCCGGCCGTAAATACCCGAATGCTCGGGGTTGGCGGGATTCGCGCGAATGAAAAATCGTCGGCCGCTATTTCGAGCTCGGGTAACTAAACAGCGGCGCGCGCGAGCGCTGCCCGATGACGAAGTGGTGGCGATAAATTCGCTACTGTAAGCAGCGGTGATTGTTTAAGGGGCTTAACGTTAATATTTTTGGAGTGCTCGAGGCAGATTAAAGATTTTTAGTGACTTATACTGTCCGGGCTCCGCGCGGCTCTGTAGAATTCGAATTATCGAAGCGGAGATACCGCGACTTTAAGTAGTATTAGATCGCCAAATGCACTGTAAAAAGAATCCAATATAATTCTATATAAAGCATTGTGTTAAATTTAATATAGAGTTGTATATAAAACTTTTATCGAATACGTGGATATGAAAATTAATATACTCCGTTATGAAATTTATAAAGGCAATTTCATAAGGGGAAATACATATATTAACTTTCAGAATTACAGAGTATATTAATTTTCTTAATCACGTATTGGAAAAAAACTTTCTATAAAAGTACATTAAAAATATACATTTTTTTTACACTATGCATCAAGATTGTGCGCTCAATGCGTCATCGTTAAGCCAGCACACATTTGTGATGTCGAATTATTTCAAAATATAGCAAGTAAAATTCTAAATGTCTATTCAATATGAGCGCAATTTTTCGTTGATGTGTTGCTCCGATAAATACAGCGATTAATTTGAATCACATTACAATGTAAATTTAATAATTTATTTAAGAGCAGTTATTCTTTCAAATTCACGAGGCAAATTAAACACAAACTGTAGGACAATCAATTAATGTAGTCTGTATAAACGTCGTAATGATTATAATATAATACAAATCTATCCGGACGTTCTCGATCGATCGAATCTCACGAATCATTGCGATCATAACGTTTTTCTCAGGAGCTACGCGACGACTTTAGATTTTCGTCTCTCGCCCTTCGAGCGCGGCGCTGTATATTTTTTCGACTCGCAGAGTTTCAACGATACGCATCGCGATACTCGATGATCGATAAATGCCAGCTTCGAATTTTTTACGACCCTTTCTCGCTCGGGATATATCGCGCACTTCGACAACGACGAGCGTATCAGTGTTTTCGCAACGCACCCCGCGTTTCGCAGCTAAAGCTGCGTCGGCTATATTTATCGTAGCCGAGTAACGGGAAAAAAAGGGAAGATTAAAGCTCGTCCAACGAGACCGACAGTTCGAGGCGATCAAATTCTCGCCGAGAATATCATTCCCCGAGGAATACCGCGCGGTTAACGCGCCTCCGCTGTCCGGTCTCGCTGCACTAACGCGAAACGAAGCACGCGACGAAAGGATCGGGGATGCGCGAATCGTCGAGACACTTTAAAATCCTCGTTATTCCCGCGCCGTGCCAAAGCCTCGCCGTGGCGGTCTTCAACGCCTCGTCGCGGTTCGGCGGCGGGCGAGAAGGGAGATAAAGGAATCGTCGAAGATTCGACGAATATCCTCCCCCGGCGGCCGCGCGTGGTCCTTCGGGGGTTGAAGAGGGAGAAATCGCGAAAGGATCCAATCTCGTTACGATATCGACGACTCTCCACCCCGCCGCGGATTTCTCGGGGTGGAAAGAAAAGTAAAATGGAAAGAAAACGCCTTACATCGGCCTCCACCTGCGGAGGAGCCGTCCGCATAAGCGAACCGGAGAATTCACACCGAACGCGGAGTTAGCCCGGGAAGGATTTGACGTATATTCCTGAAATATCTCGCTTGTTCGCGCACAATGGTCCGCGCTCCCGCCGGCGAAAACGTAACGGCGAGCTCGCACGCTTCGGCGAATCGAAACCGATCGGGCGACCCGGACGATCGATCTGAGTAATATTGTCCTCGGCGATGACGCGACCCCGTGAATTGTATCGCCGGTCTTCCATCGTCCGCTCGAGACGCGGGGAGACGCCGCGAAGTTATTACCGTCGATATACTATACCGTATGTCCGTCTCTGTACTGGCCAGTTTGAAAGTTACCTTCGGATAGGCTTGGTCGGTAATCGAGATATTTAAACCGTAATTATAATTATTTTCGTAATTTCCATTATTCGCAAATTCACAATTTCGAGGTCAGACGCCTCGATCTCCCGAATTGACATCAACTCTAACTGCCAACTCGACTTCTACCGTATTAAATGACTCGAGTACCGACCAAGCCTATCCGAAGGTAACTTTCAAACTGGCCAGTACAGAGACGGACATATGGTACATTCTGCCCTCCCCATCCCGCTCCTCATCTCTGGCGGGGTACGTCGAACCAAACTCGACGTCGTGACGTCACTATTTTCTACTGTTAATCACCTTAAAATGCCCATACACTGTGAAAAATAATGAGGCTGAAATCACAAAACGCACCTAGTCGAACGCGTTTACACTGAGAAAAATAACTCGGTGAATGTAAACTAAATTGGCGAAATACGAATCGTTCATTTTTTCAGTCAATGTCACCACTTTTTCGTCAGACTAACTAAATCTTTAATTGGAATAACTTTAACCAGACGGGTTTTGTCATTTTTAACTGATTGTTTTTCTCGGTGTAGTTATTCTGACCAAAATACTGGTCAGTTGAAACCAAGTGTCCAGCTATTCTAACCAGAAAGTGATCAGTTTGACCAAAGAGATGGAGGATCAATATTTCACCGAAGAGTTAATCCAAGATCGTCCCCAAGATTTTGGTTAGACTGGCCAAATCTTTTTAGCGGCGCGCGCTAAGGACGTGAACTACGTCGTTCGTAATTCGCCGAGTCGACGATGCCGTGCCGTACGATCGTGTAACTATTACCTAATTCCAGGACTACTGTTAAAAATGTACCCCTCCTTAGATCGTACGACTCGAATAGAGGCGAACAGCCTTGTGTAACAATTTCCGACTCGTCGTCGAATATATCCCAGAAACGATCAAGCTCCGCAACGAGACTGAGCTCTAAGAACGTCGAGCAACGATACGCGACGGAGTTCCTGGGAAAAGCAGGCTTCCCGCAAACTCGAGCGAAACTTAATTGCGATACGGACGGGTATAACGACGCGGATGCCGTAAGACGTTACGCGTACCTTCGTGCACGCGCGTAACGCTCTTTCGTGGAGGCGAGCAAAGTGGCCCGACGTTGATAAAGTTTGCGCGAATCTCGCTGATCAAAAGTTATTCGAGCGAGCGTAACCGTAAACCACGGCGCGGGGAAGGTGTGACGACGCCGGAGAATGGAACGAAAGAGTTCACCGCGCGCGCGGCGACGATGCAGATGCGAACGCTGACGCGCGCGGTCGCGGGAGGGATGCGAATTTGCGAGTTTTACGGGAGAGAAAGAGAAGGACGTGAAAGCGGAGGGTGAAAGGCGAGGGACGGAAAGGACGGGGGAGTCGGGCAGAGCGCCAACAGTCGCAAAAAGAAATCTTACGGGTGCCTTATACCTAAACAGCCCTGGCACGTAAAATCCCACCTGCTCTCCTCGAACGTACACGAGCGTCTTTTCTGTACCAGCTGTGCCGAAGGATCCGCTTCTAAAAGCAAAATCTATCGCACGCTCTATGTACATATATAGGTATGTATAGAGAGAGTGTCCTCATTTATACCAAATATATGGTCGCAGACCCGAGAGCAGGTGCATTCTGGTGACTTCTTCTCGGGATCAATTTTAGATGCTGCACTGAGAAAGATAATCAGGTCGATCAGACCAAAATCTTGGAGACGATAACTAATAACTGTTTGGTGAAATATGGACCCTCCATTTTTTTTGGTTAAACTGACCATTCTCTGCTCAGAATAATTAAACATTTGGTCGGAATAACTTAGTATATGGTTCAACTGACCAGTATTTTGATCAGAATAACTAAACGCGTTTAACTAGATACGTTTTGTCGTTTTAAGTTAATTATTTTTCTCAGTGTGGATTTAGGTCAAACTTATCTCTTCGAATCAAATGATGATAAAATGTATCGAGGAGATTCAGCGAATAAAAAGATATGAACGAACGATCGAGTTTCTTTAGCTTCCATTTCACATCCATCGGTAAATATGAGCCAACTTAACCGCAAAGAGAGAGAGAGGGAGAGAGAGAGAGAGAGAGAGAGAGAGAGATTGATTGATTGATTGATTCAAATTTATTTAGCCTTCTCGGCTATTTCTGTATGTCCTTTACATTCTCTTCGCATCCACGCATTCACACATTCCAGTTATATCATACTTTACTCATGTACTCCTTCTTTCCATCCATCCCTTCGCATTACACTTTCGTGTCATCCATTCTTCCGTTCATTCCGCTTCACACTATACATATATCGTTCTATATTTTCATCGTTTACTTAGAATGAACTCCCTCACTCCTTTTTTGAACAATTTCAGGTTTAAACTATTTTTTACATCGCTCGGCAGCTCATTATACATTTTAGCTCCAGCATACATTAAGCTCTTTTGGGCGCTTGTTGTTCTTCGCATGGTTATTGCTATATTTTCAGCCTGCCGCGTTCGCATTCCTCCCCTGTTTCTCACTAGTTCGATATTGCGACTCAGTTCCTGCGGCATCATATTATTCACAAGTTTATACATGAAAACACTTACATTATACATTAGTCTCTCTTTAATTGTCATAAAATGTAGTGCTTCTAACATGTCAACAATTCTTGTATACTTATTTACTTGTAATATAGTTCTCATAGCTCTATTCTGCGCTAATTGTAGTTTCTCGACCTCGGTTTTTCCCATATTTATTATTACTGTAGCGCAATACTCAAAGTGCGGCGCTATAATTGTTTTATACACTACGCACCGCGTATACACTGATATATGTTGTCCTATCCTGTTCAAAAAACTTATTTTTTTCCCAACTTTTTTTAGAATATATTCGCAATGTTCTTTAAATAGTAGTTGGTCGTCTATTACCACTCCTAAGTACTTCAGTGACGCTACCCTTTCAAGCTCGATACCTCCTTTCGTGGTTACTCTAATTTCTCTACTTAATTCCTTTTTAGTACTTCTTATTATCATGTATTTCGTTTTATTTGTATTCATTTTCAGTTTATTTCCGTTAAGCCAGTTCTCTAATATTTTATTTTAATGCTGCCTGCAGCACTCTATTTCCACTGCACTTTCACCTTCTACAAATATCATCGTGTCGTCTGCAAAAAG
>OY783196.1:9801532-9850730 GCA_963678675.1 Xiphydria camelus
CACCCGTGCAGCCAGGCCACAGCGGGGTGATGTCCCCCGAACGTTCACGGCTCGATGCGCTGACACGCTTCGTTATCTAAATCTATGAAATGTTCATCACGGCTACGTTAAATATTGATGGAACGCGCACAGCCGAGCGAGCACGCGTTACGACGATAAGGCGAACCCCGTGTGCGTGCGCGCGCGTGGCTGCACCGTGTGTTGAGCTACGAGGGAAGAAGAAATTAGCGCAAATACGATATCTGCGCATCGCGATTTTTATCGCAAAGGCTTGATAAAAGAAATTGGATTTTTTTAGTAACGCCCACATTAGGATGAGAGAAATGATTGCTAGTATCAAAAAAATATGTCTTGAATCAAGAACACATGTTATGATCTTACGAATTTTTAAGAATACGGATTCTTGGTCGAAAAATATATGTTCTTGACTCAAGAATAGGTACTTTCGTTGCAACGAGAAATTCATTCCGCGGAAAAAAAAAAAACAATTACTGGAGCCCGTCAAATATTTTCTCGCGTGAAGAAAATCATGACTTGATCCTGGAACTATATCATTAGCAATTATTTCTCTCGGTGTATGCTGATTAAACTATAATTAGCAACCGCTTTACGTAGGCTTATTTTATCGTCTACCCTAAAGTACACGCGCAATCCTCGCAACGCCCCGAGTAACCGTCGTGTTGGAGGAAATCGATGAGGAATTGATCTCCTCGAAATCGTCCATCGTAACTTCGGCTTCGTCGAGTACCTATCGCCGAAACGAGCTCTAGTCTCTGAGCCCCGTTTAACGGTTATACCTGTCATCCGCTCCCCTGCACGTTCAGGGGTAAGTATACCCGTTAACGCGCCCCCAGTACATACGTACGTTCCTGTATCAAAGTACAAAGTATGTACCCAAACGTACACTCGTACGTATGTAATAAAGTCGCCGTAATAAATTCCGACGAGGAAACGTGACTGTAGACAGCGAGGAGTGATCGATACCACGACAGGTGACTTTCCGTGGGCACGTTTCAGCTCCTCCCTTCTCGGGCGAATTTCTAGATGCCGAGCGTGGCGCGGCTCGCTGACGATCGGTGAAATTTATACTTTTTAACGTGATTTGTATACAAAGAAGAGGATTGGATCGACTGAAAATTACTCGCTGGGTCGCAAGTAATTATTTATGTCAATGAAATTTGTTAGTACGTGAATTAAATTTCTCTTACTCACAACCATGTAGAATAGCATGTGATTGCAAGGAAGAAATATTTAATTAATATGAAAAAAATTTTTAATCGATGCGAATAAATACATAATAATTAATCGCGGGATCGTAAGTAATTTTTAGTAGATCCAATTAATTCTTTTGCTTTGCGTAGTGTAAGATCTTGAAAGTAAGAAATTCCTTGATAGCATTCATCTACTGTATTCTCGTTCGATTTACCCTGTAAATTCTCATTCGAATTCGCTTCTACATTGGAAATAAAATTTGTTACATCCAATCCCGGTGAGATACGATGCGGTGAACCTCATGGTACGGTCGTTCCAAAACCGTAAAATTATAAGGACAAATAATCAGACAACCAATTTGAAATTGAAACAAGTGGATATCTATAGTTATGAGTATTACTACTCTTGGCTTCCGCATGGTAACCGCGTCCAAAATTACTAATTTTAGTAATTATTAATTTTAAATTAGTAATTTTGGACACGGTTACCATCCGAAAGCGAAGAGTAATAATACGATTCCATTTCCGTAGGTAAGCTACGCACGATGACATCACCTCTGCAATCACTCGCGACGAACGAGTAACACTTTTTTTCTGAATTCGTAACGACTCCCGTGAATTCCCCGGTGTTTCTCGCGTATCGCATTCCGATCTCTCCAACCGCGCGCTTCTTTCTTTCATTCCTCCCTCCCTTCCGATCTTATTCTGTTGGCTCCGACGGAGATCGTACATTGGTATTTCATATGTGTATACGTATTCGTATACTGATATACGGGCAACTGATATAATAATAATTTAATGCCGATCCAAGTAATCGTTGGCATGAATAATACCAAGAATATATTTATACAAGTCAACACATTGTCGTCGAATCAAGTATTGTTTCATTCAATTTAATTGAAGTAAATAAATAATTAATTGCGTTGCTGCAAGTCATTTTGAGTAGATCTAATTCATTCTTTTTCCGCGTGGGAAGTCTAAGATCTTTAAAGTAAGAGATTCCTTCACTGAAAACAAAATTTGCATGATTCAACCATCGTATCGGTGAAGCTGAATATGGCGAACCTCACAGAGCTATTGTTTCAATGTCATAAGAGTGTAAGGAAAAAAAAGAAAGCAATTTAATGAACTTATACACTTGTCTTAAGGGGTTACATGGGTTTACTCGGGGAAAAAACGGCCTATTTTTAACAATTTTTTTTTTCAAATAAAAAATATAATATTTCATTCAAACTTTGTATTGTCTTAAGGGGTAAGGCCACCATGCGCGTCAAGAAAGAAGGACGATTTTGAGAATTTTTTGTAGGAGTACAGTAAAAGCTGTAGAATTTTCTTATACACAGTACTTTATCAAGTGTCTTTAGAGATACAAAAAAACATTTTGTTTTTAATTTTTCGTTAAGAAATGGCCGCTCTAGGATCCGGTTTCTGCGACGAGTTTTTCTGGGGATCCAAAACGGGCGTACCGCCTACACCTCCAAAAGTGAACCTAGATCAAAAATCCAAAAATTTTTCTTTAATATATATCATAAACTAATAGACCATGTAGGGGATTTTATAAATATCGATTTTTCGAGAAATGGTGAGCATATGAAGGAAAAGTTCACGTTTTCACGTAAGAATTTCATATTTAATCATTTATAAAACAAAAAGTTTACAACATATCGAAAAATCCCTACGTGGGGTCTATTAGATTATATAAGTATAAAGATACTCTCAAAATTTCTGACGTAAACGACCGGTTCGAGATTTTTTTGACCATGAGACCTTTTTTTTCTTATTCTTGAGGGTTTAAGGAAGGTTTTAAGCTAATAAAAAAAATTCAATTTTTTAAAAGTTGCATGGTGGCCTTACCCCTTAAATATACACATTTGACAAAGAATTTCTGAAATTTTCGTAGAAAAATATTTAAAACTCCGCCATTGCGACGTCATTTCCGGTGACCCCTCGGAAAAAAGGTGCGTCCGCGTTGACAGCAGAACTCATGACAGGATCATTTGAAGTAAAAAAAAATACGTGTTTTAGTTAAGACCATAAACTAGAACTTGGACGAAGGAGAAAAAAAGTGAAAATTGGATTTTTGGCAGCCCTTTTGACAAAAAAAATGCAAATTTCGGTGAAATTTGCTCTACATTTTTTAAAAATAATAGCTGTAATCGAAAAAAAAAATCCTTCGTCCAAGTCCTTGTGAATTGTATCTGGAAGACCTGTGTAAAATTTCATCAAAATCGGTTGAGTAGTTCTCGAGAAATCTTGACAACCAACTTTGAAAACACAGTTTCGAGAAAAACGCGATATACCTGCGGCGCGCTGAGCCTCGCTGGCGTTGAACGCGCAACTTCCCAAGGCTGTATCTCCGAAACTATTACTCGGATCGACTTGAAAATTTAGGACAATATTCTAGAGACGTTGTAGAAATTAATAAGATAATTAAAAAAAATTCAATTATTTGAATCCGTGAAACCCATGTGTAACCCCTTAAATAGTGTACTACTTATATCGACGATTACTTGGATCGGCAAATGATTTTCCTTAATGTACGTACATATTTACAGTAAAGAAAAACGGCACGAGAAGTTGATTTATCGTTAGTGCAGGGGACTGACTTGTCGCATGAAATCGTAGAAAGATCGCCCCTCGCGACTGTGTCGAATCGATATCGAAAAAGGAAGCTGCATCCCGCATCGAAGGCATTCTTCCCCGTGTTTCGCGAAACTCCGCGCAAGAGTCACGCTCTATAGGGACATGTGATTTTATTGAAGGGGAATCGAGGAAGCGTTTCAATTGCGGTCGACCACTCGCTTTGACAGTTTCCCTTTGTCGCTTCCGTTTTTCTCTCGTCTTTTTTCTCTCTTCCCGCACTCGATACCCCGCAATATATTCTCATCGAGTATCGCGATTCGCTTGCCTCTTCCCGTGCTCGAGCACGCCTCGCTCCGTTCCTTACCGACGACGACTCGCTTCGCGCGATCGATATATGCGCTCCGATGAGCTTCCAATAGCGATCGACTTTTTTCGTTCGATGTGTAACGCTTCGGGCAAAAAATTGCGAGGTTCCATCACGCGATATCGCGAAGAGTTGCGCAGCGGGGACTCGCCCCGCGTGTCACGTCGGTGACACGTCGAACGACGTATAGAGGACCATCGACGTATCGGAATTCGTTAATGAAAATGGACTAATTCCGCGTGCGAGCGAATCACAACCCGAGACCGTCCACCGGATTGGCTTCAAGAGCTGAAAATAAATTTAAAGTGGTACTCGCGCGCTCTCCGCGCATAGGAACGACGCGAGAGTGCTCGAACTCTCGACGTTCGTAACGACGGTGTCGCTGGCAAATAAAAATATAGGTCGCGTTAAATAAACTCGGTCGATCGAGGCTCCACCAACGATTTGTACAGAGTTTCCTGAAATAGGAAAATCAGAGTAGGCTTGCATGTATTCGCGTATGCGGATACGAGTCGCGAAGAATTTCGATTTTTGGCAAAATGTCAAGGGATGCTCTGATATTATCACAAAAATCGAAGTCTCTGGAATCAGAGTCTCGATTGCCCAATTTGACGTATTTTTTACGCTGATTCCGAAAATGCCAAATTTATTACAGAAATCTTAAAAAATTGTCGAGATATCAACCTAATAACAGAGATTTTCATAATCAGCGCAAAAAAATACATAAGGTAGTGTGGTCGAGCAATCGGTTCCAGAGATTCGGATTTTCGCCAATAATTGAAAAAATGTCAAGGGGCAATTGGCATTTTGGCAAGAATCGAAATCTCTGGAATCGAGCTCTCGACCTATCTCATGTATTTTTTCGCGCTAATTCCGCAAATTACTGATTTATTGAGAACATCTCAAACGGGAGACTGAGATGTCGATGATTTTCTGAAGGGAACAAAAATTTCTCGTGCATTAAATCGCTGATATCTTATATTTCCTTCGAGATAACCGAGAAGGCCTAATAACCGAGATTTTCATAATCGGCGCAAAAAAAATACACAACATAGGGGATGGTCGAGCGATCGATATCCAGAGATATCGATTTTTGCCAAAAATAGAAAAACTTTTGACTTTTTGGTAAAAATCGAAATATCTATGTGGCGACCGTCACGCTACGGCGGCCGACCGCCAGATGGCGCCGACCCTCTCGGCCCTCGACTCCGCGGCTACCGGTCCATGGCTCTCGGCTTCTCGTTGGTGGTCCAACAAAGGGCAAGTTACTATATTGATACCTTACTTTGAAAACCTTGTAAGTGCAATTTTTGACAAAAATGCCATTTATAGCTTACTGTGTTCAGATTCTAAACCTTAACGCAGTAAGCTATAAATGGCATATTTGTCAAAAATTGCATTTACGAGGTTTTCAAAGTAAGGTATCGATATAAGACCGTAACTACCCGTCTCTCACGGAGGACCACAGAGCGTCTAAGGCAGGAGTCGGCCTAGCCTTAGAGCCAACTCACACGGTGCGACTTCACTGCGACAAAACTGTCGCACTCGGTCGGACTCAGTCGAGAGTACGTCGCACGCGGTAAATCAGCATGGAGACGCAGCGAAGCACTCACACGGTGCGACTTCCCTGCGACAGCAGTGCGACACGCACCTCGCGCTTGTCTGTATGACATCTACAGTGGCAGTGTCGTTGTGTTAGTTTGCCGCGCATCTGCTCACGCGGTGGGATAAAACTGTCGCAGGAAAGTCGTCGATTCCTGCGACAGCGTGCGTCAGTTCTGTCGCACTGCTGTCGCAGTGAAGTCGCACCGTGTGAGTTAAGCCTTACTGTCGAGTCCACAGTCCGACTCCGGGACGAAACGCTCCACCGATTAGATGGCGAACACATCTTTTCGCCACATCTGGAATCGAGCTCTCGGCCATCCCATTTTATGCACTTTTTCACGCTGATTCCGAAAATTCCAGATTTATTCAGGAAAATTCAAAGGAAAATCGAGGTATCGATGATTTTCGAAGAACAAACAAATGTTTCGATTTTTGCCAAAATATCAATAAGCAGATCCGAAAATGACGGACTTGTTGATGGAAACCTCGAAGGAAGACCGAGATATCATCGACTCGTACGAACTTTTTTATCATTAAAAGCGACGATACCAACGTTCGAATTTCTTCGTTAAACATTAATAAATATTCTTCAGAATAATTCGAGCTATACGGCCGCAACGATACGGGAACTCGATAAATTCAGTAGCATCGATCGGTTCAACACGATCTTCAAAAGCAACGAACGCTCCTCGTCGCATTTGCGACACGCTGCACTTTCCGCGACTGCAATTTACGACACCCCCATTCCCCAACACGAGTGCAACGGGTTCAGTCTCAGCTGCCGACGCCGCTCGAGGGAAGCGACAGATCAAAAGTGTCATCGGCGGAAGTACGCGCACGTCGATCAACACGATATATGTATATCGTTCCGCCGTCGGCGTCTCGTCGACAGGCGTCGCGATACACGAACGCTTCTCTAGCAAATTACAAGGCACGTGTATCATGTCCATCTGGTTGTCCGGGGCAAATGCAACCATAATACAAGTTGTTATATACGCTGCATTTGTGTCTGCATTTCGACCGATAATAATTATGCAAGTAGAAATCACGAAAATGAAAACTTACGAATGATACGCTGGTTATTTAAAAATGAAAAAAAACATATCGATTCATCGAATGCAAATAAATATAAGGGGGGCAAGCGTGCATTTAAAGTTGTTTTATATTCATAAACGTCGGCACGTATCGCGTGAGCGTAACAACGCGGTGGACGATTAAATATATGCGGGGTGTACTTATCCGAGGGGGAAACGGACGGTTTAATTGCTCGATAAAAACTTTTGACTCGAATCGAGGAATGTCAGGCGATGAGGTCCACGAGCGACCTTCGGAGATACCGTCGGCGGTTAATCGGTGACGCTCATCTGCCACCCTTTTAATGAACCGAAAAATTCATTAAACCTTTCGTTCTTATTGTCAGCTCGCAAGGGTCGTCAGATTTCGAGACGGAAATGAAATTCAAGTCGTACCCCATATCGTACACTGTGAAAAAATGTATATTTTTATATAAAGCTTTTTTCCAATTCGTGATTATAAAAATTAATGTAATTCGTAATTATGAAAATATAATATTTCCTTATGAAATTACCGTTATGAATTTCATAACGAAGTATATTAATTTTCATAATAATTTATTGGATGATAGCTTTGTATAGATTGTATTCAATTTAATATGTACAACTTTTTTACAGTGCAGACCAATAAAGCAGGATAGTACGCATTCGGACCGAACGTAACTTCGTATTGATTAAACAAGAGAACGAAAAAAAATCACTCGCTTCAGTCGCGCACGACGGGATATCCACACAATTGCATCGGAAGAAATCCCGCGTTAATCAATCGGCGGAACAAATGAAAAGAACATTCCAAAGAAAAAATGGAGCAAACGCGTACAGATATTTAGATACCGGAGCAACGGGTTCTCCAGCACTCGCTGGCGAAACGCAAAGACTCGCGGAAGCGGAGCAAACAAATTTAATTTGGATCGTCCGGTGATAAATCTAATTGCTTGTTCGCCGGTCGCCATGGCGACGTGGCGCTACATTAAATATTTGCCAATTGCGAGGAGCACATTTTTCGTACCAGCGATCGCTGGCCGAGATTATACGTACATACACGAGTATACATACAGGCGCCAGGCGTCATCGCCTCTTCAACGGATATCGACTTGGTGACGCGTCAGATAATATCGATCAATCGATCGATCCTTCCAACGTCGCGAGAAAGCTCCAATGAGCGTATGAGTTTCGGCTGAGCCGCGTAAAATACGAGGGCTCGTATACGGGGCGTTTGCATTAATACACGTCAGTATGATGGGTTGCATATCGATCGATGCACTATGATGCAAATGGAACTATGTATCGGAGAAGCAACGGTCGTCTCAATAACAGTCAAAATATAACGAACGCTCCTATACAGTTTCAATGCTCGTTTGTGTTTTTTGATTAACAGGGTAGAGTGGAGCTAAAAATGCCGCTGGGTAAAAAGTACCATTCGGCTAGTTTTAAAATGTAATTGACTATTTTTGATAATTGAGTTGCGTAGAAATATTGTAGTATGCGACAGATGCTAAAAACCCTGATTGCGAATAAATGAAGTGGTTTATTTATAAAAATCTATCGAACGGCACTTTTAGCCCCACTCTATTTACCGCCCTAGGGGAAATGAACTGAAGCAGTGATATTTGGTATATTCGCGATCGAGGATCTCAGGTCCACGAATCCAGATGAAGACGAGCGAAGCGATGAGCCGAGAAAGGAGAACTGCGAGTTTCTAATAACGTCTCGCGCAAATTCCTCATCGTATATTCGCGTAACGAAACACTGATAAAGTCGATTCCAAGTTCGGCGTCAAGTGAAATAGAGCAACGATATCGCGACTACCGCGCAATAAGCGCGGTTATTGCGCGATGGACGGGCGATATAAAGTCTCCGATGAAGGGATCGAGCGCGGATCTCGGGAGAGGCGAAATAAAGTGGAATAAAGGAGAGTTCGCGGAGAACGTGACGTGGAAAAACTGGAAAAAGTTTCTCCTTATTCCCGAGTCCACCGTGGCGGCTCTCGTGGGAGGTGGAGCCGTCGAGCGTGAAGGGAGAGGGCGAGAGAGAGAGAGAGAGAGAGAGAGAGAGAGAGAGAGAGAGAGAGAGATGCGCACGGACGTGAGGAGCTGTCACTCGGTCCAACGAGCGTCCACGATTTCGCATAATAAAATCGAATTTCCCGACAGTCGTCCCGCGAGTGTCGTCCCCGCCCTCTTTTGCTCGCGGTGGTTCACCCTCTCCACCTGTCTGTCAGCGCGATTCCAAAATCTCAACGGGGTGAAATATCTCTTTTCATCGGCGGGGCGCGGGTAACGGAAATGCGACGCGACGCGCTCTCGATCACCCGCCGGATAACGGTATCCCAACGGCGAGCGGTTCCTCGATTGGAATCGTCGGAATAAAATTGAAAGCCGAACTCGATTCGCTAACGCGCGCGGATAAGTGAAATTTACGCGATTTCTCCGGTAGAGAGAATCGGACTTTCGTTTCTCGCTGACGCATATATTCGGTATTGCCCCGACAACGAGGCGATGAACGGGCCATCGTTAAGCTCCGTCAACTACTCGAATATCGAGCTTTATCTCGCTCGTCGATATATAGGTGACGTCGATACAGAGGTCAGCTCTAATGAATGTTTCAAGGTACACACCGTGATTAAACCACACGGCGTGTCTCCCCCCGTAGACAGAGAGTATGCATGGCAACGACAAGTCGACGCAATTGTAGAATCACCATTCCCAATTACCCGGAGCGCGAACATTCGACCGCATAACTACACGAGGCGAACGTGCGCTCAGAAAAAAGGTCTAGTTGAATACGAACCTGTGTGTGATGGAAAAATTTAGTTGAGACGAATAAGAATTTATAAAAATTATTCACGTCGAACGCGAAAATCTATTTGAATTGAGTAAATGTTCTACTAATTTCGTACTCGATTAAAAAGCTATGCAAAACATTTGTTTAATTCAAATAGATTTTCGTTCGATATGAATAAATTCTTATTTATCTCAAATACATTGTTCTATTACACTGAGAAAAATAAATGGGATAAAATGACAAAACGCATCTGGTTAAACGAGTTTAGTTATTCTAACCAAAATACTAGTAAATTGAATAAAATATTCAAATGTTTAGTAATTCCAACTGCATTTCCAGTTATTCCAATCGGCAAAATGATCAGTCTGACCATACAGATAGAGAATTCCTATTTCACAGAACGGTTTGGTTATAGTCTCCGGGATTTTAGTTAAATTGACCAGGCTATTTTTCTCAATACAATTTCGTGTTCAACTAGACCTTTTCTCTCAGTGTGCGATGCGCGCAGTCGTGTCATCGATGCAGCATCGATGATACGTCGTATCGCTGGAAATCGAGCCTCGCCCCGAAACTACTTCCAGATCCCGATCCCGAACAGTATTCGAATACTTGCCTCACCCCGTTCAGGCTCGCGCGTGAAATTACCATTGCCACAAATACCCGCCGTCGTGACTGAGCAGTGCAGTTGGTACTAAAATGACGTATTTGGAGCGCTCCCGATCAGCCGCGTCGGTATACCCTACAATCGCGAAACGTCATCCATCGAAGCCGATCAAGCGGCTGACTCGAACAATCGACGAACTGTCGCCGCGTCGTATCGCTCTCGAAATTGAGCCTCCCTCGGAAACTATTTCATCGTTCCGCTCGTCACAAGCGGGCAAACATTATTCAACCGCCTCGTCCCTCCTCCTTCCAGTCGCAGCTGCTATCGGCAAAAGTACCCCGCCGTCGTTACTCTCTCACTGCCTCCCGCTCTCCTCGCGCGATCGATCGGAACAATCATCCGTGACGTGGCGAAGAGCAACACTTGTAAAATCGAGTTTCGCCTCATCCCTTGCCGATAAACTAGTAGCGACATATTTTCGGTGACGATCGATGTGCGCGTTCTCCCTTTGTCTTTGCTCCCTTCCTCTCTCTTCCCTATAATCTATTTATCTCGTCAAAATAGTAGCCGAAAGTTCTTCCCGCAAGGCTATCCAGACGCGCGTCCGTAACGCGAGTCGCGCGCCAAACTTCGACGTTACCGTATCACGCGTCGGCGGAGAGTTGCCCGCACGCGTTATATCGTATATCTTACATAGTAAGCGCGCGTCAGGGCTGAAACTACGCTGACTTGTACGACGAATGGGACGGTATATCGTTTAATAGACCCGCGGCCGCTGTTAACGCGGCGTTGACGTTGCAGTATCTGTGCCGTAATATTCGGTGACGCGTTAGGAAGTCCAACACGAATTATGCGAGACGTGTGAAGGATTGAGGGAGGGATGATACGGTTCAAATCTTACGAAGGGTGGTAAATAGTAGATGATTGATGGTGTAATACGGTTTAAACGCGACGCCCGTTATGCGCTCGATGTGGTCAGGATTTTGGCCAGAAACTACCCCATTCAACCCTCGCCTTCTCCTGCGCGGGAATTCGAAAAGATATTAAAAAATCGTTCGTTTTCTCGCGCAGAGACACATGTGACATCGAAGTTGCGTTCAAAACGTTCCGTAAAAATGTATACACGCCCCTTTCGGCCACCCTTACCTATATCGTATCTCGCTCACACTGAGATAAATGAAAAATAATTGTTGCGCTGAGAAAAAAATGCTGTAAATTTGACTACCTTAGCGGTCATGAGAACGCCGATCAAGTTACTTAAACTATAATATAATAATTTGTTAGAACTTACTACAGTTTATTTTCGTCAAACAGTTTTTCATCATTATAACCAAATCATTTAATTCGAGTAACTTGATCAGTATTTCCCCCGCCCGTGATCACCAATTTAGTCAAATCTACTATTTCTTTTTTCTCTGTGTCGTGCTATACAAATTTTATCTTCAATCAAAAATATGATATAATTATTTCAGGATCAAGCGATGGTTATCATCGTGCAAGAAAACATTTAATTGGCCCGAGTAATTCTTTTTTTCGCACAGGAAGAATTTCTTGCCCCAACGAAGGTATTCTTGAGTCGAAAATATTGTATGCTTTGACCGAGAATTTGTATTCTTAAACATTTTCAAAATCACACGTTCTTCATTCAAGAAATATCTGTTTGATGCTAGCGATTATTTCTCTCAGTGTAATCATCCCCGTCTGGAGCCTCCGAAGTATCCGCCACCCTTCCGCGACGACATCGCGCGCGAGTAATAACGATAAATAACGGCGAGCTTATATAAGAATAGTCTCCCTTATCGTTCGGCAGTCGACCAAAACTTCCCGAGAAACGAAAGACGACATCTGGCGTGGCTGACGGATAGGGGCGACTATACACGATATTATCGAAGCGACACATACATATGTACGTACGGAGTACATATACTCGTATGTATTTATGTGCGAAATCCCGAAGTCTGAATGAGTCGCGTAGGTGGGCGAAACGGAGCGACGATAAGGGGAACCGTCGTTCGATACGGAGTCGATGCGTCGTCGCCGTTGTTTCTCCGCGCGATAATTTGCGCCGACGATAACGATGATCGATACGCACCGCCGTCGCGCGGACCAGTGTGGCGCTGGGTCGACTGCGAACGGCTAGTTGCCCAACGTAACCCAGCCTAACTCGAGCCAACCTATCTCGTAAACGCATTCGTGTCGGTTCTGGGTGTGACGAACTACTTATACCCGACACGTGTTCCGCGTGCGTATGTAGACTCGCGTATATACGATATATGTACATATGGGGGATTAGGTATAGACGCGCGTAGCTGACGGTATATCGCGTTCGCCCATATGTCGGCTGGTATCGAGACCCGGATAGACTTGTACGATCGTCACGACATTCATACAATCTATAATAATTGATCGTTTTAAAGTTAACGTTTATTTTGCCGCGCTAATTTGAAAGAATGATTATATCATTAAATAAATCGTTAAATTTACTTTACAGTGTGATTCGAATTAATTACTGCACGGAAAAAAATTAACGGTGACGATTAATATATCATAATAGTAGAGGAGGTGGTGCAAATGTGGAAACATGAGGGTAATGTCGAAACGTCAAGTATCTCGACTGCAGAGAGCTTCACTCTAGTTGCGATTGCCGTAAATAGTCACTCTCGTTTCTATTCGTCACGGCACAGCGCTAGGAATCAGTCGGATATTGTAGTTAAGAGGCCGACACACCCCGTCTGGAAATGTAAAACTATATTTTCAACATGGTGCATAAGAACCTTTTGCATTTTCGCTACCACACTTAAAAAACATAAATCTAGAGCCCTGTAGAAAAAAAAAGAAAATAAATTTCTGATTTTTCAGATTGATTACAACAAAGAAATTTATTTTTTTTTCTATAGGGCCCTAGATTTAGGTTTTTTAAGTGTGGTGGCGAAAATACGAAATTTTCTTACGCACCATGTTGGAATTATTACTTTACAGCCGCGACAAAAATGCCCGAAAATTGTCGCGGTTGTAAAGTAATATTTCCAACATGGTGCATAAGAAAATTTCGTATTTTCGCCACCACACTTAAAAAACACAAATCTAGGGCCCTATAGAAAAAAAATAAATTTCTTTGTTGTAATCAATCGGAAAAATCAGAAATTTATTATTTTCTTTTTTTTCTATAGGGCCATAGATTTATGTTTTTTAAGTGTGGTGGCGAAAATACAAAAGGTTCTTATGCACCATGTTGAAAATATAGCTTTGCATTTCCAGACGGGGTGTGTCGGCCTCTTAATGGCGGTGCGTCGATTTCTATTTCGTGATTTTCGTGCAGTTTTTGGAGATAAGTTTGTGGTATTATTTAGTCTAACTTATCATAGTGATAGCGTAATGCGTATCAGAGTATTCGGAAAGGTAGTTATAGGAAAGGTATTGTTGGATTGTAATTTTAGGATGTTTCCATTTACCCGCACTTTTTCCCAACATCGAAAAATGTAGTAAGTTAGCCAAATATGTTCTCATTTTTTAAGTACATGGTTTTTGCACGTATGACTTATGGTCCCCTATTTCTAGCATTATAAGGCATATTAAGGCAATTTTCCATGTTAAAATAACGATTCACTGATTTTCTACAAATTAAAAACAAACTGGGTTTCCACATTTGCACCACCTCCTCTAAGTTTGGTGACAGCTTTGACTATATTGAATAAAGAGCAGCATAATAATGATTACCGTTCAAATAGTGATGATTACTATTGTGCAGATTGTTCAACACTGTATCGTCGAAGCTATCACCGACTTGTTATTCCAGCATAGTGATCGTTACTATTCACTTTTCTCCATGTGTATTTATTGTAGCGATATATTTACAAAAAATTGTCCTCATATCGAGTACACGCTTAGAATTTTATTTGCATTATTTTGAAATCATTTCGTGCCATAAATATGCTTGCTTAATGATCATCGACGACTCATTGAGCGCACAACCTTGATGAGCCAATAATACTTAAAGTTGCTGTATAATTTACGTACATTTGTTTATCCGGGGAACTATACGCGCGCACAAAGAGCAAAATACTTTAAATTTTAACAGCTTTTTTTTTATAATAGGACAAAGTAGGGTGAAACGGAACAAGTTTGAAGCCTCCGGCAACCGTTTCATCTTTTTACTCGGTATTCTTTTGAAACCCGAAACCGAATCACGATTATTTTTAACTAAATTCATTAGTCGACCATCTCCTCACCGGAAATTGCAGAGTTCGTACGCGAACTCGAGTCGAGCTCGGCGCTAATGATACACGAAACGCGCCGCACCGCTTACCAGCGCACGCTGAGCTTTCCCGCCTCATACGACTCGCAATTGCGCGGGGCGTACCGAGAGAACCTAATATCGGCGATAACGAGGAAGTAAGCGACTGCGATCGCAGGAAGCGGAGCTGGAGGGAAGGGTGGAGGATGCGCGCGAGTAGCCGCGGCCGTCGCGGTCGAGCTAATAGCGCGAAACAGCGTCTCTGCCACCGTTACGCGCGCATCCCGGCTTTCCTCGCTCCGCTTCGCTTCTGACACGAGATGAAACGTAGTGTAAAGTCGGTCAGCGCTCTTCAAAGTGCGCGCGTTAGGCAACCGCTAATTCCCTCGAGGGTTTCAGCCTTTCAGGGGCTCCGCGATCGGTCGCATCTCCGACCCCCTTTGTTTCTGAGGCCGGTCGGAGGGGAAGGAAATTCGAGAGACGGATCGATGGATTATATAATGATATCGAGTTTATTTCTGTAGGTCAGAGAGGAAAAAACAATATCAATATTTCGATCGAATGAACGTGCAGTTATCCTTCGGTGGAATTTGAACGGGGACGCTTCACGTGGCATTTTCGGGTGCCCCGCGTCGACCCTGAGCATAATATCGAGATTATTTCGGTAGGTCAGAGAGGAAGAAAAATTGCAACGTGTGTGTGTGTGCAGTTATCCGTCGGTAAAATTTATCGATAAAGAGCTAGATGGAAAATGAGGAAGCAAGACAGAGAAGGTGGAAGGGGCATCGAGGCAAGGGTGGAGGAGAAAGAGGAGAATTTTTCTACGAGGGGGAAAAAACCAGAAGTAACGGGGGAGGACGGGGAAAACCTAGAGAAAGCGGAGGATAAGAAAAATTGGCAGGTCCGAGAACACGCGTCCCCCTCCGTTATGGCCTCTTCCTCCCTTCCGCTCTCTCGCGCGCCTTTCATCTGGCCTCCATTCGGGCCGAAACAACGACAGGCGAATATCGCGGTGCGAGAGAGACCTCCCGAGACGACGACGACGCCGTCGTGTCGGAGAGCGAAGCGCGCGGGTATTGCGACGACGCGTGTTACCCCGACTGCGCGCGTATCGATTAATTAAAAGCACGGAATTAATTGGTAGCGCCTAGTCCCTCTCGGCCGAGAGAGGGGCGGTCGGTGCTTCGTTCGCTCTCTTGTACACATATAGATACTTGTATAAGTATTGGAGAGAGGAGACTTTCCACGCGCAGATCGAAGATCTCGCGTTGAGAATCGCGCGAAATTCTCCGATGGCTGGTGCTTCGCTGCGGTGTATAGGGGGTGTTTTTTTCTCTTGTTTCATTTCCGCCTTATCTATACTTACAAGCTAACGGCGAATGGCTGCGCGTATTCTCGCGCGTATTGTTGAGGGAACGAGGGGAAAAAACGGTAACGGGCAAAACGAATACACAGAGAGAGGATAGTTTATTTATTTTTAGTAAACGTACACTTGAATATGGTGAACTAAATACATTTCGTTGAGACAAACAGATATTCGTTAACTATCACTCCTGATTATTTAGAATCAGATAAATATTCTCTAACAATTAATAGATATTTTCTCGTTCCGACGAAATATTCGTGTCATCATATTCAAGTATGTGTTTATTAAGTGCAAATAAATTGTTCTTGCGGTATAGTCAATGATCGAGGTAAAATTCCATGTCATCGTGAAACTGGAAAGACTCGAAGCGCAGCATTTATTATTCATTCAAGCCGTGTAGCTTTTGTGATGGGATGATTTGGTTTCCGCACTCGTTTTTTATCGCAGATTCGAAAAATTTGGACAAAATTATTTACCCCGTATTTTTTCATTTTTCATCTTCAGCCTTATCAAAGCTGGAAAGCGACATTTAAAAATATAGCTACATCGTTTTATAAGATTATCTTTGTCGCACTCGTTGTTTGGTATGAGTACGTCTGTCGAGCATTTCGATCATGTCACAATCTTGTGAAGAGAAACACATTCATAACCTTACGAATAATTAATTTAATTTAACTTTCAATAGGTAATTTTAAACTACTACAGGCAAAAGAAGCATTATCTTAAGAATTTTCTTACGAATAATTACTTTTTCTGTTATTTTCTTTTTCATGTGACATCGAACACGTATACGGATTACAAATTGAATCTAAAAATATGAATATTTTTTTAATTCAAAGATTCAATTCTCCTTCGAATCTCTCTATAGATTCGTTTGGTCTAAATATCTGCAGTTTCTCTCTCTCTCTCTCTTCCTGCGGAGAACCTCCGCAAGCGCAGCACGAGCTTTGAATCGGAATCGCGATTACGATTTTGCCGCGACAATGGAGCTATTCATAAACGCGGCAGCCACGTGGACGATCATAATAGCGCAGCCTAGTCGCGGCGACCAGAAGCAGCCAATAGTCCCTGTGTACTCCGCACGTGTACTACCGGCTAGAAATTCCGAAGCGACGAGACGACAATGACGCTGATACGGTAGCTGCACGTCGATATAGAGCACACACTACACCGCGCGCGATAAACGCGCCGGCCGAAGCAATTAATTAACCCGTTCACGGTCGACGGAGGAGCCGCGTATACGCGATCATCGATATCGACGATCGAACATGGAAATCGTCGAGTGGATGAGAAACCTCGGCGCCGATAATGAGGTAACTGTCCCAATAGCAGGAACGTTCTACACGGAGAAAATTGAATAATAATAATTACTACACCAGAATAGTAAACAGGTGACATGTTCGACAATTTCATGTTGAATAATCTGCAGTACGGTAATCGTCACTGTTAGAATAATAATCACCACTATTCTGCAGATTATTCAATGTAATATTATCGAAGATGTCACCTACTCACTACTCGTATTCTGGCACAGTAATCGTTACTATTCAGTTTTCTCCGTGGAATAGCCGGACGTATTTGAATATAATTCAAGTTATTGAATGCGATACAAAGGAACGACTACACTGAGAAAAATAATCAGATCAAAATTAGAAATTGCATCTAAGTAAACACGTTTAGTTATCCTGACCAAATGGTTTAGTTAATCCAGTAAAATATTTAATTATTCCAACTAAAAAGTCGTCAGTTTAATGAAACAGATGGAGAATCTGTATTTTACTAAGCAGTTTGGTCATCGTCTCCAGGATTTTGGTTCGATTGACCAAATTACTTTTCTCACTGTAGTGAAAAAAAAATCTTCAATAAATGAAGGATGTACTATATAAGAAGTATCACTGGTAAAAGTCCTGACTAAAATTTGCTGCGTGCATTTTAATGACTGTCCGGATATCGAACCTAGCTATCCAGCTATCGGGGCACTCACCTTATCCGCACGACGGACGACGAAAGCGCGCGGTTAATTCATGCGTGCGTAAAAATTCATACGCGTCTCGCGTGTCTTCGCCGCAACAGAGCGGAGGGCCGTCGCCGGAGGGGCTTGAAGCTGCGGGATAATTAAAGTGCCGCGAAACCCGGAGGAGGCACGTAAAACCCGGGTAAAATAGCATTTTTACGAGGAGGACGCCGGAGGGAGAGGCGCAAGGGCGCTAACCCCGCGGCACACAAGCGATCCGCCAAATTCGACGCCGGTCCAATTTCGAAAGCGATCCTTCGTGCCTCGCGTCGCGAATGACGGGCAACGCTCGGCGGAGCTCGAAGAAGACAGACATTTCGACGACATCCTCGCGCGGATACGCTATACGTACGTGGCCACGTCACTCGCGGGGCGATAGAAAATCCTGGCGACTCCCTCTCGCGTAAAATCTCCCCCGGCACCTCGGGGGAGCGTGAGACTTCGCTGTACCGAGAGCGCGAGCGAGCACCCTCGGAGGATAGAGGCCGCTCTCTGCTCGAAACGATTGCTCGACTTCGCGCTGTTGAGCGCTCGGCGGCGCCTGTTAGATGCTCCTCCGCTCGTGGAGTGGATAACAAGTAGTCGCGGAATAGCGTTAGAAGTAACGGACTCGAATCGCGGATGATAGGCGGGAGTCTGGGGGAAATTCGGAGAGAGCAGAAATTTCGGCGGACGTTTCGCGCGTATTCTCTCCCTGAGAGAGGGGGGAATACGCGTATACAGATATATCTGTGTATATTACTCCCGAAGCGATAGAAGAGCCCGCGAAGGCCTCCCTTTCTTCCTCGCGTAAACCCTTTCTCGCCCCTTCGAAGGTGCGATGGTCCGTCGCGTCGTTTTAGCGTCGAAGCGAGCCTTAAAAATTTCAAGTCCCACTTCAAATTTACAACCCTTCGGAGCCCAGTTCTGCACGCGATACGACGTCTACTTGTCCCCGTTTCGTCGTCGTACCTGGCGCCTATTATGCATGTAATACGTACGTAGCTCCGCACGAGCGAGTAGTCACGGTACCGTTAGAGGTCAGCCGCCGGTATCGGCCAAGCGCATCGGCGAGCGTCCACGCGGGGAGGGCGCAATCGTATAATTTATAGTCGACGAAGGGTAGATCCATCTATATTAAAGGATTTTAATGCACAATCATTTCTTCCTCCCCCCCTTTCTCTCCCTCTCTCTCTCTCTCTCTCCAAGAGCACGCCGAGTCCTCGCCGCTCGACAAAGAGAGAGAGCGGCTCTATTTTGTTCTCCGGGTAATTGCTGGTGCGGGAGACGAATGAGCGAGACGAAGAGCGAGCCGTTCCGACATTCGCGCGGAAATTGGACGAGTGCATTCGCAAACTCGCGAGATGACGACGTCGGCGTCGAGACGGTGGAGAAGCGATGGTGGATGAAGACGGGGTGGGCGGGGGCGCAGGGAAGGGAGAGACGGCTCGGTGGGGGAGGAGAACGAGGACGAGGAGAGAAGCGAGAAAGTCAAAGGAAGCTCATCCCTGCGGAGTGGTAAAAAGTATGGAAACGTAACGGACGAGAGGGAGCGTCGCTCGCGCTTGATGCTCATTGGCCATGTACCGGTCGTATAAGCTACCCCAGACGAGTGAGAGAAAGCTGGGGAAGCGAGGAGAAAGAGAAGAGCGGAAACGGCATCGTATATTCGTAATGTAAATAGTTCCAGCATCTGGAGCGAACGCGGTGCGATTCGAGCGTGGCCGCTTGTGACAAAGGGGAAACACATCGGCGGCGGACCGCCCACGCGCCGCGACGATGCTGCAAGCTGCAGGAAACGGAGAGACGTGAAGGGTCCGTTGTTCGTCGCGGAAACGGTTGCGATTTTCCGACGGAAGAATCGCTATTGTTTCGTCTTCCCGTCGCGAGATCCAGAAGTCGAATATATCGACGGTCTAATTCTAATATCCCGTAAATGCAGAAATCAATAATTTGCAGAAGCATTTTTTATTTTTTTTCTCACTCATGCCCATTTCAAGGCCTTTTCCAGCCTATTTTTAGACGGTAAGACGGCGTTTTTCCCGCGTGACACCGACCGGGAGTCCGCAGGCTGTCAAAAGTACTTTACTCAGACTGGCGCGATTGCTTAGTCCGAAGTGGGTCCTTTTTTCAGGCTGATGAACGCAACGTGAAATGAGTCGTGTATACCTATGTTTTGTTTTGAGAAATGGGCATTCGTGAGAAAAAATAGTATAATGTCATTCGGCTGAAATCCTCGGATTTTTAAGACTGTGTTTAGATCGTAGCACGAGGCATGGTGGAGAGACGAGGCTCGCCTTTGGCGAGCCTCACCCCCTCATCATGCCTCGTGCTACGACCTAATTAAACACAGTCTGAAAAAAACCTCGGATTTCCGCCTAATGACATAAGATACTATTAATCATGTAATATGACAAAAAACAAATGACTAAATGAAAATAGTATCTTATGTCATTATCTCGGATTATGAAATCCGAGGATTTCAGCCGAATGACATATACTATTTTTTCTCACGAATGCCCATTTCTCAAAACAAAACATATGCACTGCTCACTTCACGTTGCGTTCATAAGTTTGATAAAAGGACCCACTTCGGACTAAGCAATCGCGCCAGTCTGAGTAAAGTACTTTTGACAGCCTGCGGACTCCCGCTCGGTGTCACGCGGGAAAAACGCCATCTTACGGTCTAAAAAGAGGCTGAAAAAGGCCTCGAAATGGGCATGAGTGAGGAAATGGGCTTTTATTTTCTTCATTACACACTAAATAAAACAAATTTTTATTCAAAATAGGTACCTATTTATTATTTTACGGCAGATACGGTATACCTATTTAGAAGAAGAAAAATTTGCAGATATGGGGTATTAGAATTAGGCCGTCGATATGCAGAGATAGACGAGATAATGTACTTACATACACCGTCAATAATATTTCTATTTTTTAATATACCTACTTTTATATAAAGCTTTTTCTTTTTTTACGTAATTATGAAAATTAATATACTCTGTAATTATTAAAATTAATACATTTCCTTATAAAATAGCGCTTAAAAATGTCATGTCGAAGTATATTAATTTTTACAATCACGTATTGAATAAAAGTTCTGTGTACAATTGTATTAAATTTAATAGACATTTTGTTACGGTGTAATTAAATACTGAGCAACAAATGTAGTAGATTTGACTAAACCAGTAGTTTCTGCTAGGGGAATGCAGATCATGTTACTTCGACTAATAATTGACTGAAATGGACTACAGCTTGTTTCCTCCAAATAGCCGTTAAGTAATCGTTGTAACCAAATTTATCAATCGAAGCAACTAATTCTACATTCCTCCAGCCGCAAACGTCGATTCAATTGAACACATCATCTTTTTTCTCAGCCTGGAAGAATTTAATCGTCGAACCTCACGGAATAATCGTCGAACTATTCGCGATAACCAATGAAACGCTCCCCCCCCCCGGGGGGGCCCCCGGACGAAACTCGATTTCAACGAGTATCGCGAAACCGAAAAGGGCTGAATTATTTCGAACTTTCCCGCCCGAGCGCCCGAAACTATCTCGACTCGAGGAGTTTCGCCGATTCATTCCGAAAACCCTGTCGCGCGCGCGGCGCTTCCCCTCGACTTCCGCCGCCCTCGTGGTCCTTTTTTCCCCCACCAGGAAGTCGAAAGGGTTCGCTAATCTAACGGATCTCGCGAACTCGCATGATTTCCCCACTAACGTTTCGGGCCGTGGTTCCGCGCATGAATAATGCAGTGGGGAAAGAAGACGGGGGAAAAAACAGGAGAGGAAAAAAGGTGATCGCGAAGAGGGAAGGTCGAGAGCGAGAGCAGCGGCGGAGCGCACGTGTCGATGCTGCAGCCGCGAGTCGACGACGCACAGTTGCACTTGAATTCGGACCGCCCGCGCCGCGCCGTACGGTTCGTGGCGCTCGCATCGCCACGCCCGTGGTCAAAGTGAGCCTCGAAAACGCGCGGGTGCCCCGATTGCGCAAGGAGGGCGTCGAGAATAATGCGAGGATTCGGATTCGACCTGCTTTCTGGCAGAATGGAGACCATCGGTCGGGGAGACAAAGAAAGAGGGGTGTGGTGGAGAAAGGAGGTTGGGAGGGAGGGGTTGGGCGAGGGAAAATGTTTATTTATGCCCCGAGACTGAGTCCCTGAAGAGCCATACGATACAATGGAATGCGTCGATGTTGGCTTAAGACCGAGGAGGGCGTCTCCATTGGTACGGGAACTTTGGTACGCCTTCGACGGTAAGGCGCAGCGAGAAATAACAGCAGACGGAGTAGCGATGTACGTATTACACGGTATAAGAAGACCGAGAGATGCCTGCGCCGCTAACACGAGCACCGCTCGAACGTAATAACAGAGGTAATAAAAACGGACGAGAGATAAAAGTGAACGCGTATCGCGCAAATTCGCGCCCTGTTTCGTAGCGACACTATACATACACGCGAGTATATACATTATAGTACGGCGAAAATACTTAACTCCGGCAGCGGCTTGATCTGTGAGTTGAGTTGCCCGACGAATAAACTACGAAATGAACAACGAGGGAGGAGGTCCCTTCCCCGACCTCATTTATTATGCAAATTTACTCCCGGGAAATAAGCTTCATCGTAAAACCGGAAGTAAAACTCCGACAGTACAGTACTAACCGGGTACTCGAAACAACGCGATGCTCTATAACTCGTTCGGCCGGAACGCCCCGATATTGAAAAGTTCGAGTTGGCCCTCGGCCGACATTTCGCGCAACGATACCCGAGTGCCTCATCGCGTTCTAGCGCCGCGACGAAGGCGTTAAAAATCCGGAGTGCCGCCGTCGACTCCACCGATTGGCTCGATCCCTGCGACGCGCAGTAGTCCTGCGTTGCAGTCGCGCGCGCGCTCTGCGGTATCTATTCTTTATTTCTCGGCAAGTTCGACGCGACAAAGCGAGTGATCGGCAGAACGCAAATCCGTCCCGAATCGAATCCCATCGCGAATAAATTGATCCGAGCGGGACGAATGCAAATAGCGCGCTCCGAGTTTACGATCTCGGAAGTTTCGGCTTCGGGAAGTTTGCGATCGAACGGAAAGGCTGCGGGCTCTCGGTTCTCCACTCCTCAAAAATAGATCGACTTGTGTACCGCGGAGGAATAGGAGGAGAGGATTTCTTTAGCTGGAAGGAGTACTCGGTGCGCGCTACTCTATCCGCTTTTCTTCGTCGCGGCGAACGTCGGTGTCGGTTTTGCGTCGATTGCGCGAGATCTTCACCGTCCGGAGTGCTCTCGATAAGTGTATCGAAATAAATATAGTCGCCCGAGTTTCCGTCGTCGAGAAAAAGTCTAGGGGATGTTCGAATAGCCGGAGATCCTGAAGAGGACCGAGAAAAATAAAATAACGCACCTTTGTAAGGTTCTGCAGTGTTTCTCGAGTAAAGAGAATCCCATTTTTGCGTCGTTTTCTCCCAAAGCATATTTCGGACTGACCGCGCTCCACCTCGTCTCCGCCTTTACCCCCGCACCATCGTCCAGAATCGATACGTCTCTTCCCGAACGTCCAACGTATACGCACTCGGCGCTTTTTGCCACGGTGCAGCATCCCGCTCGCGATCTTCCGACGGAGCGCACCGCATAAATCACCGGGTTTTTCTGGCAGCGGGTCCTCGTCGCGATTCCTTATTAGAACGCGAAAGAGAAGGATCGACCGTACGCGAAATCAGGAGCCGCCTCGCCGGCAAGAAAAAGCGCGCGTCTCGAAACCGGCGCGTCTCCTCGTCGACAGCTTCCAAAGAAAGCGCGCGCGCCCCCTCCCCATTTCGGGCGAAACGTCCCTCTTCTTTTGCGTTGCGTGGGCGGACATGGCGGAAAAAAAAAACAAATTAATTTCTAGGGACTTTCCCGCCACACCACCGAGAGCCCGCGCGCTCGCCGGAAATTTCGGCGGCGCGGAATATTGACAAGAGGGGGGGGGGGGAGGGGGAGAGAGTAAGTCGAAACGAGATTGAAGCGAGATCTATGTATAATACATAAGAAGAGCGAGAATTCTTCGGGGATGACTCTGCATTTCCTTATAGCTCCAAGAAATAAGGGACGCTAACTATCGCTCTCGCTTCTCCTATACATTTCTTTATCATTTGAAAGGAAAATTATTGTAAATCAAATGTTACTAAAAAATTCGATGACAAAAAATTTTCATAAAAAAGAACTTGCCGCGTTTTTTTCCTTCAAAATAAAAAATTCAGACAGAGAAAATTATATTCGATGTTTATGCACTTATGATTTTAAATAAATTCATACACTTATATGATGCCACCAGTATATAGTGGAAAAAATATGAAAACTTAAACGCGGCAAGTTCTTTTTTATGAAAATTTTTTTATAAATTTTTGTCGTCGAATTGTTTAGTAACTTTTGATTTACAATAATTTGCCTTTTATTTTTTATATATAAATCTTCAACATGGCGATCTCTTAGTTGATTTCTAATCTTTTTTGGAGAGTATTTCTTTACGGTTATCGCGGCACCGAGGAAGAGAGGAGCGATGATAATATAACGGCAACGAAAAAAAAGAACCTCGATAACAACATTGCAATGATAAAATTCTGGCGATAATCGCACATTATAATTTCACGCGCGATGACGATATCCGACGAAAAGAAAAAATATCGCACGAAGGGCGACGCGAGAAATTTCGTTTCTTTCCATTATCGTCCAATACATCTTCCAGTCGCGGCGCGAGCAAAAATAGATTTAGGCCTGCCGCACGGGGGAGAGAACCATGAGCGAATCGCCGTATACATCGACGACGTAATTCGCGTCACTCCACTTTCACGAGTCCAATCCGCTTTGCCGCTAGGTTAGTCGACCCGATCACCCCGCATACCCTCCGAGGGTGCGCGACGGCGACCGAAATCTAAGTTTAGCCGACAGCTTCGGCCTTATACCAACTCGTTGTGTCTGTCTGTCGCACGTGAAGGGGCTGTTTACCATCAAGGCACGCGCTGACGATGAATGCGTATATACAGGAGAGGTGTGCCGGTGATGTCGGCGCGAACTTTCTCCTTCGCCCTGTCTCGGGCAGACTCGCAGCTCGGACCTTTTATCGCGTCACGGACAGCTACCCCGCGATTAGGATCGAAGGAGAAGACGCGGGAAAAACGGAGCACTTTCATCGTCGCTTTTCGATGGGGCCGGGGTTGGCCCTTCGCAGCGCTCAAAGGGGGTTGATTTGAATTGACGAACGGGAGGAGGGGTCACGAGGACCGGATCGACGGAAGCGTGCCGATAAGATCGCGGATGCGGAAGACCGCGAGACAAGGATATCCCGTTTCTCGATGTTGCTATACATATATATTTATTTGGAGCAAGCGCGGGGGCGAATTCGCGCGTAAAAACATAAAATACCACGGGGCGTGTATAGCGCTGCGATGTATGGGGCGAGTTCATATTTACGAGAGGATGAAACCCCGGAAACGACTCGTAGGAGAGAGCCGAATGGACGGGTGCATCTCCTTCGGGGAAAAGGGGGCGGGTCGCTGCATCAAAGGCGAAGAAATGTACGTGTGGTATTCGAGCGCACTGCCGAAAAGATTCCGCGCCAGACTTTTCGCGCGCGCTTGAGGGGGTATTTCCTTCCGAGGAAGAGGAGGAAAAAGGGAGACGGAAAGGATGGTGCATTTATTTTGGTGCAAGATTTTGTCAAAAATCGAAATCTCTGGAATCGTTCGCTCGACTACCCTATCTTATGTATTTTTTCGCGCTGATTACGAAAAACATTGTTATTAGCTCCTACACTGACAATGAGGCAAAAATTGAGTTCATTCGAACGAAGCTGACTTGATATAATTTGCAAAAATATTACTGTTGTCGGCTGTAAAATAAATGTTTGGTAAAGTATAAGTATAATGAATTAGAAGAAATCTCAGAGGAACACCGAAACAGCGATGATTTTTGTTGGAGAAATCGCTCATGCCGTGCAAAGGGAGACAAGTCTCATTACTATCGTTTTCGACTTGTCCCACTTTGCACGCGCATGAGCGAAATAATCTTTTTTTAGCATAAAATCGCCGATATCTTATATTTCCTTCGAGATGTGAGCCTAATAGCCATGCTTTTCGTAATCAGTGCAAATAAAATACATAAGACAAAGGTGGTCAAGCGATCGATTCCAAAGATTACGACTTTCGCGAAAAATTGAAAAAATATCAAGATTTTATCAAAAATCGATATCTCTGGAATCGATCGCTCGACTACCCTATCTTGTGTATTTTTTCGCGCTGATTACGAAAAGCATCGTTATTAGGTCCATATCTTGAAGGAAATATAAGATATTACGATTTTATGCTAAGAAATATTGTTTTTCCATTACAAATAATCGATATCTCGGTGTTCCTTTGAGTCTTTCCCATATATAAGTATGATTTTTGGAATCAGCATGAAAAAATACATAAGATAGAGTAATCGAGCGATCTATTCCAGAGATTTCGATTTTCGGCAAAATCTTGCTCCTTGACATTTTTTCAATTCTTGGCAAACATTGTAATCGATCTGGGATCGATCGACTGATCTTGTGTATTTTTTCACGCTGATTGCGAAAAGCATCGATTTATTAAGTAAATCGATTATACGTAGAAAAACATTTTCTTCTCACAGCCATGGAAGAAAGAGAGTGAAAAAGGAGCGAAAGCGTTCGGTCCAAATGAATTCTATTCCACGACCGAAATACTCTAAAAATAGGGAAAAACACATGAAATATATACGCAAGGATATGGGTTTCGAGGGAAAGAGGAGAGTGAGAGACAACCAGAGACGAGAGAACTTTGCTTTCCTGCCGGGACATCGATCGAGGAGCGACGAGGGCAAGGAGGCCCGGTGTTTGGACTCGGGCTGTAAAGAAATATTAGGATAATGGCCTGTGGAGGTGACGTCGAGGCTTGTTTTGTTAGAATCTTCGCTATACCAATGAGACACGCACACGAACGCAAGCGTTGGCTCTTTTTACTATATCGAAGAATCCAGGATTAACCTCGACCTGCCAGACCGGATTGTACGGGCACACCGTAATGAAAAACATCTTCGTGGCTGTAATAAAGGGTCGTACTCGGTCATCGCGCCAAGGTATATCTGGATATTTTCACTCGTGCTTCTTCGAAATATCGAGGGGGGAGGAGAAACTAATCTTCGATATTCGCTTGTGATATATCGATCGATGAGAAGCGATGCGTCAGGTTAAAAATGAATTCCTGCGCACTTAGGTATCCACATTTCGAGGCGAAAAACGATCTACCCCTGGTGATGCACGACACCCTTCGACAATTCCTACGCTGGCTGGCCAATTTCTCTCGACCCCGAAGAATTAGCCTGCACAAGTGGCGCGATGAGGGGCGCCATTGTGTGTAGCTAACAAAGTATCCTTTCGCCCCGCTATTGCATCTCGTTCCCCCGCCCCCTCATCTACCCCTATAATCTATCCCTCGTAGGGGGTTATTCTTTTCAATAGAAAAACGGGAAGCGAGTCTCGATCGACGCTGCGGCACGCGGCGATGGATCTCGAGGCAGTAAATCTCGTACGACACGATTTCTATTAAAAGATCATCCTCTCTCGCGCGGGTCCTAACCGAAGATCAATAGACGCAGAGGGGTTATACGCTCGCGTGTAAACACATCGCAAAGCCCGTATCAATAAACCGTCGCGTGTATGGCATCGATATCGATCGTTATCCATACGTCAGGAAGGCCGCTCGAGTCACGTGCGCGCGCCACATCTGGATACGTTTGAGAAACGATCCGAGAGCTTCGCGTCGGATCGATGGGAATAAATAAAACTGCGTGGCTCAGTGATCGATTCGAAGTTGTTAAAGGGTGGAGGAGTTCTCGGTGGATCTATCGAATACGAAGCGATTCTCGTTCTCAGAATCGTCTGAACGAATGAAGAGTTTCTCAAAATGTTATTCGGTGTAGTATTGGGAGATGAAGAGGGGGTGGTAGAAGAGGGGAGGGGCGAAGAAAGATACGCGTCATACGAGCCAAGAAGAAAATTGGAAATGCTCCACTAAGAATGTATCGTTTCTCTTCTTCCTCCGTGAGACGAAAACAGAAGTGCAGCGTTTATTTCTTTTCTCCTCTCTCGAGGCTCTCGAAAAGTCACGCGGAAAGACCACAGGATTTTTCGAACATGCGTCATACGGGAGCTGCGATACAGCCAAGTGAATCGCGCTGATTCCGAATTTTATGGAGAAAGCGGGCTTCGAACCCACCCGTCGGAGTGAAAAATTCCGTGGTGAATCAGACGAGGGAATTCGTACACGATGCGTACGGTGCGATAAGAGGATTCGAGGCCGGAGAGGTGGAACCGCAAATCAGATCGCGATGAAGAGCGAACAATCGGCAGCGCGTTGACCGTCGTTATCGATGACGATGATGATCAGCGGTCGGACGACGAATCCTCCCCCGCGGTTGCGAGAGTCGATAATCCAGCGTTGGAGAGTTCCTCGTAACGGAAGAGGAAGTTTACATGGAAAAAAAATGACATTGCAGTCTTAGCAAAATTAGATTTTGCTAGGAACCTTTTGCTATCGTGACGGAAATATCTGTAGCGGCAAAAGATAGTATTCAACAACGACAAATGTAATTTATTATATATATATAATCACAGTGAAATATTTTTACTATTATTGGACACATCTTTTGCTGCCACAGATAATAGTTTCATCATGATGGTAAAGAAATCTCAGCAAAACCTAGTTTTGTTGAAACTGCAAAATCATTTTTTTGCGTGTATACGAGCACCAAACGAAAAGCGCGATCGAACAATGACGGATGTCTCGTATCATTATTTCGCAAGCGGCGCAGTCATCGTCGCCGCGAACTCGGCCTCGACAAAATGTTGACCTTCGCTATTATTATACTCATTGCTAATTAAGCTTCCCACGATAGATCTAATTATAACGGTAGGCCCCCGCGATATCGACGAAGCCACGAGAACGGAGGCCAACATCGGGGCGCGGCCGCACATCGGGGTGCCTCCGGAGGGTTGAGTATAAATAGCCGCGTGTATTAATTGGATCCTCCCCTAAATAAATGAAGAGAAAGATGCGGGACCGAACGCGGTGGGCTCGACTCGGGCGCCTCTTATTATTATTTCGCGAGCGGTGGAATCTTGACGTATAACGATCGTTGCCCCGCGCAGTTAAGCCCGAGGAAAATTCGAAACGTGCGACCTTGGATTGTCGAGGATGACCGGCAGTCGACGCGGTGAACGTTCTCCCGTGAGAACCGTGAATGCATTTGAAAAATTATTCTTTACGCTGAGAGAAAAGTGGGTGATAAGATCAAGCATAATTGCAGGGTTGAATTTTGTTGGTTGCTAGTAGAATATTTATTATTAAACGAACCTGAATGCGGTGAAAATAACTTTTTTCGCGTTTGTAGTATTGATAATACTACAACGAGGTTGTAGTTTATGACAGCCGTGCGCCATGGTTGAAAAACCACAAAAAAAGATCAATAATATTACAACATGGCAGTGTCAACTGTATAAAAAAAAGGTCGGGGACATGAATCGACCATGCTGCAGGTTGACCTGGTTGCAGCAATCCCGATCTCTTGTTTCTATAATCACTGATCAGAATCTTACTGCTTGGAAGAACCACAGAATTATAGTTCTTTCAATCAGATTTTTCTCTGAGTGTAGATCTGAATCAGCCAAAATGACTGATGATCAGTGAACAGTAGCTGATAATCAGCTAAAATCATATCGCTGCAATTGTTCAGCGATACGTTTTTAGCTGACCGCACTGAAAAAAATATTTAGCAAATCCAGCTATATTTCTGGCTGCCTTAGACATTATTTGGTGACAACTAGAAAAATATTGCTAGCGTAGCAAAAATTCTTGCTATTGCGAAGAAAATTATCACTGCAATTACTATAATTTTCTAGTTGTGGCCAAATTTTTTCGAGTGCGTCGGCTGCTATTTGCTGATCGTCATTCACCTTGACTGACAAGGACAGTATTCGAGGTGTACCTCACAGATTTTCTTCATTCTGCGATATGTTGTAGTATATCAAAAAACATTAGACACGTATTTTTTTGTACGTGCTAATTCGGTCATTTAAGGGGTGAAAATCACCCCTAAACTTGACCCCCTAAAACCATTTTCTACGATTTCTAAAAAACTATGTTGAATTTCTTAATGAAACAAATTGAATATTATTCCTTATCGAAAGAAAGAAAATAAGAAATAAGAAATTCAACGTAATTTTTTAGAAATCGTAGAAAATTGGTTTTAAGGGGTCAAAATTAGGGGTGATTTTCACCCCTTAAATGATCGAATTAGCACGTACAAAAAAATACGTGTCTGATGTTTTTTGATATACCTACTACAACATATCGCAGAATGAAGAAAATCGGTGAGGTACACCTCGAATACTCTCCTTGTGAGTCAGATTTAGAGAGTATCTAATGAAGATTAATCGAGGGGACCTCTCTTATGTCAAATTTCGCGACCAATGAAGGTAGATATATGCCGTCGGGCGCGGAAGTCGTCATCGATCGCAAAGAATTTCGAGCGCGTTGCGCGGCGGCGAGAATCGCTCAACGGGTTTCTTCGTATGAGAGGAATCATCGTCGCGGAATTTCGTAAGCTCCGCGATCAATTACGAGAGCCACGATGGACGAAAGAGATATACGTTCTCCCTTTTTGTATTTCTCTCCGTCTGCGATACCGCGCGGCGAGACGTCTCTCCAAAGTTTACTCCTTGCGCGCGGCCGCGCTAACGATATATCTTATCGCGCCGCCACCGCATGGCAAAGTTTTTTCACTCGTTCACACCACCGCCGAGAAGTCGGTCGCGGCTTTTAAGACGCTCGGATCGCTATACCCTCGATCGTTTAACGCTCTTTTGAATTCGTAAGACGTCCGTCGTCATCTTCGAGCCCTTTATCAATGTCGAATCTAATTGCTCGACGCGATAGCGATAAAAATAATAATTCGCGTCACCGTAAACCAACCCTTCGCTCCAGTTGGGCGACCTGCGTGATTGCGCAATTCCCGCGAAAGATCCCTCGTCGAAACGTCATTGCCGACGCGCGAACGTCGTTAAATAGCGAACCGGAAACGACGACGTCGCCGAGCGGGTCGACGGGGACGGCGAAAGGAGTGGGGGAGGACGAAAGGGTACGAATGGCGGACCGACGATCCACTTCGCAGTCAAAAGATTTTCGCCTCTCACGGGGGAGAAGGTAGTCGATACACGGGGCGCGAAATCGGAGAGCAGCGAGCAGATGCGGGGCAACGTACCTAACGCGCGTCGCCCGTCGGGATTTTTCCGTCGAAATGTAAGAAAGCGCCGCTCTCTAATGGCTTCTAGTTACGTCGAAGACGAACGTGTCTCGTTCCGTAACGAAGGACGGGGCGCGGCTGTATACGCGTGTAAGAGCGCGGGCGATAAGGACGTAACGCGTTTTGGACGGGGCTGCCTTTTGGCGCTCGCGCGGGATTCGATATCTCTGCGCGAAGGGAAGTAGAAAATAGATAGGGGAGAGTCGCCGTATTTGGTCCGGCGCACAGGTTGGACCTCACCTGTACACTGAGAAAAAAATTTACTTGATCGAAATAAACGTGCCTTTGGATAGTCCCAAGAGCATATTTATTCGATTTAAATGAATATTGGTTGGACGCAAATATTAGATTATTGAATTAATTAGATGTTATTTGAATCAAATCAATATTCATTTAAATCGAATAAATACGCTCTTGGGGCTATCCAAAGGCACGTTTATTTCGATCAAGTACATTTTTGTCTCAGTGTATGTGCAATAGTAGGAATGTTTTGCATTTTTTGGTTGGTCGGATGCATCGTATCCCGACCAGAAATCTCGATACTTGTCACGTCAGGGCCGAATAAGGCAGCCTGATCTTGAAAGACAGGTCCTTGTCAGGCAACCTTATCCAGCCCTGGTCAAGCGTGTAACGCGTTGTCACATCAGGGCCTGATATGTATGGCCAACCCTGGGCCGGATCCGTTAACCGGCTCCGGGCCCAACCAGAAATTTCGATACTTGTCACGTCAGGACCGAATAAAGGCCTCGGCCCACTACACTGTAACATACTAGGACTGTAACCATATCGGCACATGCAACCAAATATTCTTTATATGGTTTAGTATCAGACAACACCCACTAGACCGTTCCGTCACCGGCCGGGCAGTGGGCATAGTAGTGAACGGAGTGCTTCCTTCCGTGCCTGACACGTTCCTGTTGCCGTTAGGGTATGGTGCGGTGTAGTGGGCAGAGGCCTTAAGGCAGCCTGATCTTGAAAGTCAGGTCCTTGTCAGGCAACCTTATCCGGCCCTGGTCAAGCATGTAATGCGTTATCACATCAGAGCCTGATATGTATGGCCAACCCTGGGCCGGATCCGTTAACCGGCTCCGGGCCGGATTCGTCAACCAGTTCCGGACCGGGTTTGACAGCCGACTCAGGACCAGATATGTGCGCCAACTCTGGACCGGATATGAATGCCAACTCTCTACCCGGGTCGAGTTTTTTGACCTGGGAAGTCTTGGGAAGTCCTTGTAACGATAAAATTTTGCTGCCCCTACTCTAAATTTTCCATGCGATAATGGTTTAGTTTTATATATAAACAAAATCGCGTTCAAAAATTGTCTGTAGCGGACCAGTGAGTTCGCCATTTCGACCCGGAGTCGGCATGTGGACTCGTCAGTAAGACTAGGCCGACTCCTGCCTGTCGCCGACGCCCTGTGGTCCTCTTAGGTACCTATATAGTACTGCACCGCCGTTTTACTACCGAGAGCCGAGAGCCGGGGGCCAGGAGCCGCGAGCCGAGGGCCGAGAGGGTCGACGCTATCTGGCGTCAGGCCGCCACAGCGTGGGTTGACTGACTGGGTTGACCACACATCCGCTTGATGTGAACCGGGCACGGCGAAATCCCGGCAAACACCGGATCCGGATTGCCATGGATTAGCCTGATACGGACCAGGTACGGCGCAGCCACGGCAAACCGGACCAGGTTTACCGTGGATTAGCATGATACGGATCGGGTACGGCGCAGCCACGGCAAACCGGGGCCGGCATGCCGTGCGTATGCCTTACCCGGGCCTGATGTCACCACTGGCATGCCAAGCCAAATTTCTGGTCGGGTATATGTATGCTCAGACTTAGAGTCGGATGACGCACTTTTTTCATTGCACAGAAAAAAAGAATTTTGTACGAAATACTGAATGAATGAAGTGATATTTCACACAGCAGTTTATCTTCGGAAGCGACATACCACGGAGTACCGTTGTATCATACATTGTGACTATTGCCACACTGAGAAAAAAAAAGATTAAAATTTATTCTGTTAAAAGGATAATCTGAGTACGAAAGGTAAAACAGATCAAAAATTATCCTTCCAGGGTATAAAATTTAACCTTCCTTAGGATAATTTTTCATCTATTTTACCTTTCGTACTCAGATTATCCTTCTAACAGAATAATTTTTAATCTTTTTTTTCTCAGTGCATGTCGTGTAAAAATTAATTTCGCATTCATGGCAAACATTCAATATGATCCACAATCAATAGTACCGCTAATGTATTAGAAATGTAGTACAAGTGCTACGTTGAATTGTAGTTCTTGAAATGAACAAATGTCGATATAAAAAAATGAGATAGACGCTTCTACGTTGATACTACGCGCGAGTAAACTAGCGAGCGGACTCAAGCGAGGCACGTACCAAAGCAAAGCAAATCTCTGGTGGCAAATCCCACCGTGGAAAACCCTTAGAAGTTATAACAGATAACCGCGCGACACGCACAGCGAGTTCCCGAAACGTCCGATTGTTTTTCAAAGCCGAGGAAGCCGAGTATCTCAATCCTCGGCCGCGCATACGTATAAACACTCCAAGGAGAATTTTTCTTTCATCGTCATTCGACTTTCGATGTCTTCGCAACATCGATCCACTTTCTCAAATTTCGCCACGCACTCGCGCCTCTTTCGCACGATAAACGTCTCCGAGTTTCCTTCGCATCGTCTCGCTCGCCCCTCAAAGTTACAACGCGGATAACCTGCGTCGTGAATGATTATCATTGGCGGCGCGCGCGTCGAAGTGTGCGCCTATAACCCCATTTCGCCTTGTGTGTATATGTATACGAGCTGGAGGCGCGAGAATTCCAGGGAGGCGACAAGGAAATTTGTCAAAAAGGAAAAAAAAATCACCGCCCCCCTCGAAAGCTCTCAGTCCGCTCGCCGAGTCTTTCCGCGCCGGAATCGAATCTCACCCCCGCGGAACTCCGCGTCGCCCGAGCAAATAAAGGGTCCTTCAAATTATGTTTCCCGAGAAAATCCGCTCTCCGCACACGCGCGACTGTTATTCAAATTTTTCTTTCATCGTCGCCTTGCCACTCCCGCATCCCGGCAGTAACGCGCTTTTAACGCGGCGACGACGCCCGATTTTCCTGGATTTCCCCGTCCCCACGGGGAATCGACTCCGTATCGTTCGAACGATTCTCGAATCCCGCGCGTTCCCGCGAATTTACCGCGTGACTCGTCGATTGCCGGTGAACATTCATCTAGTTAAACGCGTTTAGTTATTCCAATCAAAATACTGGTCAGTTTAACTACAATGACATAGGATCCATATTTCACCAAATAGTTTAGTCATCGTCTCTGAGATTTTGTAAAAATTGACAGTTTTGGAGACAAATAATTAAATTAAAATGACAAAGCACATGTAGTTAAACTCGATCAGTTATTCTAACAAAAATACCGCTCAGTTGAACCAAATATTTAGACATTCCAACCAAATGTTTGGTTATTCTGACAATGAAAGTGATCAGTTTGATCAAACAAATTAAGAGGGTCCATATTTCACCAAACAGTTTGGTCATCGTTTCCAAAATTTTCGTTAAATCGACCGAATTACTTTTCTCGGCGTGCAGACAAAAACGAAAACTTCATTACGGACCGGTGAGAGAGCAGCAGCGGAGAAAAGAACGGTCGCTTTAATTGACGCGGCGCGCATCGTCGAAACGACACGTGGCGGCCCGCGGGCGACTTTTGGAAAGCCGTCGGGCGCGCGCGCGGACGTTTGCGAGGCAGGAGAAGGGAGCCCGAATGTCGAGGTTGTGGAATTCTACTCGTTCAGGAGATTTCCTCAGTTCTTTCTTTTTTTTTTTTATTATTATTAATTCGCCTCCACGGAACGAATCTTTCAAAAATCTAAATATTTACGGCGTCCCAGGATTTTCCCAAAAATCCTCCCCTTACTTCTAATGCGCCGCCGATTCGAGAAACCACGAATTCGTCGCGTAGGCGGCCCGCGATAGACATCACCCCCTCCGAGCGCTCGTCAATCGTTACAAGACGGTGTACTCGGCGACCGCGACGCTGTATAAACAACGTCCGTCCGTCGCCGGATTTGAGCACGTTGCCGCGTCGGTCGCGCATCGCCGCAATCGCGTATCGCAAAGAGATATCGTTGAAGCCGCGGCGGTCCGAAATCTAGCGGTCCGCGACGGCGCGCGATTACGGATGAGACTTTGCGAGAGCCAATGAGCTACACAGCGTGAGAACGGAGGAAATCTGGTATTTTCAAAGGAGCGGCACGATCCCTCTTTACGGCGCGTTTAACGTTCTTTAAAGGGGCCTCTCCCCTCCTACGCGATCCTCGCGCAGCGCCGCTTTCGGCGCGATGCCCGTCGCAAAAATGAAATGTACCTACTCGCCGCGGGTTACGAGTATAGAAATCTACGCGCCCCGTAATAACGTCGCGCGTTAGCGAGGGGCGGGAAAAAGCACGGAGAGGAAACCGGCGGAAACGAGGGCCGGAAAGAACACTACGATGGCAATTTCGAATCGGTGCTCGCGACGCGCCAGTTTAAGCGCCGAGGTGGCCGCGCGCGCGCGTCGTCGTCGTCATTCGATACGCGTCGCTGCAATTTTCCGCTTTCCTCTTTACGCGTGACGTCTGCGTGGCGGGTTGCGAATATCGCGCTGAAAGGTCGACGAGGAGGGAGGGGTGGGGGTCGGACCAATGTAGACGCTAGCGAGGCTCGCGATGAGGGAAACGCGGAGGGGCGGGTACATGGATATCAGCGAAGCTCGATGGGAGAAAGGGGGTTAAGCCGGAACGGATACCGGTGAGAGACTCGAAAGAGAAAAGGTTACGCGATCACCCACGCAGGTCGGCAGGGGTTGGTACCTGTGCACGCGCGCGCGCGCAAGGCTTCGGGAGTCACCATTCGGCCATTGATTTATACAGGGTGGCTCGTAATCGAGGCATGCGCTCGCACGGGAATATTCCACGCGTGGAACCGATATTCGTGTCTTATCCCCGCCTCGTCGCCGCGTCCTGGGAGCGACGTCGCCTCGGCAACTCGCGCTTCGGGTTGATCCGTCGAGTGGCAACGGCTTTGGCTCGATGAATTCGAAGCGAAAAGCTCGGAGCGACGAGTTTCCGGCAACTTCGAGCAGCGCGAACATAAGTTCGAGGTTCGGTAGGAGCCGATCCCTTTACCGATCGGTGACCGTTGTACGGTCGGTTCGATTGAATTTGTCGTCGCTTTCGCGACTCGTAATTTATACGACACTCCGAGCTTTCGCCTCGCGGGGGTGGCTTTCGAGTCGTGCGAGGGGCTCGTTGTGTAAATAAAATCATCCCTCGACCACTTTGGGCTTGTAAAGTTAGCCGGGTCGAATTCGCGGTCCTCGCAAAAATCGTTTACTTCGCGGTTCGTGTACCCCTGGATGTCGAGGCTTCGTAATTTCGCGCGGTTATCGACGGCGAGAGTCGTGATCAGGAAGAAAATGGCGAAGCGAAGAGTCTGAACGTTGGAAACTGCGTGTACAGAAGGGGTGGGCACCGCGGAGCGCGGATAATTACAAAGTAACCGTCCCGAGCGCTGAGAATTATATGCAGTCGAGAGAATAAGGGCTAACTCAATCACGGCTAGTTGTATCGGCTCAAAGTAGTTAAGGGATCGCTTCGCTCGGACGGGGAGGCTTTGACGCGAAGTTGCCGAAAGTTGCAAGTAGTCCGACGCTATTACGCGTCAGTCGAAGCTCCGCCTGTAAGCGACTGGTCAGCTTTAATCGTCAATTAGCTGAACGACGCAGTCGCTCAAAGGGAGGAATCGATGGAAAATAACATTTTCTCTTTCCAGCGCGCGGGAGAAAACGTTCGATCACGTTCTCTCGTCTTCGCGAAAAGTTGTATCGCCTTCTGTACGAGTGCCGAGTATACCTGCTGTACTGAGAAGAATTATTTGGCGATCCAAGTTAATCGTCGAACTAAATATAGTGCCAGAAATATATTTATTTAAAGCAAGTATTTATTGAACTGAATGAATCTACATATGCTTCGAATAATATATGCTTGATTCCACAGTATGTTTGACTTAAAAATACTCGTATGTTTTTTTGCACCGTTCGTGTCGATGGTTAATTGGATCGGCAAATTATCTTTCTCTCATTGTACACCGAGGAAAACAATTTGGTCAATTTAACCAAAATCTTAGAGACGATGACCAAACTATTCAGCGAAATATGGTTCCTCCATCTATTTAGCTAGACTGACCATTTTTTAAACTGTGGAATAACTAAACGTTTGGTTGGAATAATTAAATAGTTAATTGAACCGATCAGTATTTCGGTTAGAATGACTAAATACGCAGTACTAGACGCGTTTTACCACTTCAACCGAATCATTTTTCTCAGCGTTAGAGATCGTGATTACGGCCGACCAATACCCATTCGAACTACTGCTCCCTCCGAGTATCGTCCAAACCGATGTTCGAACGATACCTACAGCGTTCGCGCCGAGACGATATACGCTACCGTGTAGATCTCCCGCTCGGGAGCAGTGCGAGGTCGCGTACAGCCAACCGCGAGAGGGCCGTCGCGTAATCCGCGCGTATATGACCGATAAGGGCCCATTCGTACATACGCTCGCATCTGTAAGACGCGCGTACATTGGTAGGTGCGGGGGCTGAATCGTACCTACGGCTATATGCAGGTCATGGCGCATGTCAGAGCGGAGAGGGTGCGGCAACGGCCACTAACGAAGCAGGGCGGATCCATCCACCTTGCGTTCGATCGGACGACTCCAGGAATCTCGGTTCGATGCGTGGAATCGTCGATGCGTTATGTCGCGCGACGCGACGACGGGAGCGAACGCAAAAACGACTACCCTCCGGTTTCGCCTCTCGCCCGATGGCGGCGCGCGACCCGACCGACCGACCCCCGAGAGGCGATACGTGTTCGGAATCGCATCGAAGGCGCTCCGACAGCTGTTCTCCCGCACACTGCCTCACCAGCTCGACGCGGAGCGCCAGGCGCGCCGCGGCGCCTCCGCCGTCGCGTTTCGCACGCCGGAAACTACTTAGCGCGCGTACCAATCGCCTCCGAAGCGCTACGGAACTCCCCCCCCCCTCCCCCCAACGAAATTCGCGCCGAGGACAAACTCCGGGGCGACGAGGAGAAAACGCGACGTTATCTCGACAGCGGCTCGCGGCTCCGGCCACGCTATTTCACGGGCCGCGCGACGATAACGGCACACGCCCCATCCGCTGCGGGGTGCCGTGATTTATAAGCGCCGGATTTACAGGATAATTATAACGTCCCACCTCGACGCGACTCTCCGGATGATCAATCGCGCGCGCGCGCGCGTGCGACCCCTGACAACCGCGACGGCCCGGCGCATATTTATTCGTAGGCGAGCCGCGAGGGTGGACGCGGCGGCCCTGGTCGAGGGTGAAAAACGCAGGAGCGAACCGCCCTCGGACGTCGGCGCTCGCGTACGCCGCCGGGGGGGCGCGCGCTTAACCTCGAAATTTACCTCAACGATCCTCCTCGTGTCCTACGGCGTCCGTCGCCGTGAGCACCGCCGCGGCGGCGTTGCGGGGCGGCATGCTCGACCGGAAATCGCTGGCGGAACGCGTGACGTACGATGATTTGCGCCCCGGGGTGGACGATCGAGCGTCGACGAGAGAGAAAGGGAGCGCGAGCGAGACGAAGCGAAGAGACTGCCGGCGCGACCGGGATGACACGCGCTGTTCGAGATGCGGGACTGAGCACTGGGCGTCAGTGAGCGTCGCGACGGCACATATTCGCCGTAGGGCGGCGAGGCGCGTGCGCAGGACATGCGCGGAGCGAGAGGAGCATCTCTCTGCGTTATAACGAGGGAGGCGATCAAATTAAACATCGGCTTTCCGACGCTTTTTCTAATCTTCGATCGCGCTCGTGGCTGGGAGGGGAGGCGAGGCGATAGTCACGGCGGCTGTACGGGTATAGTATGCACTTCCGTGACGAATCTTCGCATCTTCGGTGCACCGCGCGCGGGCTCTCCGATTCTCGTCGATAACGGCGCGTGTTTCCGCGGCGACCGTGTGTATGTGTGTGTTTGTGTGGCTCGGCCGCGGGTGGGGGTGTGTATGTATACGTACCAGCGCACGTGCCGAACAGCCCGCCTACCTGGCTATAGTGGTGGAAGGGCGGGTCGGGGGGTTCGATTAATTCGTTTCGAAAAAGCGCGCCTTTATCGCGCCGGCTCTCTGCCGCGTTCGTTGCACGTTTTGGTATCGTGAAATTCATTGGAAGAAGTGGCAACTGATTGAAGTCTGATGTACGTTAAAAATGCGCGAAAAAATTTGCTGGTTCGAAATGAGCGTATTTTTCAAGTCCTGAGAGTACATTTACTCGAAGGAGAATGAATATTTATTAAACGCATATAAATATCGTACGATTTGATTGAGTATTACTTGAATCAAATCGATGTTCACTCGAATTAAGTAAACGTGCTCTCGGGACTATTCGAAAACACGTTTCTTTCGATCGAACTGACTTTTCTCTCAGCGTGAATAAATTCGTGCCAGAGAGCGACTGATCTGTCTTTCGAGAAAAATTAGAGGACGACGAGAGAAGGACGCAACGACGAAAAGCTCGACAGAGTACTCGAAATGCTGATTTAAGAATAACAGAAGGGAGGTGCACAATCGGAAAATGGGGGAGAAATATAAGGGATGAATAAGTAAAGCGGAGAGGGGAGCGAATCCTCGTATGAAAGAGTAAATAATTAAAGCACCGATGAAAACTTGAAAGCTTAACCTTGGAGGGCCGCCGCGGCGGGGATTCGAATTCAACTGATCGTAATCCCGACCGTCGCGATATCCGGGTAGATTTTATGTCATTTCGTACATCGCGACGGCCTGTGGGTAACCCCGTCGCAATACTGGGGGCGGCGCGAGGGTGACGGTTATTCGCTTCTCCGCGATTAAACGAAAGTGTGCGGCAATTACGAATGTCGCAGTTTTTCTGCTTTCGGATATATATCGACTGACGACGATACGCCAAGGAAGATTTCCAAGTGGCAGAGAGGAGACAGAGTTCATTCACCGTGCAACGCGACGTATCGCGGAAAAATATCACGCAGGACGACCACTTGCCGCCGTTTCCCGCTGTCTCGAGGACTCGCCTTCGACCCCCTCTGCACTCTGAGCTCGCCCACCCCTCTCGACGAATTGCCCTCCCTTTTCGACGAGGCTTTCACTTAACGACTCGATTGCGTTGAAGTACAGCGCGGACCCCGAGTTAATTTCTCACGGCTGAGTAATCAACCGCTCCTGCATACACGAGGACGTGGGCGCGACTACGAACTGGCCTTTGCTTTCTTCGCGGATCTTTAGAGGACTGTTACCTACTAATACTACTGTATACGCATGAAGCGTGGGCGGGAAGGATTAAGGAGGTTGGGGAGGGATTGTAATCGGGGGTGAGGTGCAGGGGAAATCTATTGTTCTCCTGCAAGTTTTCAATCCCTGAAACTGAAAAACTTGAAAAATATTATTTACAAAAAATAATAAGCACGAATGGAAAAACTGTTTTTCACGTCTATTTCACTTTCAATTAATTTTTTTTATAATTTAGAAAATGTATAATTATGTAAAAATATTTTCTCTAATTTATGAAAAAATATCGAAAATCCGTTGGAAAACTGGCAATGAGGTGGCAGAGGTAATTATCAATGCAGTAGTTGGCTACATTGAGCACTATAGATTTTAGTGCTTATGATGTGTGTTTATAACCTGTCTTAACCTCGATTTTCGAGAAAGAATTTATGCGTGGAAAGTGATTAGAGTGGAAAAGAAGGATTGTAAGTGCGTGAGGGAAAGGGGGAAGTGTCTAGGGTGAATAGAAAGTATAAATTATAGGGGATAGCTACGGCGGTATATATAGACAACAGTTCTCGCACAGGAAAACAACGGCAGTTTCGAGGCTAGGATTGTGAGGTTACACGATGTCGAAAACAGTGAATCAAGTAGAAGTAAGAGCGGAAACCGCGGCGGATGGTGGTGAAGCGGTGCCGCGGGGAAGCGCGGATTGCTCTTGCGAAAACCGCCGCGGATGGTTGGTCACTATGAAAGTGTCCGCGCGGTCTCCGCGTTCGCCGCGTCCGATGCCGGCGTCCGCTCATCCGCACGGTTACGCGGATGCCAGTGCGTTGTCTGCCATAGGTATATTCCTATAATAAATTAACATCCGCGCGACCGTCATCCGCCGCGTTCGCGGCTCGTGCGTTCTGCTACTAAGAGAACCAAACGTTGGAAAGGTAAATAGCGTTTGCAACGTTGCTACATTTCTCAAGAAATTCGTTTTTTCTACAAATGACATTTTCCCTATTACTTTATTTAATTTCTCGACAACGAAACACAGGAAGAGTTTAAAAATAATACCAAATTAAAGTTGATTAATTATTCTATAACGTTTAATTTTTTCAGAAATTTACCATTATTTCTTTTCAAAATATCGAATTTTTTTCATCGACCCTGCATTGCAGAATTGTAAGTACTGTCATTATTTTAACAATAATTAATCAAAATTTGATGAAATAATACATTTTAGTATATTTTAAATAAATGTTGAATAACTTTAGCATTCTCCTTAAAGTAGGCGCAACGATCGCGCGATTCTCAACTATTCGATGCGGATTTCTTCGCCAGCCGGCATCCATATACAGTGAGAAAAATAATTTAGTTAATTTAACCAAAATCTTGAAGACGATGACTAAATTGTTTAGTGCGAAATATGAATCCTCTGTCTGTTTGGTTAACCTAACCACTGTTTCATTGGAATAACTGAATATTTGATTCGATCAGCCAGTATTTTGGTTAGAATAACTAAACGCGTTTAACTAGATGCGTTTTTGTCATTTTCATCTAATCATTTTTTCTCAGCGTACGCCCGAAACGGCGGGAAGGAATTTTTCAACGACGTAGCGAGCCTTATCCCTCGCGTTACAATAGGCACTCGCCATTCACCGCCGTCTCATTCGGCCCCATTCTCCCCCATAAGTCCGCCTTTTTCGCTCGATGAATTTCTCTCCTCTTGTGGCGGATCTCGCTTAACGACTCGACCGAGGAGAGTAGTATACGCGGCGCGCAGCCCCGGCTAATTTCTCGCATCTGCGCAATTACGGTAGACTCGACGCGATCAGGGTCTCGCAAGTGAGAAAGCTCTCCTTCTTTATCTAAATGTCAACCGCACCCGCGCGCGGCTAAGTGGCGAGAAGGAACTTCAAAGTGGCGGAGAGGAAAAAATCCTTCTCGGTACAATGGCGAAGGCGTACGCCGCGGAGATCCTCGCCGTCTTTCGCTCCTCGATTCCGGAGGACCCAAGCGGGAGGGGGAGGCGTCGGGAATCTCGACCCTGCTCCCCCCTCCCCTTCGCCACCCACGTTCGCTGAATTTCTCCCGCCCTATTTGCGGCGGTTCCCATTTAATAACTCGACTGTGAGAAAAGTATAGCGGAGAACCGGCTAATTTCTCACATCCGCGAAACGAAGGTAAAGGGCAACGATCGCCCGAGCTTTCCGCGGCCGTTTTAATCTCGGCCGCCACTCGCTCCTCGCTCCGTGATGTTCGCCCGTCGGGCGAAGGGGGGAATAATGGAATCGCAAGCCGCCTTTCTCCGATTACACTTGTACAAAAGTGTCACGTCTGACGGAACTCGAGAGCCCCGATGAATTTATCGTAAATATGTAATTGTAACGACCGAAGGTGCAATAATCCTTCGATGGAATTCGACGAAGATGCTTTATGTGGGATTTTACGATATCCCGTGTCGACTCGTGAGATAATATCGATATTATTTCGGAAGTTGAAAAAACTAGATGTTGCGATATCTCGAACGACCGAAGGTGCGATAATTCTTCAGTGGAATATCACGGGGACGCTTCACGTGGCACTCAAGGGTGACCCGCGTGGACCCAGGTGATGATATCGAGATTATTTCGGAAGAAATTGAAATATCGATATCTCTAACGACTGTAGGTGTAATAATCCTTCGGTGGAATATGACGTTTGAGGACGGGACTGCAATATTCGGCTGTCTGACGCGAACGTGCGTGACTACTGCGGCGCGTCTGACACGCCAGCGACGTTTTTACTGCCGCGCGACGAGTGATGATGGCTCCTTTCCACGTTGGCCAATGCGTTGGCAAGCACGCTGGCCAATGTGCATTGGCCAACGTGTAGAGGGGGCTATTGGTGATATTGGCGGTATTGCACCAGCGTTGGCAGAGCTGGGCCAAGCGTTGGCGACCGATCCGTCGTGGTGTCGGTTTTTGAAGACACATCAAAGGCGTTGGCCTTGGAGCTGGCGGACGTTAGTAGCCGCGTACACACGTCAGCTGCATTGGCCTAGTATGTGAATAGCTGTCACACCCGAGACGAAACTTTTATATTCATTTTGACACTGAACACATTGCTAATTTCCATTACACTAGCAGTATCTTCGATTTAAAAGAAGTGTTCATGTCCATATTAAAATATGGCACTGATTTTAACACTTCTGGGAGACTCTACATAATTCTATTTTTAGTAGTAGCAGGATCAAGTCAGTATTTTAGAACGCAAAATTTCTATACTCAATTTAACACTGATGTGTTAAAGATGTATGCGATCTATGTAAACTCCACAAAAAGTAAAGGACTACTTTATAGGTCTGTTAGAAGAATTTAGTAACAAAATTATTTATATTTGTACGATAAGGATTAAGGGTTTGTCAACAATTAAAGTGACAAATATATTATCTATTTGTCAATTTTGCGACTTCAAATTGTTGCAGCGCAGTTGTTCATATTGGCCTGCGTCGAAACAAACTGAATTCCATGTCCTTGCCAGTGTGTTGGCAAGCATGCTGGCCAACGCATTGGCGAACGCATTTTCCAACGTGTAGAGGAGCCATTGACGTAGGCAAGGCCGGGGCGATGGCGATTAAAGTTTTTCGGCTAGCCTAGAGCCTCCTACGCTATGTATAAATATCTAATCGAATTTGAATGCGTACTTCGTGAGATTCCACCTTAACGCTACTGTATTATTTAGAGATAAAGATTATCAGGAGCGTTTATTTCCTAGAAAAAAATTGGAATAGTGGAGAAATAACGAACGACACGAGCCGCGTTTCGATATCTCTGACCGATCGGAAGAACAACGTACAGGCTCGATTCCCCCGGGAGAAAAACTCGCACTTCTTCCCGCGGAAAGCATAAAAGCCACCGGAATCGCCAAAGCGATAAAACATGACTACTGTAGAAGCGGCGATATCTCAGATATCTTTACGAGTAAAAAGCGGATATCGCGCGAGTACCGAAGTTCGATACCTCTGGCCGTTCGCGGGAGTTATGCCGGGCGTGTGCCAAAACATACATTCTTCCAGCTTAAGAAATTGCTCGCGCGCCTTTATCCCTCTCCAGTTTCCACCGAGATGTCGAGTTAACAAATGATTTCCGCGACCGAAACTCGTGAAACACGCGGAGCGCGAGGCAGTTGCGGTGGTTTCGCGGAGGGTCGGTAGAAGAAAAAATCTCCTGAGACCAGCAGCAACAACAACAATTCGACGACGCGCTCTGCTTTTCTATAGCCTTTGTATAATAGAAACTCCGCGGGCGAGATTATCGATCAATTTTCCACAGCACGAAGCAAGCGCGTAGTATGCGTACGCGCGGCACGACATTTATCAAAAGCGTCGATACAGCCGCGCGATACGGTGATGCGTATACAAACTGCACGCGTATAGGTGCGTTACGTCGGGTATAAATCCACTGGAACGTGCAAACGCAAAATAACGCGAGGCTTTGAGGGGAGTCGAAATAACTTTTTCGCGTCGCCAGTGGACGATTTGTATTTGCATCGGCGGGGGTTTTCTCGGGGGACTAGATTAATCGACTTTCGTCGACTGGAAGAGGTTAATCGGCAGAAATGTCTAATTCGATGAAATATCTAATCGGCTGAGAGGTAGCCATTGTAGAAATTAATAAATATCGTGATTCGAGATGAGATTTTACCAAAAATCAAAATCCCTGAAATCATTCGATCGCTCGTTCGTCCTGTGTTATTTATTTTGTCGTGCTGATTATGAGAAACACAGTTATCAGGTCCGTACCTCAAAGGTAATATAAGATATTAGTGACTTTATGCTAGGGAAGATTGTTTCCCAGCATAAAATCTACGATATCTGAGCGTTCCTTTCAAATTTCTCCTTTAAGGGGGGGGGGGGGGGGGTAGGGTCTAAAAATCAATTTTTTTATTGCCTTTTTCTTATAGTAAAACATTTAAAGAATGTTGTGTCAAAATTTCAAGTCAATCGGAGAAAAACTCTCAGTCATAGACCTTTAAGTCTCTAATACTGCGGAGCGGCAAGAACTCGGCGCTTTAAGGTTTCTCGAGCGTTATACTAAAAATAGTGAGAAATGCTTGAAAATGATTGCATTGGGTAGATTGAAGTAAAAAAATTTAGTTAAATTTTCAAGTCTTTTAAGAAGCTCGTTGCAAAGATTTTTGAATAGCAAAATAACATGTGTTCTTATGGGTTATAACCAATAAACCGCGATATTTCTGAGTAAAATAGTGAACAAATTCTGAAAATTTTTGAACAGCAAGTTTAATGAACTAAAATCATCTATACCAATTTTCACGTTCATTAAGAAGCCCGTTATTTTTTTTATTAATGGTTCTTTATAAATTTAGCCTTTGATAAGTCAATGTGGCAACGTTGCATGACGTACAGATGCATGACCAGATGTTTTGGGCTCCATTTTTGAACTCATAGATACACACATACTACTGTACGTCAAACATTGTTGTCACATCGCACGAAGAACATACTTTAGAGTGTTACTGTACTTCAGTGGACTAACTTTTAGCAGGGAAAAAGTCCCTGTACCGCTCGAGAAACCTTAAACGCTTGTTTCTCGAAACCAAGTTTTAAAAGTCCGTGGACATCGTCATTTAAAAACTACTGCACCGATTCTTTTTAAATTTTGTACACACTCTTTCTACATATAAAATACCAGACCCCTACGTTTTTCTTTTTTTTTTGTTACATTAACGGGTCTTACAGCAACAAAATGACGGTTTTTTTCATGAAAAATCGCAATTTTTACTTAAAACAACCACCAAAAATGTACACATGGAAAAAAAAAATTAAAGAAAAACGGAGGGGTCTAGAAAAACATCTGTTTTAACTAAATTGCTTTGATTTTTTTATTTGAAATAATTCTACGCTGAAATCTAGTGTCCACCGCAAATCATCTTTTCTAAAAGGCGTCCTCGAAAATGCTTCGTCAACGGTTTATTTCGCAATATTTTTCTACAAAAAAATTACAAAATGTTGTTCGAATGATGCTTTATAACATGCGAAACATTAAAATATATCTACTTCAACAATAGCTCTAAAATAAATTCGTAAAAATAGAGGTTTTTTCCACCTGTTAGACCCTACCCCCCCCCCCCCCCCCCCTCCTTAAGCCCATAATTTTTCGAATGAGCGTGAAAAAATACATTAAATAGAGTGATCGAGCGATCGATTCCAGATATTTCGATTTTCGCGAAAAATTGAAAAAAATCAACTGCTAAACCACCCTATATGATGTATTTTTTCGCGCTGATTACGAAAAGCATGGTTATTAAGCCGGGACTTTACTGCGCGAAACTATTTTGCGAAACTGTTTCGCGAAAAAGAGAGAATGAGTGAGAAGAAGGAGCGCGAGAAAAAGAGGGGACATGACTCGCGCAACAGTTTCGCATAGAATTTCGCGCAGTGAAGACCCGGCTTTAGGTCCACGTCTTGAAAGAAATACAAGATATCAGCGATTTTATGCTGACAACGATCATTTTTCCACCGAAAATCATCGATATCTCGCTGTTCCTTTGACAATTGCCTCAATAAATCTGGCATTTTCGGAAACAACATGAAAAAATACATAAGACAGGGTAGTCGAACGATCGATTCGATTTTGATTTTTTACAAAATTTAAAGGCAAATACTCCATGATGGCTCGATGAATTTCAAAACGATGATGAAGAAATCAGGTTATAATCGCTACTCGAGACAGACGATTCCAGAAAGCGCAAGATTTAACTTTGACAGCCTCTGAAGCTCGATTCGTTCGCTATAGACGCACTTGTGCCCCGCGCACAATATACATATAGTTGCAAGGTGGATAATCGAGGAGCGATCTGACAATATTCCCTTTCACTGGGTGATTTACGACTCGACCTTTCCGTCATTCGCAGCAAGTATCTCGTTGCACAGCCCTTGTAAATTGCACAATCAACCAGATTCCGATCGGAAATTAATAACCTCGAGTCTCCAATGCAAACGGCAAAGGGTCTAATGGAACCGGCGGTCGTATAGCGAGGGGAGATTTTGTATAAGCGATGGAGGATATAATACGTTCGATCGATGCTATTCATCGTGGAGTTTATTAGCATTCACCTTGTACTTTTAATCGTGTAGAAATAGCGATGCAAAAATTGCTGCCACAGTACTTCATAAATATTAAACTCCCGGTAACTGTACAACGTGTGTACAATGGGCATGTTCACGATTTTTTTTGCTCATTCGTTAATACTTTTTGTGCTTATTAATAAGATGTGTTTGTTTTTTTCTGAGCACTAATTTCTTTTTTTTAATGTTCAAAGTTTGACTTCGATTCAAACAAAATCCTTAGTGATGTCACTAAAGCCATTGGCAAGGGGTTTGTGAATGGTGGGGAATCTGTTGCCCGACTCTGATTAGTTAGTTAAAATGGCGGTGAAAGTGCGACGCTTTAAAACGAATGCCTTTTTTAACATCTCAAAAATAATGGAAAAACATTTTTTTAATGATCCATTTTTACCTACATTACTTTAATACCCTGATCTTCCGATTCATGCACTTTAAACAGTTGTACAAAAAGTTGTGAACATGCCCATTGGTAACCATATATTCGTCAAGGTATTGACATAGAGTGACACATAGGGTAAAGTCGGGAGAGATGGCGCAGCGGGTGAGATGGCTCAGCCAAATAATTTCTTTGTCTGTATGGCAACACTGTCTCAGTTGGTGACACAGATGATTAGTGCGCATGTGCAGTAAGTGTGTATTACCGAACGGCTGTTTTTCTCATCAGAAGATAAAATAAATATAACTGTATATTGTATTGCCCCGATTATTTTTTTGTGTAATAATAATTAGGGATCCAGCAAGTTATTATTCTGATTTGAATGTATTTGGTTTGGTCATTTCACTTCATAAACTTGTAAATATTGTTCCTAACCTCAAATTTCGTTCCGTGCTTCATGTACAAGAAAGACAATGACTGCAACATCTAACCCAATGAAGTCGGGTGAGTTGGCGCAAGCCGTCTAATCCGACTGTTCGGGATGCACCAACTTTCCAAATATGTGTTTGCGATGTAGCAGAAAAGCGAAATGCGAAATAACTTTTACATGTTATTATTAAGATTTAGGGCCGGTTTTACCAACAGGTATAAACGCGGTATAGCGCTATACTGAGAATAACCATAAGGCTTATTGCTGGTTATTCTCAGTATAGCGCTATACCGCGTTTATACCGTGTTGGTAAAACCGGCCCTTATTAGATTTTAAAGATGTTTTAAGTTTATGTGGTTGGAATAATCAATACTTTGATATTTTTATTTAAATTTGATTATTTAAGATGATTTTGTATTTTTGTTTTTGTTATTTGGCATTAAAAATAGTTGCACTTTTAATTTTGAAGCCTATTCTTGGAGAACCACTCACCCTCACCAATTTTTTCTACTGCGCCATCTCACCCATACTAGGGCGGGTGAGTTGGTTTTTGGTATATTTTCTTTTGACAAATTTTTTACAAAACTCGATAATACTTTTGGTCGTTCCTTTACAAATTCCTATATTTTATTGTTCGCTCTATCCACATTGTCAATTAAGTATTGCTTATCCTACAAATATAGTTTTTGTACAACTTTAAAGAAAGGTGCGCCATCTCTCCCGACTTTACCCTATTTGAAAAGAGCCATGACGTGTACAAGATACAGATTGTAAAAAAATTATAAAGGAAGAACGGTAGTTTTTAATAA
>OY783196.1:9850930-9906483 GCA_963678675.1 Xiphydria camelus
AACTTGAACTCACTTCACCAATTCATTCCAAACGCGGTTGAATAATTCTCAACTCACCTTATATTTCTCTGAAAACATCCTATAATGCTTGATTAATATAACTCTTATTCGAACGGTCTAATGGCATGAATAAAAAATGTATCGACTGTAAATCGCGCGTTCATCATATAAGATAATTGCATGAGAAAATTGCACGAAAAATGTATTAACATTCTAGGAGAAAACTCAATGAAATTTCATAACTTGCTTTATGAGAATATGATATTGAGAAGCTAATTATTCATACAAAAAATACTACAGCTCGAAGAGCTTTCATTATTAAATGAATTATTCAATGCATGAAACACTAGGGGGTTTCCCTCGTAGAAGTGGAGGAGCTACAATTTTCAGAGTTCAATCCAAGAGCCCACTTCGACCCGGGAATCGATCCATCGCGAAATCCCTTCTCGCCCGTACCCAAATCAAGCAACGGTACCCGGATTATTTCGGCGTATGTAAAGACGAAGTCGGAGGGTCGTCCGACTTCGAAATTAACGCGGAACACGCAATGAATCGCGATGAAAGACTGCGATGAAGCTACGCGGAGACGAGAAGGATACATAAACCCAACTCTAACGTAGAAAAATAAAAAGACATGTAAGAGATCAGGCCACTGGCGAGTCGACGCACTAAAGTCGACTCGCCGTCACTATGCATTGCCATGTAAACATTACAACCAGTTCCCGTGCCGTTTCGGACCAATCGTCCTGCGGCATGATGGCAACCGGAGGGACTGCAAATTCATAGAACCTCTCTGCGTGATTCCCGACGACGAGGCGATGGCCGCTTACTCGAAATCTCGTTGCACAACCCCTGGAGATCCCTCCTCATAAGCCTATTCCACAGTAATCGGTCAAACGAATGCTTCGATTCATTAATTAGAAGTTATACTGAAAGATCCGCCGATTGACTGTGAAATAGGCCTACTCTAGGAGACCAGCGGGAATTACGGCGGCCGCTTCAGTTGATGTCTTGTCCAGCGACGTCGTCTGCGGCATACATGATCGCCTTGAGGCGACTCTATCGGATTTCGTTTGCGTGCAAAGATACGGTGGCTCTACTTTATACCGCTGCTTTGTTTCACAAGAAAATACCACTGATTCTAAAACCGTTTCGAGCAGCGGGGAGGGCCGATCGGCGCGCGGACGTACACGCGGGTACGTCGAGTAGACGCGCGCGATCGTACTCTCGACGAGAAAGCACCGACCGGCAAGAAATCGCGACCGACGGTTGGAGGGTTCATCGACAAAATACACTGACTTTATCATTGTGACCTGAAAAAGCTCAGGGTCGAACAACGTGCACGCACGCGGCTGTGGTATTCTCTGCTCGCGGTTTATGAGTTTAAAAGTTACTTCGCATACTAGGCTGTTCGACCGACATTAATATATGGAATAAGAAGAACTTTGTCAACACTGGCTCTATGAGAAAGCATTGCACGCGATTTCTCAAAAATCCAGCGTCGTCGTTTGCTGCATGCCTGATGACCTCAGAAGGACTTTGGTACCTCGGACGTGTCTGTAGACGTGCAAAAATAGAAATAAAAGCTAAATAGGATTATACTGTATAAATTGAGCCGGCAGCTGGACTAACGACTTGAAGTACTTTAAGCAGTTTTTCGATATTTATACATATTCGTAATCTAGGATACTTATGTTACATACCATATCAATTTTATAGTGATATATGCATAATGTATCAATGAATGGGCTGCTGTTTCGTAATAATATGACGCGCGCTCCCTACGTCACTGCGTACGCTGACGCGACCGGGCCGTGCGCTATACGTCGATGAATCCAGCTGATCGAAATATTGCTTAAAATTACTATTTTTGCATATGCATATATTTCTCCCTAGGTTTGAATCGCTTATGATTTTTTACGTGAAAACAGTTTTTTCAAATCTGGAAAAAACTCATTTATGGAAGAACGACTTGAGTACTACTACTTAAGTATTCATCAATATCACTTTAGTTCCTTAAGACATGTCTTATTTTCCTCAATTTCCTTTCTTTTTAGTATATGAATGCACGAAACGCATGTATATGTATCTATACAAATTATTCTGAAATAGACGAAATAGTTTATGAAGTACTTAAAACTTTGAATTTAAGTTTGCGTACGAGAATTAAAGGTGCTTTAAGGCCGGCTGAATTGAAGCTGAAAGAGACGGAAAAAGAGTGCTGGACGGGGAAATATCGATGGGAGCCTGATTGCTGGCAAATAAGCATCGTAGCCTATGTGCAGGGGCGCGAAGCGCTTCATAAATGCAAATCGTCAGTGTCGTGACAATACCGTATGTCCCACTCTATACTGCCTAGTTTGAACTTACCTTCGGGGAGGCTTGGTCGATACTTCAGTCATTTCATACCGGTAGAAGTCGAGTCGGTAGTTAAAGTTGGTGTCAATTCGGGAGATCGAAGCGTCTAACCTCGAAATTATGAATTTGTGAATAATGGTGAGTAATTTCCATTCCATTTCAATTCATAATTTCGAAATTAGACGCTTCGATCTCCCGAATTGACACCAACTCTAACTACCGACTCGACTTCTACCGGTATTAAATGACTCGAGTTCCGACCAAGCCTATCCGAAGGTAACTTTCAAACTGGCCAGTACAGAGACGGATATACGGTATGTCGAAAACTGTTACTTTTCAGGAAAGACAAAAAACCGTATGAATTGTACTACGTTCAATTCTTAAACGTTGGTATTCGTGATTTGTCGTGCACGTTCGAAGGAAATTTACTAGTTAACCAATGCGCAGCGAGATAATCTATTAGTCACAGCGCGCGAATATCATTTTCAGCAATTTCGGAGATACGACATATTGTCATGGCACTGACGAAATAACGAATGAATGCACCCACGGCGTTGCTATTTTTCTGGCAAGAATCATGGACACGAAAACTGTATCGATTGGTAGCGCGAGCACTGCATCGAATTCTTGATCTGAGATGAAAAATAACATTGTCGAACGAAAAAACAACATCGGGCCATTCGTCCGAGGACAAAATGCGCGTATTGCCTGAGAAATACTGTTACGTCTTGAAAATCCCTGCGCAGCCGTATTCATAGAATTAATAGAGGTACGTGCGAGCGAGCGATAAATAAGTTCTCATGGAGAGATAGAGGATAAGCAATCATGTAACAGCCCGGACAGATCAAATCCCAAACAGGAACAAACACTCTCCTACGCAGCGACGAACGAAACGGAAAGCGAAACACTTCAAGGAGAGCCTTCAACAGATCATAACTTCATCACACTCTATGGGACGCAATAACGACGTGTCATCGATGCGAGAGGCCGGAAGTTCCGCGAAGACCTCAGCGATGCACGTGCCATCAAAAACTAGATCCAGGCATCTTCTTCCCCCCCCTTTGCAAAACGTCAAGCTGGACCCCACCTAGGACGAAGAATCAAGCTTGACCATTGGTCGCCCCCACCGGAACAGGGATAGGAACCACCCCCGCGAAAATGAAATAAAAGGAGACTCTCTAATCAGAGAGTGCAGAATATTAGCTCAGCTTCCAGTATCAATTAGATCAATGCAAATTTTTTTTAGTGCAGAATCTTAAGCAGAATTTTTAGTGCGGTTTCCAGTGTCAACTTTGTTGTAATTAGATCAGTGCTTTTTTGACTTTTAATCAGTTCATTCGTGGGTTAAAATAAAGTCTGTTAGCCAATCAGTTTTGTGATTCGTCTCGTCCCATCCTCTTGAAGTAATCGAATAAAGAAAGGAACGAGAAGGAAGAGAGAGATCCAGCCCTCCCCAAGCCAGGACCCCAAGGCAACCTGAGAGAAAGAGAGAGAGAAAGAGAGAGATCGAAAGTCAAAGAAAGGTAAGTGGCAACAGAATATTCTTTTGCGATATGAAATTGCTTGATTGTATCGATGATCCCTATTGTTTTCGCCGAATTGATAGTTAGTAGTAAATCTAGTTGTCCATGACGTGACAATACACTGAGAGCATAAGAATTGGCTTACATTTCGCCGTACATGAAGCAGTATTCCGCTCTCGTCGCTCACGTCGAACCTTCCGTAACCGGGCGAAAAAATCGTCGACTTCGTGCTACCTCGTTTCCCTCCAAAACAATGGACCGGTCCGCGTCGGCGCTCGCGATTGATTAGGATTTCTGGGGCGCACCTTTCGAAAAAACTGCGCTTGGCGTATATCACCGTAACGCCGAGAACACTAACTATCGATATTTCACTGTTTCAGACACGGACGCATACGATTCTACAGTAGTTTTTACGATTTGGCGGGAGCTCTCGCGAATTGGAATCTCTTCGCTCTCGTGCTGCCTGCTGATGCGGAAGGAAGGAAAGATGACGTCGCCCGAGCTCGCCGGCCGCGCACGCGCGCTGCATCGTGCGCAGTCGATAGAAATAATCGATATCCTCTTGCGGGATTGCCCGCGGCAACGCAATCGTACGAAAGGAAATTCAAAAACGAGAGACTTAGCGGGTGAAGAACGTATCGGCGCATTTCGCTCGCGGAAGATCAATACGGCAAAACTCGTTTAAGAGACGAATCAAGGGACTGAGGGAGTTTCGTATACGAAAAACTAGACAAAGTGCTATTGGTGTTTCAACGTCATCGCAACGTTGAAAAAGGTCAGACGATACATAGAGAAACATCCCGGAGTCGGCCTGTGGACTCGTCAGTAAGGCTAGGCCGGTAACAGTGTGACGGGTCGCCACAAAACAGTTCATTATTTAAAAGCGTCACGTGATGTAAAATTGAAAATTGTGAATTCTTCGCCGTTTTGCGAATTTCCTCACTTTCTAACGCTATCTAATTTCAGCCTGAGAATCTCATTGTAAATAGATATTTGATAAGTCAAAGAAACATATGAGGCTAAATTTATTCACCAGGAAAGGAACTTTAATCGCCATTATCTTATTATCTATGAACTTTAGGCCCACATCGATGTAAGATACTTTGTTGTTTCTAAAAAGACGTGTGTGTATAATAACATATAATATAAAACAGTTTTTATAGAAAAATTGTTAGATGTGAAACATCGAAATTCTTCTTTGTAGGAAGTACTTCTTTGTATGCGATAGGAAGGATGGACCATGCATCCGTCGAAAGAACACGTGCGCCAGTGCGCATTTGTATTTATGACTGTGATACTATTAAACGGTACGAACCATTGTGTCGAATTCCGTTTATCGCGAGACGGAACAGCGACCGATGGCAGAGTTAAGAGAGAGTAAACTAAATGCGCTTTTTAAATTAGACACAACGGTTCGTACCGTTTAATAGTATCACAGTCATAAATACAAATGCGCACTGGCGCACGTGTTCTTTCGATGGACACGTGGTTCATCCTTCCTATCGCATATTTTCTACGAAGAAGAATTTCGATGTTTCATATCTAACAATTTTTCTATAAAAACTGTTTTATATTATATGTTATTATACACACGTATTTTTACCTACAACAAAGTATCTTACATCGATGTGGGCCTAAAGTTCATAGATAATGAGATAATAACGATTAAAGTTCCTTTCCTGGTGAATAAGTTTAGCCTTATATGGTATTTTGTTAGATAACTCCTTCATCCACTTACTCCTTCAATTCTGATTAATCTCTAGAACGGTCCACCCTATAAACGATTAAGACGTAACGCTATAGTAGGGGATCTCAGGTTATACCCGACTCGATTCTGATTTTTTGATTCAAGGAATATCTGTTTGATACTAGTTATTATTGCTCTCAGTGTAGGTTTCATAGATAACGTGGCCAAGTATTTTTAATTTTCCCTCGAGGCGTTTTTTCTCTACCGAGATTCTAGACTGACTCGCTAGATTGCTCTCAATGCTGTGTCCACTTGTGAGTTAAGTGTCAGACAGCTCTAGCGAGAGTAAATCTAGCTAAAAAGAGGAAGAAGTATGTGGCATACTTTTAAATCTACTTTATATTTTGATTCGTTGATACTTGTTTGCGGCAGCACTCTACCTATAATTATGGAGCATTCGCCGGGTCGTTGTATTTCAACAACATTTCTCACATGATTTTCGTTAGATAGTTCTTTTCCTTTCGTCCTCGCGGTTTCACAATGGATATTTTCGTTAATTGGAATGAATCCGAAAGAAATAAACTTTTCTACTTGTCTATAAATAATTAATTTCTTTACTTCACTATGTACACCCGGCGTCTCGGATTCTGTTGTTGGGGAATTTTTTAAATGTTATTTTTAAACGTGCTAAACAATGATTAATCAATCCTCATGCTTTCATTAATGAGGGTAAATACTGCTTCGTACACCGATACAGTGAGCGTATAGTAGTAAGTGGGGAAGCTAGACTCGGTAAAAGGGGACCACCGAGTCGTGGCGGAGAGAGCCGATGCGTCCCGAGTTTAGCGTGGGTATTGCCGTCTCAGCGTCTGGACGCCTGACGTAATCGCCACGCTACCAGCCATTCTCACCGCCGTAGCGCGGCATAAGATGTTTCACATCAAAAATTTATAGATTTTGGGACAAAGCCAATTTCTTGTTATGACAACTACACAATTGTAGTAAAAATTATAGTATAACTTGTAGAAGTTGCAAGCGTTTGCTGTAATTTTTACTAAAATTGTAGTTATCGTTACAATAAATTGGCCTTGTCCCGCATTTTACCACAAACTTTGTAGATGTGACAATTTATTTTTCTCCGTGTATTTCTTTAACGTGACTAATATTCACTCACATTGATTATGCTTATACTTGCTGTGAATAACCGAGTATTGAAATAAATACGATTTTCTTAACTCAAATGAATATATTGTTGTTTCGACTGATTTAAACCAACTAAATCTTTCAACCAAATCTTTTTCTCAGTGTACACAGGCATTTCGAAGTAACGAATTTTTCCCAATATACGAGTACAATCGCGTACGCGTCGCCTTATCGCACCATTCGAAAATCCCTTTCCACACGACTGCGGAAATGGCGCGTTCCTCCTGCCGCAAAAAGGTCCCTCTTAACAGCGATCGACGGGGATAGCTTAGATTCCCGACGATCCTTCCGCACGTACGCGCGGCCACACAAGCGTCTTGTCGTCGTCCCGAGCTCGGCCCCGGTACGGCTAATAAGTCGAGAGGGTCGTCGATGGGGTAATCGAATAAGGTCCGTTCAATCAAAAATATATCGCTGACATAAACCTACTTCTCCGCTAGATCTTCAGCGCGCGCACCGGAGTTCTCCTTCGACCATCAACCGGGAATACGACCCGGTGAGGAGCCTCTTTATCCCCTCGCGAGATGAACGCACACGGATACGCACGCGTGTCGATGCGAGTATATCCGTACGCACGCGGGAGGTAATGCGAATAAAATGATGCGAAAAGATTTTTCTTGGTACGGCCAGGTCTGCCAAAACGCGTCTGTATAATTGTAAGAGATTTTGGGAAGCTTCCGCTGCATTTCAAGTGACGGTTTCCAAAAGCTCTTTTTTTTTATCATCTCCCAGCTTCCGGTCTGCAAAGTCACACACATGAGATGTAAATTTTGTAGCAACTCTACGGAAGCCTAGATCACGGCGTGCAGCAACTGTGAGTATTTTATGAGGTCCTCCCTTGGTACTGTTATTTATGTAATTGAATAATGAAAGTATGTTTCGGAGAAATAATGAATAAATTCTAGACATTGCTGTGATTCGACATGTTCAATTTTGCCTAAATTTGTTTACGACATCAAGTTTAAATCATGCTATGATTTGAATTTGATGTATCATTTGCAATTTACACTTGTGACAAACGATTTCTGTTAATTTGACGTAAAAATTAAGAAAATTCAAAGCAGCTCAAACTTGACACGTGCCGTGAATCAGGAACGTCTGACTGTGTACCTAATCCACGCTACACAGCGCTCGTTTCTTCGTGTGGATGATCTCTAAATTTTTTCCTCGACGAGGCAAATGACTCGTTAATTATAATCAAGTAATTATTATATCGTAATAAATTGAGATGTATATATTTATCGTAAGATAATTAAATCGTGCACACGGCGGCGAAGGAGCGCGTTTAGGACGAGCTGGAAAAAAAACTTCCGCGGTCACGTTCCCCGTAAACGCGAAAGTATAGCGAGCACGCGACGACCCGCGTCACCGCCTTTCGAAACGCTCCGGCGGGACGAAACCCGCGACTTGGTGACAGATTTACCGGCACCCTTTAGTGCTGAATAATTCATGGTCGGATTATCGTTCGACGCGTTATCAGACATCGCGACTGTGCGACACTCGATTTTGTCGCGCTTCTCGTTACTATACCGTATGACGCTTCCCTTACGAACGATTTTTAAGTTTCTCTACGAAGAAAGAAATAACTCTCTTCGCGCCGATCATTATAATTCGTACGTCTCACGCGTGCAGGAGAATGCACGCGAGAGCGCGAAGGTATTTTAATCACGCGCGCGGCCGAGGATCGTGTATAAGAGATAGCGAGAAAAAATCTCTCACCCCGCGAGAGCTTCCGCGGTCACGTTTCCCGTAAGCGCAAAGGTATTAAGCTCGTCGACGACCCTGGTCGTCGTCGTCGACTCTCGAAACGCTCGGCAGGACCGATAGAGACAGATTTACCGACACCCTTTAGCGCTGAATAATTCATGGTCGGATTATCGGTCGACGCGTTATTAGACATATCGACCGGTGTTCCGCTCGAAGACGCTTTCTGACGCCGCGCTCACCCCGGCGTCTAGGGAGAAAAAATGTTTCCTCTCTCCCCTAGAGGAGAGGAGACTCGCCCTCCGATGGATCTTACCTCCGTCCCGTACATTCCCGCTTCCCTCGTCCGGGAGTACAGCGAGCAATGAGTCATTCCGACACTTTGCGAATTCCATGTATTATTCACCCGCAAGCGAGGCGCGGGAAAAAAGGCGCATCGACTTGCCCGAAAGGGGTGCGTTGTGTATCTACCTGGAACGAAAGACGGTGACGTAGAGACTATGGAAATAAGCTGACGTAGCCAATTCCGGTACTTCAATGCTATCAAAAGATGGTATCTCTTGCGAGAGAAATCTCGTTAATAGATAATATCAACGTCGAATCTCTCACTCTCTCTCTCTCTCTCTCCCCTTACCCGATATTTGCGGAATGCACGGTATCACGTTTCTTCTCGAGAGCAATACGGTCGATCGAGTTCTATATTATATACGACGCTGAAGGAGATTCGATTGCATCTCGCATTCGCTCTCGCTGTCTTTAGCAATTTTGCTCGTCTCGATTTCTCTTGATCTTCGTTAGTTTCATCCCACTGCGATGGCGATTGTTAACCCTCCGTTGGCATATCATCCTTATTTGTCAGTCCCCTGTAATACCGGTGAATTGGTAAACTCTGGGGTCTGTCGGGTAATGCCGGCGCAGGTTTAAGCTATATCCTGCACCTACGTTTATCAAAAAAGCGAGCCAAAGAGAGCTTGCAATTTTCTATTCTCGAAAGAGGAAACTTCTTCAGGGTCGATTCGGCGCATCGCACTTTATCTCCCCGTCGAAGAATAAAGTATAAGACATCCCAGACACTTGTCGCGGAAGTGAGAAGACCTCGATGAACTCCGGCTACACATGAACTGTGTGCGGAAACTCTCGGAAAATTTTCCACACCCCTTCGGCGCGTCGCGTATATCCGCGTCGTAAAACCACGGCTGCAGGCTTTAATTGCACCGCCGTTACGTACAAATCGGCCCGCGGTCTAGACGTGATCGATGGCCGTCACGCATAGCGAAACGTCACCCGCACTCGCGGACCCCACAGTCGTCGGCGTCGGCATCGACCCCGACTCTCCTCCTGGAAAATTAATAGCCGCTCCGTTCCATCTAACCGCGCGCGGTCCATCAATGACGAAAACACGGCGGCGATCCCTCCCCGCGATGACGCAAGTCGTTCGCGATTCGCTCAACGAGAAGAAATGAGAAACGCTGATCCAATTCGGAGACCTGACGTACCGAGACAATCGAATTTCCCACCTTGGTAACGGAAATATCGATTACGCGTCCGCGAACAAGGAAGCGGGACGACGAGGACGACGCGCGGAAGACGCGGGGCTTCTCGTTCGAAAGGCTCTACACCCTCGGAAATCAAGTACCTACCCAGCAGTAATCTCGTTAAAGGACCAAAATTACAAAGTCAAGCTGGAAGGGCGCCGCGGACGGGGGAATAACTCGTTTTGCGTCCATTCGAGCGGGGCTCCGTTTCTAGCGGACTGTACGTGGGTGGACGCGCGCGATTTCATATCGACGTCACATCCGGGTCCTCGTCAGAAAACGTCGGGGATGGTCCGGAAGATTTTGGAGCTATTTCGCGAATCTTTTGTATTAAATTTAATATAGTTGTGTACACGGAAAAAAATAAAATACAACATTTACAAAGTTTGTAGTAAATTTCGGGACAAGGCCAAATTGTTGTTACGATAACTACAATTCTAGTAAAAATTATAATAAAATTTGTAGAAGTCGAAAGCATATTGCTGTAATTTTTACTAACACTGTAATTTTAGTAACAATAAATTGGCCTTATCCCGAAAATTATCACAAACTTTGTAAATGCTACGATTTCTTTTTTTCCGTGTATATAAAGCTTTCATCCAATACGTGATTATGAAAATTAATATACTCCGTTATGAAATTTATAAGGACAATATCACAAGAAAATTTATTAATTTTTAAAACTATGGAGTATATTAATTTTCATAATCACATATTGGAAAAAAGCTTTGTATAAAAGTATATTAAGAGTAGGGGAATGTCGTCAGAGTTGGCCATAGTTTTGACTTATAATTTCCATGTAATAAAGAATTCTTATAATTACTGCGCATTCTTAGAAAGGCCCGGGAAAAAGAAAACTTTTCCGAGATATTACGAATTGATTGAATGAAAAATTAAAAAGTAATGGGTATTTTTTTAAAATTAGAAATACTGTCAAGGTTGGCCAGTGCTGTCTAGGTTGGCCAGCCGCTGAAAATCGACGAAATATAGGCGCTAAATTATTTTGAATCGCAGTTTTCACAAACGAAGTAGCTGGTCGTCATTTTCGCGCACCTCAAATGCACTTCTCTTTTGCATTCAATGCATGCAACGGAATTGTTACTGTTCAAGCGATGAGGTATCGCTTCCAAACAGATGAGGCAAAAGTCCTCGTCTTCATCCGAAGAGGGCTTTTTCAGCACTTTTTTGGGTGGACTACCTCGTTTCGCTGGTGTTTCTGTTGTAATAGCGTTGTTATTACCCTGAAAAGAAAAAAAATCACGGTGGCCAACCCCGACTACACAAATGGTCCAACTTTGACGACAAGCACCAGGGCCACATCGCACCACACCACAGCCAAACGGGTTATCAAATTGAATTATCCCCTTGGTTTGTTCCTAAAGGATAACCATATGACATACTTATTTGCTTACCTCGACGATTGCATGTTTTAGCTTCACGTTTTGATACCATATTCACTGATACTGGAAAACTTTTTTCGTCTTTCCCAAACCACTGAGTGCACAACACGTTTTACTTTCACGCTTCAAACTCGGTGTTGCCACGAAAAGTTTGCTGTTACCAATAGAAGTTTTACCACGCTTGCAAATAGTTGAAACTAGTTTTATAAGCTGAAATATCGCAAATGGCCGAACTAGACGACAGGCCGATCCTGACGACATTCCCCTACACATTTTTTTACAGTGTAACGTTTCCAATTTGTCGTTCTATTTATAATTCTTAATCAGGCTGGAATTTTCGATAGCTCGTTTGTATCTATAAACTCGAGTACGATAACCAAACGATAACAGCATCCGAGTGCATCGCTGAACCGTCCGTCTTCGGGAATGGTCATAAATATCGAGTTTACGTCTCGACTCCGAAGGAATCGCATCGTTAACGCCCGACCCTCTACGTTTAGCCCTGAGCGTGTATCGCGGATCCCTCGAAGGAAAAAATCTCGTTCGACCGCGCGCGCTCCTTCCTATAATCTTCTACGCGTGATCCGCCTGCGAAACGCGGGATCCGGATATCGGTTACGAGCGAACGCGCGGTATACTTTAGATCGCGTCAAGGGTCTGGTGCTCGGGGACCACGCACGACAGGGTAAAGTGGTCGGAGTCGTGAAACGCGGTGTTTATCCGCCTCGTTTAATTTGTAACGCGTCTAGCTGCGTAACGACTCGTTAGGCTGTCGATACGCGGATGAGACATGTTATACATTGCGCGGGTACACGGAGAATATTGAATAGTACCCAACGATTACTATGCCAGAGCTTCGACAATATTGTGTTGAATAATCTGCAGAACTGTAATCATCAATATTCGAACGATAGTCATTACTATACTGCATATTATTCAACAGAATATTATCGAAGCTGTCATAAATAACTTACTATTCTGGCATAATAATCGTTATCTATACTATTCAGTTTTTTCCATATGGGTCACGAACGCGCGAGAATATTTTCTCATACCTTGCACTCGGTTATTCAGTAAATGTTGCAAACTTTCCTGCATTTTACCGTAAATAAATAATAGTCGTCATTTCATACAAGACAAAGTATAGCATAACGATAAGTATTGTGTGTCAGATAATAATGCATATAAACGCAAGTGAATAAACAATATCCGTTATAGGTAAATTAGAACAATATCGCAAATTAGACAATATGTACTGCGCATAAACGTGGTCACACCAGTGCCGGTAAAATCGATCGGCCGCGCGCCGTGTACAGGTGGGTGATATAATTAATATCTCTGGGCCGTTTCATTTACTTTTCCATGACATTCGACCCGTCGGCTCATTGAGCGGCCAAGCAATATTTGTCGGACACGCGAGTCGTGTTTGCCACAGTTTTTAGTGGCAACTTTAATGCATATCCGCGTACGCTGATAGAAAATTATAGCTCAATCGCGACCAAATGGACCCCTTGACATTTTCAAATGAATCGATATCTATGGAACTGAACTCTCGATTACACGATCTTATACAATTTTTCATGTCGATTCCAAAAATAACCGATTTATTGCAGAAACCTCAAACTAACACCAAAATATCTATGATCTCTTATGACATTATACCCCTTGACATTTTTTCAATTTTTCGCGATAATCAGAATTCCTGGAATCGAACTCTCAATTGGACGTATTTTTTCGCGCTGATTCCGAAAATCATGGATTTATTGGGCAAATCTCAAAAGAATACCGAGATATCGATTATTTCTTATAAACAAATATTTTTCTCAGACATAATATCATCGATATCTTATATTTCTTTCGAGATATCGACCCGATAACCGTGCTTTTCGTAATCAGCACAAAATTACACAAGATAGGATTGCCGAGCGATTGATTCCAGAGATGTCGATTTTTGAAGAAACATCATTAATTTTCATAATGAGGAAAACAAAACATGTGATTCAAGTTTTCTGAAATTCTCTAACAGAATTCGTCACGTACCATAGATAATAAATACGCTGAATTTTAACAGGAATGACAACATTTCCTACCGCTCTACAGCAAATATTCATGAATAAAATATACCCCGGTACAGATTCGATGCTCGGAATTAATCCAGAGTGCGTGATACGAAAAATTGATTGCAACAAAAATGCAAATGAAAATGTATAATAATAATACATTTGCATTTCCATTTGACTCGATGCAATCTACTATTTGGCGCGATAAATGTGCATGCAACGCGGAATCCGATATACAATAAATACGGTTCAAAATTATTACCGAATACTGCTGTAATTATTACGATTTTGCCAAAACGCTTTTCCGCAACGAAGCTCGTTCAACGTAACATTATCGATCTCGCTGTTTATTGAACGTCGCGGTAATTTCAAAGCGGAAAAATAAGCAATATCCGGTCCACACCACCGTGACGACCCAAGGATGATGAAGAGGGAGGGAGAAAGTGGGAGGGAAAAAGAGAGAGAAAGAGAGAGAGAGAAAAGTGCCACGGAAAATCCTTTCTGCCGTTCGCTCGACTAACGGTTAATGAAGCGCACGAACGGCGAACAAAGAGTTTCGAACCAGAAGCCTGTGCTTAATTGATGAAATTAATTTCATCGAATTTAAATATCGTCCAATTACTAACGAGAGGGAAAGTGATTGGAGAAACGATTTCCTTTGTGGGTTCAGTGCAGTGAAATATCGTTTTTTGGCTACGCGTTATGGTCAAATAGTTTTTCCATTGAACGAATAAATTATATTGTTCTCATCGCAGATTACTTAAATATGTTAATAACCTTGGGTTTCAAATCAGTAGCAAGGAAGAGAAAGAGAAAGAAAGAGAAAAGGGAAAGATTTGGTGGTGCGGTTGATATCAAATTTTTCTCCTTGCTCAACTGCAATTATCTGCGGAATATTTGGAAGTTTTGGAAACTACATGTTTGCTGTCGATACTGATCCACGATTATAATAATCGATGGAGTGGCAAATGCGCGTATCTTATTGTTAGAGCTCACATTGCAACCGCTGATAACGGATCAAAAATGCAATCGTTATTGTGCTAGGTACCATCGCGGAAGAGTACAATTTTTTACGAGATTCGCTTCTATTATATACATCCAATTCGAACTGCAGACGCTATGCATCCAAGCAATTACTTGCGCGGAAATTGTCGGCTGTCTTGAAATAAGGCCAATAATAGCAATCAGGGCCCATTTAATTGCTTCTGATGCAGGCGTGCAATGAAATCAGTAAAAACATTCTCCGACCCGAACGAACGAAAGAGACCAACGGGAAGTCGAGTAGTATCGAAGGTTACATAGTATCGAACAACGTACACCCGGGGACACGGTATCTGTCGCTGGTGACTTTTTTTAAACGTTATTTTTAAACGTACTAACCAATGAATAATTAATTCTCATGCGCTCATTAGCTACGGTGGCATCTACTCTCGTTAATGAAAGCATGAGGATTATTAATTATTGGTTAGTACGTTTAAAAATAACGTTTAGAAAAAGTCACCAGCGACAGATACCGTGTCCCCGGGTGTACATAGAATTCCGAGCCAACATGAAGAAGACGTCAATACGTTTCATCGGGTAGTGAATGAAATATACGATAAATGCGCGTATTAATCTGATAAAAGATGTGATACACTTTACGCGAATTGAATGCGTGCGAGTTTCACATTGCTGAGAATCCGTATAGCAGGGTGAAAGGGAACTTCGTTAGATGGCTCTTAGAATAAGACCGGCCGAGGCTATAATAGTAGTAGAATATTCCGATAGATGGTCTGTAGCGATCAAGCGATTGCCGCGCCTCTGACGAGCAAATTAGAAGCGCCAGATAAAAAACGGCAGTCACTTTCCTACCTAGGCAAGAACACTCCCATTGACTGAAGCCTGTTTCTTGTGCAAGCCACGCTGTTATTTTTTGATAGTTGATAAATATATTGACGCTACACTCTCTCTTACAACTGTCGTATCATTCCTCACATCCACTTCGCACATAATCAGTGGGAGATATTCAAATCCCCACACTCTCTCTCTCTCACTCTCTCTGTCGTAAAAAGTAAACTGGATTTGACAGTTCTGTGAAGCTCGATCGTATTTTTCAATGGAAATAAATTCTACGAAGCCGGTCGTTGTACGTATGTAGATCCGTTTCTACGTTTCTGGGATAAAATAATTGTTGAAACTAATAATATAAAATATTATGAACGAAATAAAGATTACCTAATCTCTTTGAACTTAAGAAATTAATCTCAATGAAACTTTCCAAAGAAACACAAGCCAGAAAGCTGTTTTTTAATCATCCATAAGCAGTCTAATGTCTCACTTTGATATGTTAAATTTCGAGTTATCCAATAATCATATTTTGAATGACATGAAATTTTAGTTGATAAAAGATGAGACATTAGGCTGCCTATGAATGAATTCGAGGTGACTATTTAAATTGTGTTGTCTGTGGGATTTGATACTATCATATGCAATTCATATTTGATCTAAAATATTTATGAAAAATCTAACGATTCTACTTTTCTACTTTCCCAGTCTATAATAATTCCTATTTGTAACGGAGAAGGTTGGATCGACGCTTGCTTTAGTTCAATCTTGAATCAAACGGTTCTTCGTACTCTACCGTTAGAGATATCAATATGCAATGACGCCAGTACAGATAAAACTTTACATGTAATAGATACATGGAGAGAAAGACTGAAAGAATCGTCTATTTCCTTGAAACTGTACCAAAATGAAACCAGGAAGTCAAAAGGAGGTACAGCCGAGATCTCGTATTACATATTTCCTCTTTCGCTGGCTATGATTAAGTTTACCCACATTACAGTTGGATACGCGAAAAATAGGGCGGTCGAAATATCGAGGGGGGAATATTTATGCTTTCAAGATGTGGTACGCAAATACGAAATTGTTTTAGCACAAATGAGTCCAAAGTTCCTAGTCTTGTCGAATTCACACGACGTCTTAAATTCTTGTAGGATGACGTCATGCTTCCGCGGAGGATAGAGATTCAATACAGCATCGCAAAAGATAATCACAATGCAGTTAGTAGATTAGCTCTCCTTCGCGATACATATAAATAAAACGAAAAGTATCGTACCACGAACTATTTCAGATCGTCGGAGGAAGGTTTAAAAGAGAACCCGTACATTCTACTACGCGATTTTCTCGTTGGGCGAATAACTTGACGAGTGAAGAACTTCGCGTACAAATATATACATCGCACGGGCCGACAGTTATTATGCCTACGTGGTTTTGTCACAGAAAAGTATTCGATAGGTCAGTTTTAGGAACTTAATCGCGAAGTTGCATTACTACTACATACTTTCAAAAAAATATCGTACAAACCTTGAAACGAAACCCGAATGTTTGAAAACTATACAGAGTCGGAGGATTTTCTGAGGCGGGCCACGGTACTCCCGAGGATCTCATTTTCTTCTATTCGCACTTGGATAATAACGGAAATGTTTTAAAAGCCGAAGAAGAAGTGCTTGTATACGTTTACCACCCGAATGCGACAACTTTTTCTATAAGCGAGTAAGTCCCTCCTTGCCCCAAACATTTCGTTCATTAATCAAGCATTTTTTAACATGCATGATTTAAATTTTAAGAAAGACAATATGGAGCATCAGGATTGCGCGTTTGGAGAAAGAAGTATTAGAACAATGGAATACCTTTACGATATGGAACGCGGGCAAACAGGGAAGACGATTATTTCGTAGTTTGAATGGCAAGTTTCAGGTACGTGTTGACTATTACATACGATACTTAGGGATCCTTCACATATTACGTTGCGTCGAAGGGAATGAAATGAGGAAATCCACCGTAGGGTTAAATCCGAGATTTAATAATCCTCGTATGGAGACTTTCTGTCTCCACCGCAGATATCTATAGGATTATATCAGATTAATAAGTCTAATGCTGCCAATTTGGTAGGATTAAACTTATTAATTCGAGAGGTATCTCCACCGGTAAAACATTCAGATTAAATAATACGAAGATTACTAAATCTCGGATTTAACCCTATGGTGGAGACGTAGTCATTGTCTGTTAACGGTCATGAAAAGTGCGCCAAGAAGGGAAGAGAGGTCAATTATCTTAAAACTTTGTAACGTAATGTGAACGGTTCCTTACTTAAATATACTTTCTTAGAAAATTTGATTAAACTGCGGAAATCGCGCTTTTAGAAAAAGGTCATAGCTTTGTGCGATGTGGATCAAAGTAAAATAGGACGCGAATATACGCCGTATGACGATATAAAACGTGTCGTCGGCCAACCGATTCCAATAATTCACTTCACGGAAGCAACGCCTCCCTTCGTCATATGCGTTAAACTCGTAAGTACCTAGAAAATCCTTTTACCGGGAACAAGCTATACGCTGTTCCCATTTTTTTTTTCAGGATTTGACAAAGGGGGAATTTGAAACAAATTTAAAATCGCTCAATTTAACGGAAGGGAGACATTACGTATTGCTCAACTGAAAAGGTCGATATTTCTTTTGGGTGCATTTGAACTGCATGCGTCACAGGGTTGGTAGTATAATTTGAAATATTTCAATGTTTCATTAATCATTAATCACAAATGCTTATTATTTAAATATACATTTTTACATGTCGTCATAAATACAAAAATTAAACAAGGAACAGCTTGCGTACACGTGTCGTTTTTGTAGAGAACAAAAATGTTCTGGGACAAAAAATTTAAACAGAAAAATTAAAGAAAAACGATCCATTTTTTAGTATATCCCGCAACGTATCACGTACCCAAAATCGCTTGAATCATTGCAACCCTACCGATCTCAATGAAACGAGTCGCAAAGAAGGCGTAAACTAGATTATAAGAGGTTTTATTTGAATTATACGTAATATTTGTCAGCGACAAATACTATAGGAACATAAATTGCACGAAATAAAAGTGCCTCTTCTGTTATGCAATGTTACTTCTTGAAGGGTAAATAATATAATGGAAATATAAAATCGTAATATTACTGGAACGTACAAAAATGTGATGGAAATAATTGGACAAAAGAACTTTAAAAACTTCAAGGGTCACATATAAAAAACGAATGCTCGGCCCAGTCAATGCTTCGAATATTACCAGTGTATCACTCTGGGTGTGATAAAGTCCATATAATTCAAAATTACTGTGTCTGTCTCCGTGTTGTCGGGCTCTTCTTCCGGTAGTGCGAACTTTCCAACGGGAGCCTTTACCTCACCTCTTCCTCCTGAAAAAATAATAAACACTTTATCCTGATCATAGATATTTGATGAAAAAAATAATACGTTAATAAAAACTTACTGAATATCTTAAGAGTGTAAGCCGTCAATTCTGCAGTAGTCTCCACGACCTTGGCTACGATAAAATCCGAAACTTGAGGAGTGTAATCCTCTCCCATTTTTAAAACCTGTAGAAAGTAATCCATAATACAAATTTCTTTCATTTACAATCCATTTGGACTAGGGACCATCGCTAACCTTAAAGGCTATGATGTCGTTGCGTTTTGGCCTTGACTTCGCAATAGGAAACTTCTCAGGATCTATCAACAACGCAAGTGTATGTGCTTCTACTTCAGATGTCGGTGTATTCGACATTAAGGTATTCGCTAGCGCTTTCTTAGTTTCATCCGTCAAACCATCATTTCTCGCAGCTTCGTCGGAGATATTTTCTACTTTTATCTCCTGCTTTATCTTCTTAGAAACGAAAGTGAGAGGCGTCGAACACTGCCTCAATGCTAAGAGTGTCGATAGATTGTTAGGCGAGGTCTGCGCGAGACAAGGATTACTGTTATTGCACGAGAGCGTCTCCTCAGAGTTTTCGCAATCTTTAGAATCTGTATTTTTATTTTCACCATTGTCGAATCGAATATGTTTACGGGACGAAAGTATCAAGGAATCGATTATCTTAGGTTTCTTCGATTCGGAATCTTCCAATTCGCGATTCGTCGAAGGCGTCTCCAACTGCTTTTTAGACTTCTTGCGGCGTATTCGTTTTCGCTTTTTGACATTTTTTTCCAAAGCCTTATCGGCAATGCTATTATCCTCAGTCATAATACTCTCGGTAGCCCTGGAATCGGAAGCACTGTCTGCTTCTGCTTCCGTGTTATTCAATACACTGTAGTACATTGACGCACCTGCGACAGATGTCCCTGTGAAATTCGACACGGTAAACATTGAAACAACACGATATTTTTCTGGATGAGAGCAGTATTGGAACGTTAATTTCAAAAAATTTCAAGGGGTTTTTTACCTGCGACACTTGCATTCGAAGGAAAATTAGGTGTACAGCCCAGATTAATTCTCATTAAGTCGTCTTCGTCGACTTGAGTGCAAGTATCGGTCACTTGTGGCTTTCTAACGAGCTGTAAAGTCTGGGATTGTTCTTCGGTAGTACCATTCTGAACCTTTGGTATCGTTTTCGGTTCGGCGATCGTTGCAGATTCCTCAAACGACCCGGTCCCGGGCACTACGCTACAAAGAGTACCTTAACGTAATCACAGGCCGAAATCGAGAGAAAACTGTCGTTTCATCTCAGGTAGAAAATGACATTCGTACGCAAGGTCGGCGCGACGATAAAAACTAAAAAAAGTCACTTACGTCAGAACTTCATTTTCTCTCAGGATACGTACATCTTCGCAAAACGGCAAATAATCGGTACCGTTCAATAACAAGTAAAAAGGTCCCTGTATGCCGAAGATTGCTCTAATATGATTCTTTACCCCCCTAATACTATAAAAAAGCGACTGGTCAATGAATACCCAGCTAGACCGCCTGGCATCCTGATAGTATTTAGAAAGATCTAACTTTATACGATAATTCGGCCGACTCATTTTAAAAACAATCAGAGGTTATATCTCACGAGCACATGAGCGACCTTTTCACTCTGGTTGGTTCTGCCGACGCGATAAACCGCCACGCGCGACGAGGCGTACCGATTGGCCAGCGCGAACAGACCTAAAGTATAGTTTGTGGACGAACATTTCGCGGGAGCGTGCCGGTAAAACGTAATCGTAAAACGCGATATTTTGTAAGTAATAATAGCGAATGCACGGTGAATTGAAGCTTTCTACATTGCTGAAGACGGCGTACGGATCGTAATACAGCAGCATCATAGCGTAAGTGCTGAGAAAATTCAATATTTGTAAAAAGCGGGATAAGCTCGAAAGCGGGATAATTACAAGCCGGGATAGAATCACAATTACGGGATAAACATAAGTTCCAAAAAAAGAGCAGACACGTGAAGATGTAATAAGGACACGAGTACACGATACCCGTTTTATTGATAGATGCCGTGAACGATTCGTTTTTATTGTAGATTTTTCATAACGGAATAATACAAAGTCGAAGACTTACAGTTACTACTTATCGCGTACACTACTTATACCTAGGATGTGGAAACGATTGGCTTTGGAGCTTGATTTACACACGACGCGTATTCTTTCTCTGCTGCGCGTGAGACGGTCTCGGCCCGTATTAAAAAATATAATTATACGATAATTGAGGAGATAATGGTCACGCGTATCGTTTCACGTTCCAATAATTATTATAGTTGTTACAAAAATTCGCACCGCATCGAGACTCTGCGATGACGAAATACCGCCGTGTAAAACCAAGCCTGGTTAGATGTGCGTACGTAGGCGAATACAGTCGTGCCTCTCGCATAAGTTGCAGTCGCGCGTCGCAATTTCGCAAAGCGAGTCTTCCCCTTTCAGCTTTTTCTTACGGGGGGCACAAGTGTAACCCCTATAGCGTCTATATAACTTGTTCGACCATACTTGTAGAGTCCTTGCGGAGATAGGAAATGCGCTGAGATGAACTACAGTTGGATCGCGCTATGCGTCGCTTGACCAGGCGACATCTCGAAAAGTCCCCTCCGATGTATCGCACGCGATACGTTAGGAGGGCCTTCTCGAGATGTTTCATAAGTTTCCCATGAACCCCTTCGCTGCAAAACTCTACATATTATATGTACCTGAAGTTCTGAAAATTTATTTGAATGAAAAATTTGAACTTTAAGAGATCATGGCCAATGTTGAGTTTATTGATTACTAAATCTATAGAGACGTTTTTGGCCAACTTGACGACTACCGGAAATAAAGTAATCGATAAATTTAACAGTGGCCATGGTCGTTTAAGGGCGAGATTTTTAAGTCAAATGAACGTTCGGAACTTCAGGCATATCGTATCATTATGCAATCGCAATATGGGTTGAAAAATAATAGTTACGCTGTGTCCACAATACATTATATTTATGTACATGCATATCCTTGATTAATCGGAACGACATTCTGTCGAAAAGAAAATGTTTATTAGAAGTGAATAACGATGAAGTGTGTCCACAGAGATCCTTACATCATTGACTCTTCGAGTGTCAGCCGAATAATTATCGCGTATGAAGCATCATCGTGCTACCGATCCCGTAAGATTTTCCGCTCGGACGTGCAATAAATTGCGAGTCGCTCAGGCGCGAATTGCTTATGCCAGTCTAGATTTATTTTCGAGCGGTAAACAACGTCCTGCTAAAACGATACCCCCCCCCCCCCCCCAAAAAAAAGGACATATCTCATCCGGAAAAATTCTTACATCAAATATAACGTATCGATCGGTTATTTCTCGATACGTCCTCGCGACGAACGAGTCATTTCCATTATTTTATCGAAAAGAGAAGTGTGTGTTTCCGAATATTCTATCCCTACAAAAATATTGCTAGAAACACGTGGGCTTATCACTACAGCCACTTACAGTAGTCTCTTTCGATTTGGGAAGTTTGTCTACCTCCTCTTTTTTTTTGCTCCTCGAGAAACTGCACTCCGAATTATCGCGAAAAACTCAAAAACCACTCCTGCCTCCTCGCGCGGCGAGTTCACTCGCCATTCATGACACTACTTTCGCGTGTCTCGTCTCGACACTCGCGAATACGACTTAACGCCTCTGTCACGGAAGAATAGATTTTTTCACTAACATCGAATCGTGAGAATATTCGAAATTTTCACGAGTTTCGAAATAACGCTTATGACTTCGGGCGATGAAGAATCGCGTCGTATATTTCCGGCAGTGGAGCGAAAAGAGTGCCGGATATGAGTCTGCTGTAATTCGGGAGAAGAAATGATAGGAGAGTATGTACACGGAGACAGAGGACGGAAGTGAAGATGATCGAATACTCTAACTCGGAAGGCGATCGTGTCGACGATACGAGATAAGAAAATAAACACTTCGATCAGCACCGGGATAATCGAATTTCGAGGTCGAGAACCTTCGAGCGTGTCTTTTATTATGTATTTTAGAAAAGTCGGGCAGTGGAGAATAATTCTTGAACGACGATAGGTATCTATATATTCGGAAAAAATCGTACAACGGTATAAATGTAATTCGGAGTGGCGTTATTGACCTTAAAGTTTTCGTAGGAAATACGCGTGCGATTTTTAGTACGGGATAAATACTTGAATCGGTGGAGAAATGTACACTCCTCACGTTTGGCAGTTTTTTAAAATCCAAATAGATAGACGGAGCGAATAGAAAAAGGATGGTTCCTTTTCGCGGAGTGAGAAAGAGAGAGAGAGAGAGAGAGAGAGAGAGAGAGAGAGAGAGAGAGAGAGAGAAATGAAAAACGATATAAGAAAATTTCATATTCGTACACGTGGTTTAGGATGTTTTTTAAAAAGGAGAAATGATCACGCGCTAATTATTAATCCCTCCTCCCTTCTCACCTTACACGGAGCTTACAAATCAATAATGAAGACGAGTGTTGAACCGACACCGACACTGAATGATAATCGGAAAGCTTCTCCACAGAGGAAAAAAAATAATAATAGGTGTACAATTTTGCTTCCGCCGTTTTTCGAGGCTTTATTGTACAAAACTGGTTATACATTTATGATTCAAAGTATTATCCATTGCTGGCCACTACTTTCTCCCATCTTTCGGGCAGCGTACAAATCCCGTGTTGAAAAAACTGGTCATCTTTTGAAGCGATCCACGGATCGAAAACGGCGGAAGCAAAGTTGTACACCTAATAGATTTGATTGAATTGGCGGTCACAGGCGGAGGAACGTCGATCAAATTACTCGAATTAAGTAATTTCGTTATAACGATTAAAAATTGTTCGACGAAAACAAGCTATAGTCAAGTCTAGAAAATTATTAGTTCAAGTAACTAGATCCACGTTCCCCCGCCCGTGACCGCTAATTTAATCAAATCTGTCACAGTTTTTTCTCAGTGTCGTTATTGAAGTAGGTGAGTAATTGATCGATTTTAAATCGATTCATCGATTCCTTCCAATGGGTAAGATCTCTCCACACATTATCAAATCGTAGCCAGAAAACATAGCTTTCCTCCTCTGCACCGCTTCAACATCAAACATGACCAAAAGACCCATAGCAGTAAAAAATATTGAAAAAGTTTTGTTGTGATTCTCGCGTATATAGGTCGATTGAATGTGTGACCGGTGGATTATTTATTTTCACAACGTCGCGTTCGAGGTACCCTCTCTTTCGCTTTTTTATCTTCCTGAAACAACTCTACATAATCGTCCTTCTCCCGTACCTTCTCTTCGGAGGGTCCAGCGACAACTTTACTCCCGACGGAGTTAAACACTTACTTATACTCGAGTAGAAATCACTGTACACGCACGCGTGTTCGCCCTCCGCACGCCTCTCTCCATTACATACACAACCGCCCGCGGAGTTCCAGCCATTCGGAACCTGCGGAGAAGTGCTTTTCCCACTCACTCGTTAGGCGGGACGACACGACGCTCTAGCGAAATACGAGTATGTACGTACGCAGCAACCGCGACGAGACGGCGGCGATACTCTTCGCGCGCTGGAATTCATATCCGTGTCTGCCCTTACACGCGTTGCTGTACCTACATATGTATGTACGCACGTACGTACAACGCAAAAATGTATCGCAGTACGAAGGAATACGATTGTATACTGAGAAAACAGTTTTTTTTCATAGTTAATATACGTACACTGAGAAAAAAAATTACTCGAGTCAACTAAATGTGTTTTTGAATAGTGATGAGAGCACATTTATTCGATTAGAATGAATATCGATTGGTCGTATATAAATATAATTGATTTATATATAATTGAATATTATTTCGATCAAATCGATATTCACTGATTGATAAATACGCTCTTAGGACTATTCAAAAATACGTTTATTTTTAACAGTTAAATTTTTTTCTCAGTGTATAGTACTTGATTACGGCGAAAGAAATATTTCTTTGGACGAAGAACATATTCATTAGCTATCATTCTATTTCTGTTTGAATGAAAGAGACATTCTAATAATTAATACATATTTACTTGGTCCAACGAAATATTTCTCTTTCGCCATAATCAAGTATACATTTATCAACTAAAAATAAACTCTTCTTTCAGTGTACCCAGGAGAGGACTATTCGACAAAGTGTTCCCTATTATCTTCTACGCTATTATTCATCAACGATTTTATAATCATTTTCACTCCTTCCGATCGATCGAGCCAGAGCCCGAACCAAAAGGCAATCGAGGCCGTTAAAGTCCTACTTCAAAAAAACCGTCGACAGAGCTACCTTCAAACCAAACCCTCCAATAAACGCACCCCAACTCCGACTCGCCATCATCACATCGCGTCGTCCGATACTCGTATGTTCGAAGACACCCGCTATATGCACGCGCGTACGGTATAGCAAGTACGTGTATACGCACAAGTACGTACCCGCGTAGCGTGTACGAAGAACGCAAGGGTAGGTAGAGGGAAAATTACGAACAGCGACGCGATGTAACGTTACGACCAACGAGAGGTTCTCCGGTGAGAGGGAGGGACAGGGACGACCCGTATCGCTGGGCGAGAGGTGGCTCACGCGCAACCCCTTACGAGAGGGTGCACGAATTTCGCTTCGACTCGGAGCGCTCGCGTATCTGTTGGAGATGCTGTAGCTGGGCGGGCGAGGGTACGTGGGCGCTGCTACTCCGCGAATTGAGATGCTGCGGTGGCGGCAGGGATTGGCGACGTCGACGTCGCAGCGCCGGGCTCAGGTTGTACTTCACCTTCGCCTGCACCAGCAGCTCCTTGAACACCTGCGAGATGTTGAGATTTTCCTTCGCGGAAACCTCCACGAAACCGTTTTCCCACTCGGTGATGACCAGCGCTTTCGTACTCTCGGTGTCCACCTGGAAACGAACTTTTCTCAGTAACGCGAGGGTCTCGGGGGCGCGACAGCGCGCTGACAACACGCGGTAAGCCGTCGAACGAAGTTGCCGCATACGTCAGCCGCGGATGTCGCGTCGCTTTTCCGTGCGGTTTCTCGCCGGACGACGCGTTTGCCTCGCTATGGAGTTTACAGTCGAACTTCGTGATTAATACTCCGTTAAGCGAATCGTGGCCAGTAATTTGCGCGGATTATCTTTGCGAATTTTTAACTAAGCGTCTTCCCTTCGAGTTTCCTTATGGTTTTACCCGTGCGAGCAAGAATCGAATAGAAATCAAACCAGAGCGAAGAACATTTTTCAAGTTGTCGTTCTCTTCGCGATAAAGCCTCGAAATATTATCCTCGACTCGGCTTTCCTCGAGCAAATCTTACCTCTTGCTCTTTATCGGTCAAATCCAATTTGTTTCCCACGACGACTATGGGCACCGCCCCCTTCGCCTCGAGAATTTGCGCCCGCAGAGCCTTCACTTCCAAAAACGTGCTGCGGTCGTTCACGTCGTAAACTAGGACGAAAGCGTCCGCCGATTTGATGGAGAGATCCCTCATAGCGGGAAATTCGTAGGAACCCGACGTGTCGAGGATGTCGAGAGTCAGCTGTATGCCGGATACGTTGAAGTCGCCGTGGTGCATCTCCTCGACCGTGCGCTTGTACTTCGGCGAGAAGGTGTTGTACAGAAATTGGTTGATGATCGCGGACTTGCCGACCTTCGCCGCTCCCATCACGACTATCTTATGACGCGCCGGGCTCTCTGCCGCCTTGCCACCCGTGTCCGATTCCGACAGTCGTTCGGCTCTGAAAAACGAGAAGGCTTCCTCTGTGATTTCTTTCCCTTCGTTATAACGTGTGCTCGTCGCGCGTTGGATTTCCTTTCTTGAAATATTCGAGGAAAAGTCGGATTCCGTCGAATTGTCAGATCCAGGAAAGAAGTCTGGTTGAATAGGAACCTGGTGAAACAATTTATTTGAAATAAATAGGAATTCATTCACATCGAACAAAAGTCTATTTGCATTAAATAGATGTTCCCCGTTAGGTTCCGTACGAGATTAAAAAAATATGCAAAAGGTTTATTCAATTCAAATGGACTTTTATTCGATGTTGATCAATTCCTATTTGTTTCTAATAAATTGTTCTATTTAGGTTCATATTCAACTAGACCTTCTCTCATTGCACAAAGTTGGAGACTTCCTTGCCATGGAAACGAAAAACGTATCGTTGCTCTAAGTCTATCAACGAAATGTCTCGAACGGCTCCGCGGGATACGACTACCCCCTACGCGATCTATGGTTCCGTTGCAGCAAAAGAAATGCCGCCAGAGGTAGATTTACGGGGAATTGGATTTCGTCGAGTTCCAACGACAAGAAATGTTTTTTTTTCTCGATGGAAATGAACGTTTTGCGCGATATACTCGTTTCTCGACATCTACAGGAGAAATTGAGGCACGCGATAAAGCACTTTAGGGTTCCTGGTCAAATTATTACGACCCTCCATTTATTCACGGAGTATCTCGAGTATTACAGTCGCGCGCCGCGCTCTATAGGTATAGACGTACACAGAGAAAAGGAATTAGTTGGATCTACTGATAATTACTCGCTGGTTCGCAAGTAATTATCAATTTACATCAATGAAATTTTGTAACACATCAATCAGATATCCCTTTCAGTCCTGTGAAATAACATGTGAGATTGTGAGGAAGAAATATCAAATTAATATATGAAAAAAGAACAAATTGATCTAATTAAATAATTACTTGCGATCCCGTGTGTAATTTTTAATAGATCAAACTAATTCTTTTTCTCTGTGTACAAGATACATAATATGTGCAATCTAATTGCAACCACACATAATCGTTTTTTGAGTTGTATGTAATATGGATACATATGTAGATAGAAAGACGAGATGGAAGGCAGCCAAGAACATGGGTTACGGGGCAGCTAGCCAACATTGAACGCAACACATTATTATATTGACCCGTATCGCGCGATCTCTCCTCCCTTCGCACCAGTCGCTTCCATTACCACCCTTCTTGTCTCCTGTCGCTCGTTGAATAAGTACAACGCTGAACCGGAGACGGTAATCTTGGCGCGCTCGGGCGAGCGGCAGGAACGAAGAAGGATGGCCGGCAGAAGGAACGCATTTTTCTCATTTCGGTTTTGCGAGGAAAAATGTCGCGACCAATCTCGTTGGCCAAATGTTGGCGTAGACATCCATAAAAGCAGAATCAACGTACGAGATCCAATCTGTCGGAGCGAATTGAACAATTTTGACGAATCGATATATTTTTCCTCTCAGCTATAAATTAATTCCCCTTATACGACTCACCTGCTGTTCTTGCGCGAATCGTCCTCCTGTCCCTCCTTCAGTGAGGACGGCTGCAGGCTGAAGCGCCGACGAAACGGATGGCGACTTTTCATCATTTGCCTTGTATCAGCAGATTTCCTGGTGGCACCCGGGACGGCTACGATATTAGCATAATTAGACGCTGTATACGGTTAACGCAGGCACGAGGGACGGGTGTAACGAGACGGCGGAAGCTGCTTTCAAAGTTTTCGCGTTAATAAAATTACGGGAATTTCTACTTATACCGAGATACATCCCTAGATATCGGCCGGTTTTTCTTATCTTCCGTCCTCCGCTTTTCCTCGGTATTTTTCCGTCGTTCTCCCTCGCGCCTCGTAAAGACGCTCGTAAAGCGTATCGTAAAGGACGTCTTAAAAGTACTACAATTTAATGAAAGCTTCATGGCGATTCAGGGAACGATAAATCTATAGTACACAGATCTCGTTCAAATTTACCGCATATCGACCAATTTCCGTACCGCGCCCTTTCTTCACGCCTCTCCATCGGATACATATACGTCTCGTATATGTATCCCACTCGTACGACTTACGCTTTTCGATACCTTACTTTGAAAACCTCGTAAGTACAATTTTTGACAAAAATGCCATTTATAGCTTACTGCGTTAAGGTTTAAAATCTGAACACAGTAAGCTATAAATGGCATTTTTGTCAAAAATTGTACTTACGAGGTTTTCAAAGTAAGGTATCGTTTTATAGAGATGCGATTTATCATTGCTGTTATTATTATTTCACGCGACAGCTTCGATGGAAAACCAAAGTCGGACGAGAAAAAGTGGGCATGAAAGGCGCGCGCGGGACGGGGGCGGGGGTCTCGTTCCGCGAGGGGCGAATCCAATGGTCGATCTCAATTTTAAAATCCGCATTACGAATCTATGCCAGCCATCCGGGGGGAAAGGGGTTAAACACATTTTTTCAATTCCGCCCCCGATTCGCATCTCGTGTTTGCCGAAGTGGCCCCGATAAATCCCTTCCGACGAAATCACGGCTGGTCCCGCTGGATGAAAAGCGGTAACTCCATTTCCCCCTTTCCGCTCGATAAGGTCGGCTTTGCACGCGTTCTCGCTCCTGCACAGCGAAGCTAATATCGGGAGAGCTGCACCAGGAGACACTCGTGTAGCGCGTAGAACGCGGGGGCGTGCGTGTATCCGTTGACGATCCCGTAGATCTCGCGGGGATCCGATATCTCGACAGAGTTGAAAGGACAAAAGAGGTGTCGAAGTCTCAACATTTTCCAGATTTTCATTAATTAACCCGGGCGAATTTGGGCACTTTTCACCGTCCCTTTCGCGAACGATGAAAGCCCTGAAAAGTGAGGAATTCGGAACGAAATTTCGCTCCGTCGCAAGCTGCTACAGCACGGTATATCCGCGATTGATGGAGATCCTTGTTTCTTATTTTTTATTCCGCATTCGTTTTACCGTGTAATGAGCTCGATCCAGCTCTTTCGGCAAGTTAGAAGAGAACCCGCCATCCTTCGAAATTTCCTTCGCGGAACTTGTTCTCCGTTGAAAGTGTACGAAAGGAGTCGCCGAAAGAAAGAAATTAAAGTCCAAAGTGTGTGTGTGTGTGTGTGTGTAGAGCGTTGAGTCGGCGCGAAGTGGGGCGAGGGGGAAGAGATTCTCAAACTTCCCGGAGATTTAACCTCGTTCCCGCGTAACGAATAGGGTAAATCTCGAGGAAACAATTTCTCGGCGCACACGCTTCTCGTCAGCGCTTAACGGACGACAGCCGCGTCTCGTGGGACGCGAGAATAGCGTAACCGTGTCACATCCTCTTTATATATCCTTTCGTAAGGAGAGGACGTAAAAGTATCATACGTATATAGGAGCGGGATTACAGATCGCCGACGAAATGAAAATGTTAAACGGGGTCCCCTCGGCTAACGAGTTAATCTTTGGTGAGGGAGAAGGGGTAACGAGGAAAGGCCCAATGTACGACGAAACAAATGGTGGGTGGAAATACCGAATGGGATATGGTCTCGCCAAGAGGCAAAAAAAAAGAGGGGTCGCGTGTACGATATTTCTTGCTGACTGTACATTTCATTTCCAACAAAGATATACCGGCTTCGCGACATCCTTGCAAAGAGTCGGGAAACTATATCTATTTGTTTACTTTGGGAATGTTGGATGTATACGAACTCTGGAGTGCAAAAAAGTCGTGTATTTCCAGGCGGTACGTGTAAGGATAGATAGAAATGACGTCGAGTAAAACGAGAGATAATGTAAAAGAAATAAATTGGTGGAGTGGAAAAGTGTAAAACGCGAAGGGAGGAAAAATAAAATTCAACGCGAGGAGCTCGAAAGTGGAAGTAACCGAGAGAGCGCGATAAGGTTACCGCTTTCGGTTATTCTTATTCTACTCGGGTACAAACGGAGGAGTCGCCGGCTTTTTGCGACCGAATGAGCAAATATGGACGTTTTTGGAAGGCGGGTAACGTGGCGGTTACTCATGTGGGTCACGGTGGCGCGTTCCAGTGATTTTTCTCGGGGCAACGGAACACGGACCGGTGATGCAGGTAGCTAGGCCATAGTATTCTACGTTTTTCTTCGAGTAGACTTTTCATCTCAAGTTGATAAATGTAAACGTATGCACATAACGGGTCGACGGCTAGAAGTAATATAGGAGCCACCATCCTTTAGCAGCCAGGGAACATTTCTCCTCGCTTTTACGTACAGCGTTGATTTGAATATACGCGAGAGAAGCAGCGTTCTCCGCGGTAAAATGTCGTGATATACGTCTCGGAGAGATATCTGAAGCTAGTACACCCACTAAAGTTCGCTTTATGAATTTTCACACAGAAAAGAGTTATGTGCTGTTTATGTGTTAATTGTGTACTACATTCAAAAATTTGCGCTCAATTTTTCACGTCAAGCTAGCATTTCTAATTTGTGTAAACATTTATTTCACTTTAGCGGGAGTGCTAGTCTCACACATCTGATTCGGAGGTCTCGTCCCTTCTCAGGAGGACGAATACCTCCCGATATCTAGACGGAGAAAATTAATGGTCCACACAATTTGGAAGCGTACGAAGGAAAAACAGAACTCTCTCTCTCTATAGCGAATAGAGATAATTTCAATATTTATATTTTTCGTAATACTGCGCTGCTATATATAAAATAAAATATATTTGCCCTGGAATATCTCCTGGATAAAAAAGGTGATATACTTCTCTTTATATGTTGCAGTAGGTTGATGAATTTCGCAACTGCTTTCTATTAGGCGCACCTAGCACTGATGATACTTCGCCTATTGGAAGGCAACCATGAAACCCTCAACTACGATAAAAAAATGCGATGTATAAAGCGTAACACCTCGAAAGTATATACTCGTACATACGTATATAGGACTATCTTTCGGCATATATAGCTTCGGGTAACTCGCGAATTCTTCGCTATCCAGTTTCAAATGGAATTATATTACTTCGGCAATGATACGGCGATACCCATATACCTACTTCTCGATTCCTCGGCCGTGAAAGTGGCTCAATTGTCCGTAAAAGCGCGTTTCACCGGTTCGACAAACCTCCTATAGGAAAGTTCTCGACCGTCTTTCGACCCTCTTCGAAAAGAAGACAGACCCCGCGAAAGCCGCCCCGAATTTCTCAGGGCCGCAGGAATGTAGGTTTGCGCGTCCAGCGGGAGGTCGACCCACCCCTACGTAGCACAACATTCCGGGTTCGGGAATCTTTTGGAGTGCCCCTCAACAAATTGTATACCTTGACTCCCGCTCGCGCCGAGTCTATCGATTTTTAGATTTCCGCGCTTTTGCGCGATTCTTTCCGCATTCTGAGATGTAAATATTTATTTGATTTGGAAATAGCTTGAAATTTCTTGGATATATGTATCTGAGTACACGTTTGGTAATCGCGTTTCGATATCAAATGTTTATTTCTTCATTAGCTAGGAATATAAATGTAAATTTGTTCAACTATTTATTCGATGAAATAGTCGTTTGATCAATTACTAATTTTTCCTACAATTAAATTATCCTATGCGTTATTTTAGGATAAAATCGGTCGATAGAGTATTCAAAAATGTGGAGAAAAATTGAAGCAAAATTATTAAAATCCGTTAAGTCATTCGCACACTTTCTTCTCCACCCAATTCGATTTCTGTTTTATCTCTGACCACTCCTTAAACTCCGGTAAAGGGGATAGAGCATCCCTTGACGAAGCAACTCGTGACACGTCGGAGTAGGGAATTATCCGGATGTGCTCATAGAAATTTTGTGTCGCTTTAATGTCCCCACATCCAATTCCGTTAGCGGTTTCATGTATGGGGTTGTATGTATGCTCAGCCGGTACCCCTTGTAGTGGAGTGACCATGGAAGCTGATTGGTCGACGTATATTGTACGGGGTAGAGATAAAGTGGCGGTTTGTGAAAGAGAGTTCCGCGTGTGCGGGAGATAATTCTGGAGAATGGGGAAAGTAAATTCGCCGTGGTGCTTCGAGAAAGTACGGGAAAATTGAAAGAAAATTGGCACCTTCCCTGCTTATATACTCTTGTACGAAGAAAAATCTAGTCTCTAATCTCTAATCGTAAAATAGTTAAAATCGTAGAAATATTTTTCAGTGAGGAATAATCCTTCCAATCTTCCGAAATATGTCGAATTCGTTATGTTGATCGATGATGAAATCACACCACGAAGTTGCGATAGTCGTAAATCGACTCCTGAAACCCTAATAATTGCTCACCGGCAAACAATTTCGCTTATCGGCGAAACGTATTATCTATACAGGGGTAAGATATAAATGCCGGGTATCCGCCAAATGACTCGGTTCCAAAGAGCGGTGGATATCGAGGAGAGAGCAACCCTTCATAATCGTTCGTTATATGCGGAAACCCTCGTAACTGTCCCGCAATTTCAACCCTACTAAGTAGCGACGACGGAACGTGACCAGCAGCCATTGATGATAATCGTAGGAGGTGAAGCAGAAGCCTCTACCCAAGCGATTTCCTTTGAGATATCGACTGAATAACTGCGGTTTTCGTATTCAGCGCGGAAGGATACATAAGACAAGGTGGTCGAGTGATCGATTGCAGAGATTTGAATTTTTGACAAAATGTTAAGGTGTTTTCAATTTTTGGCGAAAATCGAAATCCCTTGAATCGAACTCTCGACCACCCTATCTTATATATTTTTTCACGCTGATTACGAAAATCGTCGATATATTGGGTAGATCTCAAAGAAATACCGAGATATCGATGGATTTTTGCAAAAAAAATGTTCCCGTACATAAAATAACTGATATCTTATATTTCCTTGGAGATATCGACTTAATAACTGAGTTTTTTGTAATCAGCGCGAAAAGATACACAAGATAGAATGGTCGAATAATCGATTCGGGAGATTTCGATTTTTCGCGAAAATCGAAATCCCTTGAATCGAATTCTCGACCACCCTATCTTACGTATTTTTTCACGCTGATTACGACAATCGTCGATGTATTGGGTAAATCTCAAAGAAATACCGAGACATCGAGTTTTCTGAGGAAAAAAGATGTGTCATACACAAAACCGATAAGTACCTCATGAAAGGTTCAGAAGAAGTCGATGGTCTATAGGAGCCAGCTACAGATAAATGGATTGAAGGGGAAAAGCGAAAGAAATCGATAGAGTTACCCCGCAACTGCTCTCCGGAATGATCCTGATAAACTTCCCAAAGTACGTGCAATTAAAAAGCCTTACAAACGACGCACACGCGAGCGACACCCGCGTTCTCTCACACGATACGATCGCACGTTTATTCGTCCGAACGATACACGACAGTCGCATGTAAAGGCCGATCACTTTATGAATCCGCCGGAATAACGATTTCTTTCGAAGCGACAAACAGAATTATTAATCGAGAGCCCGGGAGGGATCAGCCACCGCAATCAACCACTGCAAACCCTCATAATCGCCGGACGATCCAGTTCACCGAAAGCGACAGCGAGGCGTCCTGTCCTAGAGCTTCGGTAAAGGTGCGCGGTAGCGGTGTAGTTTCAAAGCTCGCGTCAAAGCAACTGCGACGAACACCAAGCGCCGATTGTCCACACCGCGCCTATCCCCTCTTATTAAACCCATTATGGGCGAGCGTATCAGAGGTTTAAACGGAAGCGCTCACACTTCGTCGCTCACCATGCGTTCCATATTTGAAAAAAGTCGTTCATTGAGAAAAATAACTTGATCAATCAAACTAAAATCCTGGAGACGGTAACCAGATCGTTTGGTGAAATATGGATCATCCATCTGGTTGGTTTGACTGAACATTTTTTGGTCAGAATAACTAAACGAGTGGTTGGAATAACTAAATATTTAGTTAGAATAATTAAATGTTTGGTTCGTACTGATCAGTATTTTGGTTAAAATAACTAAAGTGTTTAACCGTGTTTGTGCATTTTGTCATTTGAATCTAATTATTCTTCACAGTGTACGTTTCGATGCTGAGGTGACACTCGTGTACTCGGAACGATTTCTGGAGAATAGTCGAGATCGACGCCTCGTACGAAGTACGATACATAACAGTGTCGCAAAACGCTCGACGTTGCCGCGGTAACAAAGCGCCTCGATATACGATACGTACATACTCGCAGCGCATCTGCTACATTCGTGCATTCGACGTAGTCAATTACCGGTAGGCATCGTGACGCAAACGCGAAATATAAAGGCGGGTAATTTACCGCCGATCGATATTCGCGGTGGGCTCTGAAATGCGGGTGATTACACCCGTTTCTCTCTACCGAAATGCACACCCTTTGCCGCAGTTCTACCAAAGAACACGGAGTATCGACGGTCGTTGGCTTTCCTCTCGCTACAGCGCACGCGCGACTTGGCGAAAATTGTTCTCGGAGTAGCGAACGAAATTACGACAAACACCCCCCGAAAGTACACAGGTCTGCGAAAGATCTACCTGTTTTTTGCCTTCGTCTGTCGAATTATTTATTTAGCAACGGGGAAAGACTTTGGAAGCATTCGTCTTTTCTAACTCGGAAGTCCCCGTAGAGGCTGCGTCTTCGATCTCCGTATACACGCACTTGGAACGACGGATCGCCCTGCGGGGATCTCAGGAATTATAAGGGTTAATCCTGGAAGCACCTTCTTCTTATAAGTCGTAAGGATCTTCTCGCTATAGGGAATTATATGTACTCTGCGCGATATAAGGGGATGTCGCGTTCGCCCTTTCTCTCTCTCTCTTATATTCGAGGTTAGAAATAAAACATCGACGCGCATTTGCCTCGAGACGGCTTGGGACAGCGAAGAATTCGCAGTCCCATATCACACCGTCGTCTCGTCGTGCGCCGTGACGCGGAATGGATTTAAAAGACGAAGGGGACAGGAGTTATTCTCCGAGTGTGTCAAGAAATTGCGCGTGGTTTGAATCATTGAAAAAAAGCTTTCTTGCTATTCTTAGGCTTTTTTTTCGTAAACATTCTCTACTGTGTACTTATACCACATGAGGCTAAGCATACTCGCCAGGAAAGAAACTCCAATCACACTATTATCTAATTATCAACGAGCTTTTGGCTCATATTTGTATAATATTGTACTTTTTTGAAAATTAAATTTTTATCTACAACAATGTCTTATATCGATGTAGGGCAAAAACTCATTGACAATGAGATAAGAGTGATTGAAGTTTCTTTCCTGGCAAATAAGTTTAGCCTCATGTGGTACGCCAACAAAAATTGTCCTTGATCGAAATAATCGTGTTTCTAGATAGTTCTGGAAGAGCACATTTACTCAATTAAAATGATATCGATAAGACGTATATACAAATATTATATGTTGATTTAATTGAATATTATTTGGAAGGAATCGGTATTCATTGAAATAGAATAATTATTTTATTCGATTTACCGATGAACATTTTTGTCTCAGTACAAGTACAAAATCGAGCGCCAGCTCTGGAAAAATACTTGGCTTCATCGCGGCGATAATGTCTCTTTTATATTCCGAGAGATCCGCGTGGCTTCGAGTGGTTTACTCTTCAAGGTAGCGATTGATCTCCGCGCGACCCCCCAATTTCCGCCCACGCTGTTACAGCGACGCAGGAGCGAGTTAGGTCGGGCCAAGTTTCCTCTGGTATACGCGCGTCAAAGTTCTAAATGGTCGTCGAGAGTTGATGCACCATATCTTGCCGGGCTCTCGACGACTTTCCATGCGCGCTCGCGAGAGGACTGCCGCGCGCTGTTACTGTACTACCGACGATCGTAGTGTATTACACGAGGTATTACGCGGGTTGCGTGTATACCTATATACGGCACACGCGGGATAGGTACGTTATATCTCGTGTTCCATTAGACGTCTGCTTCCATCTCGAAATTCCATTTGACGTCGATCCTCCGTGTAATATCGTCGCGCTCTCTAAATCAAACAACCCCATCCGGTTTGCAGGCGTCTCGCGAGTCTTTCGTAAGCAAAGGAGCAGGGATAATCAATTTTTCCTCACTCATGCCCATTTCGAGGCCTTTTCCAGCCTATTTTTAGACCGTAAGATGGCGTTTTTTCCCGCGTGACACCGACCGGGAGTTCGCAGGCCGTCAAAAGATTGCTTAGACCAAAGTGGATCATTTTTTCCAAACTGATAAACGCAACGTGAAATGAGCCGTGTATACTTCTGTTTGTTTCGTTTTGAGAAATGGGCATTCGTGAGAAAAAATAGTATACCTATGTCACACATTCGGCTGAGATCCTCGGATTTTTAAGGCTGTGTTTAGGTCGTAGCACGAGGCCTTCGGCAAGCCTCGTCCTCCCACCATACCTCGTGCTACGACCTAATTAAACACATTCTGAAAAAACCTCGGATTTCCGCCTAATGACATAAGATACTATTACTACTTATACGCTACACGGGTAGGGAAGCGTATAAGGAGGCTAACTCCGAACGCGATTTTTCGTTATCATCATATGCTGCGACTTAGCCGAGCAAAACTTGTCGCTCCGGTTTCTCGATTCGTACACTGAAAAAAAACTTGCTTCATTCAACTATCGGTGAGGTTAAATAAGGCGAACCTCACGGTTTCATTGTTTCAAGTTGTCATTCACTTGTTTCAACTTACAATTTGGTTGCTCTTCAACTCTATTTATATTTCCTTAGACTCTCACTAGCATTGAAACAATTGCACCATGAGGTTCGCCGTATTCAACGTAATCGATGGTTGAATGAAGCAATAGGTTTTTTAGTGCACAATCACGACGAAGCAACGCTTGAGTTGAATGCGAATCAGCCCGATCGAATTAAAGCCTGCGCCTGCAGAGGCTACCGGAACGCGATACGATGATGGCTTGGTATGGAAAATAAAGGGAGCTGAGTTTCGTCGAAAAATACGACGCTGCGTTCCAACGGAATTGCCTCGCGTTGACGAAGAGCGCCCGCCGTAGAGCGTTGACTCAGTCTCGAAAAATACGATTCGCTCTCTCCGCTTTCGAGATCGTGAAAATTCCGTATCGACCATCGCTGGATACGGGATTCGCGTTGATGTGCGAATAAACCGAATGGCGACTGGGAGATGTAATCGTTTTTTTTTAACAGAATAAATTTTGACGCCGTCGTAAATCGTCGCGTCGTCACTGTCATTTTCTGCGGGTCGTAGAGGCAACGAACTCGTGCCATGACGCTTAAACGGGGCAGCGGTATCTTTGGGGCAAAGTATAAAGCTTTCGTTGGTCTTCCGCCAAGAAAATCTCTGTCGCAGCTCGACGTCAATATAGAAGAGGAAGAACTTTACCCAAATGAGGGCGCAACGTCATCTTTATCACGTTGACAAATTTCGATCTCCTTAATTTTCATGCGCGAGTGAAAAAAAAACGCCGTGTCAGAGTAATGACGAGCAGAGAATCTTTATCTCGCGGAGCTCTCGATGTAACAGTGACTGCGATGAGAAAGATACAACACCATTGAGTGGTCCCCGCGGTAGACATATTCCAGCTGATCGCGCAACAGCGAGGCACAAAGAAACAAAGAACGCAATCTCGCTGTTCCACCCATACGTTATCCTGGCCTGCAGTGACTTTGATAATAATACGCCTCTGCTATCGCGACAACCTGCGACTCGAGCTGATCCTTCAACGGAAGACAATGGATAATGAAGTGTAGGGAGTCGTAAATTTTTGTTTCAATCACAGCTCGTAGTTCTTACGCCATAAAAAAAAAGTGAGTACGACTGCGTACATTCTTCCGAAGGCATTAAATGTTGACGTAATAAGCTCCGCGGCGCTATCAAATTTATCGCGAAGACGCACGTGACCTCTTTTTCTTTATCGTACATGCACTGAGGAAAAAAATGTGGTCAATCTATCCAAAGTTTTGGAGACGATGACAAAACTGTTTGGTGAAATATGGTTCCTCCATTTGTTTGGTCAAGCTGACCACTTTTTAGTTAGAATAACTAAATATTTGGTTAGAACAACTATATATTTCGTTAAACTGACCAGAATTTTGGTTAAAATAACGCGTTTAACTAGATGCATTTTGTTATTTTGACCCAATTATTTGTTTGAGTGTGGCGCGTTTGAAGTTACCGTGCCGCAGTTTCCCCGCATAGCTCTCCCCAGCTTCGACCCAAATCACGAAACGTCGGAGCTGTTCGAGTCCATCGCGGGCGAAACTTTCGAAATCTCGTACTGCAACCCGTCCCATAAATCGAGAAAATATTGAACTTTTGCAACAGTCAACCCAACCACGTGTCCACTTTCTGCAGTTATTTATATACCTACAAATCGCCCCCATAGACACATATAGCTTTCGTATAATTCGTTATCCACGGAATGATTCCAGTCGAAATTTAAAGCCTGCCTTTATACCAAACTTTTCTAAAGGACACTCAGTTCGTCGCTCGTGCACCGTCGTCCAAAGTTATGCCGTCCGATAAGAAGTCGACGATTCAAGAAATTTTTCCATCAACATGGGAACACTTGAAACGGAAAATAAAACGACCACGAATATATTTATTCCCGACGCGTAATCGGAATGAGGTTAATAATCAAAACGATGAATTAAAAATGACTTATCCGCTAGAAAAAGGACCCTCGCAATCCTTCTGGGAACTGGCTCCCGGTGGATTTGGCTGGGCTTCATATATGTTGTAGATCTTGATGTTCTGATCAAAAGTTATCGTTGCCGCAACAACGGAAAATGAACAGTTTTTTAGTTTTGAGACCTTAAAAAGTTCATATTTTCTGCTTTCCGTCATACGGTCTATTGAATCGAAATAATCATATAAAATCAGGTTATCTGTGAATTTTGCTAAAAATCACGTATTTTGTAGTTGGTGAGCTACCGATTCAGGTGTCACCCGGTCAGACAAAAAAGAAGCAGTTCTGGGGGGAGGGGAGATTTTAAAGTTGCCGCTTTTTACTCGACACCCCATACGCTCTTTTTCAGCCAATTCAAGCACGCATTCAAGATCATGTGCGATCTTGTGAGGACGTGTTTGCCTCCATATATTTAATTATTATTAATTGTATCTGCATTGTTTTAGCGCACAAATCGTATGGAAACTGGTTTTGTACTGAAACCTTCCTCGACCAGCCTATCCGATGTATTTTTTGACGCTTATTCCGAAGAACGCTATTATATTGATCAAATCTCAAAGGGGGGCCGAGATATCGATGATCTCTTGCGAAAAGAATTATTTTTGTTGTACATATGATCGCTCTGATATCTTTTATTTCCTTTGCAATATCGACCTAATTGGACTCTTGACCAGCCTATCCGATGTATTTTTTGACACTGATTCCGAAAAATGCTACCATATTGATCAAATCTCAAAGGAAGACTGAGATATCGACCGATATTTGGTAACTTTGGTAACATCTTTGGTAACTTTGGAAACTTGGAAACTTTCCAAGTTTCCAAAGATTCCAAGTTTCCAAAGTTCCCAGTTTCTAAATTTTCATGTTTCGAAAGTTTCCAGTTTCAAAGTTTCCAAGTTTCAAGTTTAAAAAGTTTCCAAGTTTCCAAGTTTCAAAAGTTTCCAAGTTTCCAGTTACCAAAGTTACCAAAGATGTTACCAAACCAAAATATCGGTCGATATCTCAGTCTTCCTTTGAGATTTGATCAATATGATAGCGTTTTTCGGAATCAGCGTCAAAAAATACATCGGATATGCTTGTCGAGGAAGATTTCAGTACAGAACCAGTTTCCATAAAATTTGTGCGCTCTGAAACAATGCAGATACACGAAAAAAATAGAAAAAATTAGAAAAACCAAACATTAAAAAGTAGGTATATGGAGGCAAACACGTGCTCACAAGATCGCACATGATCTTTAATGCGTGCTTGAATTGGATGAAAAAGAGCGTATGGTGTCGAGTAAAAAGCGGCAACTTTAAAGTCTCCCCTCCCCCCTGAACTGTTTATTTTTTGTCTGACCGGGTGACACCTGAATCGGTAGCTCACCAACTTCAAAATACGTGATTTTTAGCAAAATTCACAGATAACCTGATTTTATATGATTATTTCGATTCAATAGACCGTATGACGGAAAGCAAAAAGTATGAACTTTAAGGTCTTAAAACTCAAAAACTGTCCATTTTCCGTTGTTGCGGCAATGGTAACTTTTGATCAGAACATCAAGATCTACAACATATGTATGTGAAGCACAGCCAAATCCACCGGGAGCCAGTTCCCATAAGGATTGTGCGGGGTCCTTTCTTGAAATACCATCCGCTCGTCCAGCGACGGAACTTTGGACGACGACGCGTGAATAAACAGAATTAAAGCACACGGCGCGCCTACATCGAGAAAAACAACTTGGTTAAAATGATAAAACGCATCTGGTTAAACGAATTTAATTATTTTAACCAAAATGCTGGTAAGTGGAACCATATATTTAGTTATTCTAACTAAATGTTTAGTAATTTTGACTACGCGTTTAGTCATTCTAACCAAAAAATAGTTGTGTAACCAAACACACAGATGAAGGATCCCTATTTCACCAAACGACTTGGTTATGGTCTTCATGATTTTAATTCAATTGACCAGGTTATTTTTTCGAGTGCAGACTATAGTACATGCGAGTCAATTATTAGTCCAATTAATTCGATCTGAATTCCTCACCCGTAATCGCCGATTTAGTCAAATTTACTAGATTTTCCTCTCCGTATACCGATATGTAACCCGTCGCACCGCGAGCAAGGAGTAAGTTTGCAGTCGTCGTGTACAGTAGCACTTACTGCTCGACATACCTATATACATGTATATGTATACCTATAGCCCGTGTGTACGTACTACCCTAACCCACCCATCCACTATTCCACTGCAGCCAACTCCCTCGGCGCTTCCTCGTGCGGGGTTATTCGCATTGAGTACACCGCGCGCGTAACGTGTGTATGTAAAGTGGAGCAATATATATATGACCGATCGGGGGTCGGCGGGGTTCGTTCGTTCGTTCGTTCGTTCCTTCCTTCGGTTCTCGGAGTCAGTCGGACTTGGCCTGGCTCCACTCTGTCGGGGTTGCGCGACCCGCCCCGACCTCCGCCGTCGCATCCGCGCGGAGACGCGGTGCGCTTTTCTGCACGCGGAGTTTCCTTGACAGGAAACGGCGACGCGGTGTCTGTCTGTCGCTCTACGAAGGGATTTCTCCTTTCGAACCGCGCACGCGAGAGACGAGAAACTTTGTTCTCTTTTTCCCTGTACCCTGAGCGAATACTTTGCAGCGTCCGGCGGTGCATATTTTTGTTTGATTTTTCAAATTTTCATCGAAGCTCTTACCCCGTCGAAGCGCATTCACACCGCGTTAATTCTTTCGGTACGAGTGCGCGCGATATATGATCGCTCTCTCGTTTGCGTTGAGCTCCCGTTACGTCGTTAACGATACGTAACGCGGGAGAAGAAGTGCGCGTCGACGCGGGAGAGGTGAAATTTATAGGAGCAGCTCCGAATGGGAAGTCGTTGATCGCCGGAGAGAATCAAGCGGGCTTTTAAACCGATGAGAATGTCGGTGGACTCTTTTCTCTCTTTCGTCTCTCTTTCCCCCACGTCTTTCCCCGTTTCTTAACTCACTCGAGTGGGTAACTTTCCAGTTTCAGTACCGAGAAAGTCGAGTGTTTCCGCGTGCAGTCACACCGGAGACGCCCTGCAGGAGCACGGTACGGTAGCTCTCGATATACACTATAGGTATTATACCTATCGTACGCATCTGCACCCTGCGAATAAACGTACGCCCTTGCGCAGCGTGCGCACTCTTCCGAATTAAATGTGTGCCGCGCTATCTAAACAACAAAGGCAAAAAACGTTCCATCGCGCAAAAATATAATACATTTGAATTTACCGAGCGAACGTCGCGAAAAACTCGCGCACGTATCACCGTACGTACACGCGTTACATACGTGTACGAGCATACACGACGCTCATTCGTCCATGCTCAATTTAACACCCTCGATTTTTCATCTCGCTCCGCGCAATTGATCGCGCTTCTATTTAACCGGGAAGGCTAAACGAACCGAATAAAAAGTCCGCGGGCGGTTACACGGGATATAAAGGGTGTCCCATTAAGAACTTTAATTTTGAATAGTGTGCCATGACTAACTGTCAAATATTTAGACGGCTATATATTTGGTACGCGTCTTACAGAAACTTTAACATTTACGAAAATGCCGTGTGGCATCACTGCCAAAGAGTGGCCTACACTCTTGAGGAACGTTTATTAATTGTGAAGACACATTACAAAAATGGAGAAAACTTTACAGTGACAATTCGCAGGTTGCGTAATCATTTTGGTGTGCATGATCGTCCTACGCGTCCTAGTCCAGGACATTTAGCTTGAAAATCATGCAATCTTCTAAAAATCGAAATATATGTCTGAAAGTTACGCCACCGACGCACTGGAGCTTCGTGACATATAAGATGTCAAAGGTCGCGGATTTTGTTATCTCGCTTCCTATCGCTCCAACGTGAAAAATACCTATTACAAAAGTTGAAGATTTCAATTCTTAATACCTAAAAAAAATATTTGACGTAAATACGCCTAACCGTTCTCGAGATATGTAGCTGAATATGTGGAAAAATGCAAAAATAGCCAAATTCTCAGGTCCCTATTTCCCGGAACGGTCTCGCCGACCGTTACTCAATTGTTTCAAGAATAATTTCGGGTTTTTATTTGACTATATTCAGTCTCAACCGAATTATAGGCCGAGTAAGACGGGAAAAGGGGGAAAAACCTACTAGGGAGAAACCATATGGAAGAAAACGCGCCGCGCATCCTACCTCAAAGGTGATGTGAAAATGAATGCTTCCACAAACTTCGCAGCATCGTATCTCGAAAACAGTAAGGTGTATCTGAAAAGTGTATGGGGCCATTTAGTTAGATAATTTCATGGTCTAACAGGAATAACTTGTTTTATTTTTGTGTGAGTCATAGAGAACGAGATAATAGCATTAAAACAGATGTGATATTTTTTGACCAAAACTTATCTTTCGTGTCTCATATCTCGAGAACAGGTAGGCGTACGAAAACCAAACTGGACTTTTTAGAAAGGGCGTTTATTCAGAAAAACATAATTATATAGGTGTAATTGCCGTTGAGTAGTAGGAAGAGAGAAGAATGCGGCGATACACGTTGCACATACCCGAATTTAGCTATTTTTGAATTTTTCCACATATTCACCTACATATCTCGAGAACGGTTAGGCGTATTTACGTCAAATATTTTTTTAGGTATTAAAAATTGAGATCTTCAACTTTTGTAATAGGTATTTTTCACGTTGGAGCGATAGGAAGCGAGATAACAAAATCCGCGACCTTTGACCTCTTATATGTCACGAAGCTCCAGTGCGTCCGTGGCGTAACTTTCAGGCATATATTGGTACATCATAATAAGCAGTTTAAAAAAAATTTCGGTGAGCTCAATTTTTAGAAGACGATTACTAAATGTCCTAGACTATCCCACTATTGAAAATTTGATACAAAAATTTGAGCGGACGTTTTCACTGAAAAACGAGACAAGTGCTAGGCGTCATCATCCTTGGAAGGTCTGCTGAGAATATAGCCGCCGTGAGTGCCAGTGTTGAAGAACATTCAAGCACCGCTATCCGGCATCATATGGTTTGGAATTAAACATCACCCGCAGCACCCTCCAACGAATCTTGACAAAGGATTTGCATCTTCATGCATGCAAAATCCAGTTCACAAAAGCTGAAGCAAGCCGATCATCGAACGTAACATTAACACGTACCGTGCCGCGTGGGGCGTAGGTATACGACCCACCCTGAACTTTCCGTCCAGGCCACTTGGAATTCTCATTGAAAAACGAAGAATTCTTTACAAAATTTATTGTAGAATCAAATATAGGTATCTTACATGATATATACCGCGTTAATAATAAATTTAATTTGTTATTGTTATTATAAATAACAATACAAATTTAATAATAATAATAAATGCAATAATTAATAATAATAACAATTAAAAAATTAATGTATTGCTTTGCTGTCTAATGCATATTAAAATGTATACCCTTTTCTTGCTAACTATGGCTCTGTACTATTGAAAAATTGTAAGGCGTACGTCACAAGCGACCCAGGTAACACATCAACGTCGAAATGACGTTTTTTGAAGGTCAGTTCTGACGTCAGATGACGAAAAATATGATGTCATTTTAACGTCACAAAGACGGCTTAATTGCACATCCACACGACGTCAGAAAAATCACGTCATAATGACGTTCTACCGAACGTTGTGATGACGTAAAAAATAACGGTTCCAAAATGTCAGGTCTGACGTATATCTTTTCATCATGAGCGGTCACCCATCCAACCAGTGTCCACACTTTTCGCTGCTTAACTTCGTTGATCGGTCGGTATCCTCGAGTCCTCATCTGCTGCACGCGCTCTTGTGGTTAAGAATATTATTACTATTGGTGTTCATATGAAGTTTGATGAATAAATGTATATTGCTTTTCCTGTCAATAAGAAAGAGCTTGAATAAATAAGATTTTATAATTGTATTATTCTTTTCTCAACATTTTTTTAAATTTATGATTTTCTTTTGATAAATATATAATATATAAATAATAAATAAATATAAATAAATAAATAAATAATGTGTGTGATGTGAATATTTATTCATCCTACATTAATTGATTGTCTTTCATTTACTTTAATAATCTGTGCTTTTTAATAAACAGTATAGTTTATAACTTGCTCAACATACTCTGGAGACTCGAAATGAAATAATTTATTGATTTAATAATTGAACAAATTACAATTTTTGTTCATTTATTTACAAATAAATTTTCAAGTCGCTATACCTACATGCAGGAGATCGAAATTTTTCTAAGCCTCGTTCGTCATTAAAAATGACGGAAAAGTTCCGTCAAAAAGACGTTGAATTTTGACGTCCAAGGTACGTCGTAAATATGACGTCCCTGTGACGTTAATATTACGACAATTGACGTCTGAAACCCTATACTGACCAAAAAATGACATCTGAGACGTTATTCTAACGTCAGTGTGCTACCTGGGGAGTTTATTTAATCGTAAAAGTATGGGTCGTATACGCCCCACGTGGCCTGACCGGAAAGTCTTAAAAAATCGGTCTGGCACGGAACGTGTTAATGAAATTCAGCCGGCTTTGCTCCAAAAGGTATTCACAAATTTCGTCAAACGAATACACACCTGTCAACAAAGCCGCGGTGGCCACTTGGGTGATATTTTATTTCGTGTTTAATGTCATTAATTACTCTTGAAAATGCAATAAATTTTTTTTAAAATTCATTTAAATACTGTTTTCTTTTGTAATTTAAAATTAAAGTTCTTGTTGGGACACCCTTTATATATAGTCCTCCTCTCCATATACAGTCGCCCATTGTCTCGTTTAACGGAGCTTCCCTTCGGCTTCCGCGTTACCGCCCAACTCGCGGATAACCATTGTATCGCGCTGCCGCATCGTCACGATTAAACCGAGAACAAGCCGCGGGATTTTATTTCGGCAAATTTCGGCGCGGGCACCCCCTCGTTTCCGAGAAAAGCCGTCACTCCCCGGCCCTGACGATAATCACCGCAACAGCTGTCGCCGTCTCTTTATTCGCGGAAGCCTTGGGCACGACGGCGTCCGATGACGTTAGCGCGGAGGCTCAATTTCATTTCCGACGTCAGTAATTCACCGTCGCCGGCAGCGGTAAAAATCGCTAACGATCCGCTGCGGGGAAATTGGATCAGGTGCGCGATAATCTTCGCGGGGGGTGATTTTCGTACATCGAGCGAGTTTCGGTGATTCGACTCGCGTTAATACACTGAGAACAAATTTTGCTTGATCGAAAAAAAACTTATTTTTGGATAGTCCTGAGAGCTTATTTATTCGATTCAAATGAAAACCGATTCGATCCAAACGATATTCAATTAAATCAATGATATTTGTACACGTCCAATCGATATTCATTCTGGTCGAATAAATGTGCTCTTAAGACTATTCAAAAACACACTTAATTGACTGGAATACATTTTTTCTCAGTGTAGACAATCTTGTCTACCGTTAAATGCTGAAAAAAAAAACAAATAATTGGAGATAAATAATAAAACGCTACATTTCCCAATATTTTATCTTTACAGTCGACGATAAGAGTATCTTTGTAAACAATATTACGACGGCAATTATATCCTTATCTCCGGGTGCGCTCCTTCCGCTTCCGGAGCGGAACCCATATCTGCCGCCGGTTACGCAATGCTCTTAAACAGGAGCCTCCCCCTCCCCCTCACCCGTCGTAATTCCGGAATTGCAGAATCTTCCTCCGCGACCTCGCAGGGCTTACGTGGAACTCGCGGAACCGACTCAATACATATACGGCTGGAGTAGATTACGCTTTTCGATTACTCGCCCCAAAGAGAACCCTGCTCGTGAAACTTTGTTCGCGTAATATCGACGAACAATGAATGGACGAGCGACGGATGAGCCGATGTCTCGTAGAAATCGAATCCCCCAAACGGTTCGATAAGACATCTCGAAGTAACAAAACCGTATACGATCGAAATTCGAACGAGCGATGTCATTCGAGTTGGTCTTTATTGTCCATTGAAAAATCAAATCGGATGTTATGAGTCGCCGAGGAAGATGAGATGTGAGTTTTAAATTTGTGTCGTTCCGGGTAAAATGGCAAGTCGATTCCAAGGATTTGAATTTTTGTTTGACGAATCATCTTAACGAAGGGATGATTATTGCAAGATTTAACCCTTATTTGCCACACTGGGGTTCGAAACAACCCCATGGTAAAATTCGTACTTGGCCCACTGGGGTTGATTTACACCCCAGCGAGAAGAATTGTTATAACAAATAAATTATTGCATATGTACTTGTACTTGAAAATTTTATCAGCTCTTCTTAAGAGCGTACTTTAAAAGACCGTGTAACTTTTATATTTTATTTTTTTCGCATACTTAATTTTAAGTTCTGGCTATATAAGTTACACGTTCTTCTAAAGTACGCTCTTAAGAAGAGCTGATAAAATTTTCAAGTACAAATATGCAATCATTTGTTTGTTATAACAATTTTTCTCGCTGGGGTGTAAATCAACCCCAGTGTGGCAAGTACGTGATTCTGTAGAAGTGTGGCAAGTAAGGGTTAATAACGGATTTATATACGTACAAGGGCAGAGTGAAAAGTCCGATGCTTTTTAAATTAAACGCTTTCTTTTTTATGAATAGTTCATTTTTTTCAAGAAAGTGTTTAATATAAAAAGTATCGGACTTTTAACTTTACCCTGTTCTCGTATTTATGGAGAACCTGATGTAATTGGATGGTATAATGTTACTCTTATCCCTACACTGAGAGAAAAGTTTATTTGTAGTTAATAAATGTATGTTGCTGATTATGGCAAAGGAAAAATATCATTGGGCGAAGTAAATATACATTAATTATTAGAATGTCTCTTTCATTCAAACAGAAATAGAGTAATAGCTAGTGAATATTTATTTGGCCTAAAGAAATATTTCTTCCGCCATAATCAAATATACCTGTATTAAATATAAATAAACTATTTTCTCAGTGTGCATCGCAATGAGAGAAATAATTGCTAATTTTTTAAAAATGTTTCTTGAATCAAGAACACATGATCTTACAAATTTTAAAAAATATAGATTCTTCATCGAAGAATATATATGAAAAGTGAAAATTCCAAACATTCTAAGTGCCAATTTCTTCCAAATTGAGATTATATCATAAACAAGTTCTATGTGCCATCGCCAACAGCCCCAATAACGTTTCAAGTGCCAAACCCTTTTAAATGTGGCCTGTGGCATTTTAAATAGATGAGGCGCTGGCCTAAGTGTGGGACATTGTGATTTTCCAAACGTTCTATGTGCCATAGCTTACCAGCTAAAGTTACGGGGAAACCCTTCTACGTAGTTGACATGGAACATTCGAACTTTTTGGACTTAAAAAACACCTGCGACTCTGTATTAAAAATAAATTTTCCAATATCAAATTCACTATGATAAAAGTTTCCAAAGATCATCCAGGTATTATCCAGTATAAAGCCCCATTCAGTGACATAGAGGTTTGGAAACGTGTCAATGTACTAAGAAAAGGAGCTAACCCTGAAGATATTGCAAGTTTTTATATCCTTGATCCAAAAGCCAGTCCTGTCGGAAGGCAAGAAAGAAAGATTTGTCAGCTATGTTTGATTTTTTGCCAGAAACTGCTAAAGACTATTACCAGAATATTCTAAATAATTAAAATATTTTAATTTTGTTTATTAAAAATTATAATTTAGGTTAGTCATGTTGTATGTATCAATATAGTTTTCATTCAAAGAGTTCTAAGTACCACGGTACATAGAACGTTTCTTCAATACTCTTTTTTTTGCATATACGGAGTTTGTTTTTAGTTTCTAAATGCATTAGTTAAGGACAAATACATATACCCCTATATTGCCCATGAAATAAATTTAAATAAAGTTTTTGAGTCCACATTTGGGTTACAAAGTTTTATTGTACTCCTGAAAAAAAATAGCAAAAGGCACTTAGAACGTTTGGAATTTCCACTCTTCATATACAATCCGTTCCCCTCAATACACGCCAGCGTAGCAGGTTGCATATCGGTTGACGCCTCCGATCCGCTGCAGGGGCCATGCGCCTGTGTCCGGCGCCAGGCGGATAACCGATATGCAACCCGCTACGCTGGCGTGTATTGAGTGGAACGGATTGTATATATATACTTGAATCACAAGAATGCCGTCGTGAGGGCAAGACATTATTTCTGCGCAAAAAAAGAAACAATTATTCGAGCCTATCAAATATTTCTTTACAGGTGCCTACGAGGAAAACCATAGTTTATTGATCCTGAAATCATATAGATATCGTGTTTTTAATAATTGAAGAAAACATTTGTTCAACACCAGCAATTATAATATTACTCTCAGTGTACTTTCTTTACAAGAAAAAAAAATGAATAGGTCAACCGTTAAAGAGAAATTGCTACATAAGACGAGCAACGTGACCCGCTTCGTTGATCTCGGAATATATCGCTCGAATATCCATCGCCGCCATGACGTCGTTAAAGTCTGAATGAAATTCCTCCGCGTATACGACAGAAAACTACCTTCGAGCGCGCGCGTAGCTACACACGTCACGTTTCTACGCGAGCCACCTTTGTCCACCCGCCCATCCAAGCCCGTTGGATTACACCCCCGCAGAGGCACCACGCGGCATAAGATGCAGACTATATATATATATATATAAAATGACACCGTATACGCGCGTATAAGTACGCGCGCGCACGCGAGAAACCGCTTAAGGAGGATCGTCGGTGCTCTTCGGGGTGAGGTAGAAGGGGAAAAAGAACAAAGAAACCGACGTGTGTTGCCAATTTCAAATAGTAATATTTCAAGTTTTATAAAAATTGCAATAATAAGTATAGGTGCTGAATTCATTTTTCTTTTTGTTACTTTCAACCTAAAAAATAAGATGAATATTCGAAAACAATTTTATAACTTCAAACTTAATTTATTTTAAATATGTAAAATGTGTGCAAAACGTGACAACATAGCATTTCAACATTTGTAAGTTGGTAGCAAATCGGTAGGTTAAACAGAATTCTTATCGACGGACAACGCGTTGAAGCGGTTCATGACGTCTGTTTATAACCTCAATCTCAAGTTGGCGAGTATATAAACAGACGTAAAAGAACTGCCAAGACGTGTATAATTTTTCACGTGCTCAAACTTTCCGATGGAAAGGAAAACTGGTTAGTGAGAAAGAGCACGCTTCGCGCCAATAGCTTGTGACGTCACGTAATGAGATGTTGCCACGTTCTTGCATATGGCGAACGAGTACATGAAACTTTTGAATTTTTCGATAGTTTTTCCTTTATATTAAAAAACTGTAGAGTGAAAATTCTTTATAATTTAGTAAAAACAAGTTTGTGTGGTGTTAAAACTTATTTCATAATTTTCAGATTTTTTTCGGTTGAAAATCGCAAGTTCTATGCATTTGAAATATGCTCCCCATAAGACTCAATGCTGATCTCGTAAGTTTTAAAAATTAATTACGAGAAAACTGTAGGATGAAATTGTTTAATTTTTTTTCTATTATTAAAATGAGTTCACAAATATTTTAAAAAATTTTCAACTACGATTTCTGTGAGAAGTCATTTTTCTGACGCTCCTCCTTAAGGCTTCAACGGCTGAAGCGCGAGCCCTTCGCCCCGCGACGAGAGCGTTCAAGTTTATTCTTCACGCTCGGCTTTCGTCGCGACGACTTCGACGGCACCCTCCCGCTGGACCGGTAGGAATCGTAGGGGTGGAGGGCGAGAAAGTGGAAAGTTAAACGACTCGGCGAGTGCACGGTCGCGCGTTAATCCCTTCATCGGATCCAACTTGGCACGGAGCGGTGTTCATCTGAGCGACAGTCGCTCGCCCCTTCGAGATTATCAGATTAATATCGGAGTTCGCCCACGCGCTCCCCACCCGCCAATTCCGCGCTCGAGTCCTTTCGATCCTTTTCGACCCTCCGAAGTGTCGAGTTTGTTCAACTCGATTATTATGGCGAGCTTATAAAGTCGTCGCGTTAAAGATGTTTGAAACTAGACTAAACGACGTCTTGCTGCCGAAAGCTTTGCTCGAAAATGATGCGTTCGGTTATCGAGAAGGATTCTTCCGTTAAACAATAACGAAGGACGTCGGAATCCTCTGATCGCGTCTCCCACCTCGATGTGAATGTCCTTCACGGGCGGCCCTTTATGCGCGAGTTCCCCTCAGGCTTCTCTTGGCTCTCGACCTCAAGGGGTTGGAGCAACAGCCTGCCGCGGAGAGTCCAATAACCTACTCGATGTGTTTAGGACGCCCTTTGAACCCGGTTACCTTGCGGCGAGAGCTTTTCTTTGCTATGCGATAGGTCCCTACGACTTGTACGCGAAGCAAATCTTTGAAAAACAACGAAAGATTTTAATCGAGCTTTCCCAGACGCTCCTCGAGTCGAATTTTTCGTATTGTGATCATACACACAATACCCGTGAAAATCTTCGCAGAACGACGAGAACGCACACTGGGAGAAAAATTTGGTTGAAAGATATAGTTGTCTTAAATTAGTCGAAACGATGATATCGCACACCTAGATCAAAACAGTACCAAAAAAAAATTGTTTTTCAGAAAAAGTAAACCCCTTATCAAATATCGACATGAGGATCAGTTTTTTGCCATTTCTGAAAAATAAGTTTTTTTTGAGTTGATACTGTTTTGATCTAGGTGTGCGATATATTCATTTGAATTAAGGAAATTATGTTTAATTTGATACTCCTTTATTCACAGCAAGTATAAGCATAATCGATGCGAGTAGTTACGCTAAAGAAATGCTTGATCGTTTCAACTGCACGAAAATAGTCACATGTGTTGGACTAAATATGTGAAGTCGTAGCAACTGAATGTCTACTTGGAGTGGTTAACAGGGCATATCGATGCCTTACTTTGAAAACCTCGTAAGTTCAATTTTTGCCAATTTTTTTTTTCATTGCAGTAGTACGCAATTAGCTTCTGCGACATTCCTGCACCATTTCGATTTTACACTTCGAAAGACACTCGCTCGACCGTCTCTCCTATTCTGTCAAAACTTCGCGCGTCCTAGACACGCGTCGGGTGTCTCGAGGGTTCCCTCTCACCCCTCCGATACCACGTCATACCCTCGTCACCTCTTCGAACCGCACGGCCACGCGCTCCGTGGAAACTTCCCCCCTCGCTCCTCGCCGTAGTAACGTAATTCGCGCTCCCCCGCGCCCCGCGCGGCGCCAATGTTCGTCGAACAAACTCGAGAGGTGCCCGGCATCGCCGTCGACGTCGGACCCCGATCGACGCAAACAGGCGCTCGCGTTCTTGCCCCGTCGAGTCAGCTCGGGCGTCCCCGACCGAAATTGCGCCGAGGCGGCACTGAAAAGTCGGCCGACCGGAAGGATGCGCGCGGGAGAGGCCGCGTTTAGCGCGGGCGGCCGATAGTGCGCGATAACGCGTGTAATGCCCAGCGACGCGTCGCCGCGCCGAGGACGAACGGCGTCTTCGGCATTAACGTATTCGCGCGCGCGCGAGAGCGAACGGGGCAACGCGCGCGATAGCCGCTATCCAATCTGACGGTAAATACCATTAGCGCCGCTGGCCGCTTTACCGCGGTGCGTCGATTCCGGATAATCCTCTCGACCCGCGCGCGTTTCGTCGGAAAGCCAAGTTATCGCGGGCGATCGAACGCGCTATTGGTTCTCGGGGTGGTTTAATCTTTTCTTTTTCGTTGAAATATTTGTCTCGCGGAGGGCTTTGGAGTACACGGGACGATAAGCTTCATTTTTCGAGCAATTCTAGGCATGGATGGTTTGCGTTTTGATTTAAAAACTGGTGTAAAATTCAATAGTAACAGGCTTTTATACGCGACCAGTCCAACTGTTATCATTGAGAAAAAGTAGGTACTTTTCCGGAATATTTAAAACGAACAAATTTAACAGTAATTTTATTAATAATTCGATGTTATTCGTGAGTAGCTAACATCTATAAAATGTTATGAAAATTATGTTAAAAATAACGAACAATTTTTTCATCGATAAACTTTATCGTTTGGCGACTATTGATATTAAATGTTCAAAGAGTAAATGATATTTATCAAGAGAGAATTTTTCAAGCGAGGGTCAAAAGACCGATTTCACACGAGGGCTGATGCTAAATTGGAAGCTGAATAACTTTTAGACGAATTTATGAATCTTTCACAAACTCTGCAGGATCCATTTGCGCGGTTAAACAAAATATCTACCAAAATTTCAATGATTTCTCGACCATTTAAATTACTCCTACCATACATCCGTCATTTTTTCTCGCCTAAGATGATTACAAAATGTGGATACAATTTCATACGGGCGTTTTACCGGAGCGATCTCGAAATCAATATTATCGGTTCCGGAGAAGGCCATTGAAACGTTGATGGGATCGTCGAACGAGTTTTCTATTACAAGAACCACGTCGTTCCGTGGTGCGGTAGCCCTTTATGCGGCTAATTTTACTCGCCATTATAAAAGGCCACTGAGATTGCGTCTAATTTTATCCAATTGTAAGCTTGCATGCGAACGGTCGCAAATCGTCGGGCAGGGTAGACCTTTCGGAACATTTCGCTTCCGAACGAGCGGCGTCACAATGTATGCTTGATTTCAGTGTGTTCGACTCGATTAAACCAACGTCATTATCGAGCGAAACGAAATCGGTATTACACACGGGGAGGTGGAGATATGGCAAAGGGGCCGATGCCGTGGTAAAGAGAATTTGCATTTGGTTAGTTTATAAATTGACGATGAACTGGTTGAATTTCGAAAAAGATTCCCGATGCGATAATTATCTGTCGAAATTTTCAACGATTTAAAAAATATTGCAATCTTACTCATATGGCGTTATTCTGTATGAAACTGTAAGCTCTGTAAGGTACTACATTCTGTAACGTCACGTCATGAGAAAGCTGTGGAACTTTATGGGGCTCCTTATAGGGCTTAAAGTCTCGTACAAAATAGTATACGCGTGTATTTCGCTCGCTCCGATAGTCTCGCGCGGTTCCTCCTGTGCTAACGAATAGCGCGCGCGCGATCCTCGCTATCTTCAATTTTTAATACCGCAAAGTGCCATTAAGTAGTACGTCTACCGATCCTGAAATGACGACATAATTGCGCGATATTAAATTTTGAACGACTCTCGTAAATGCCACACTCGACGCGCGTGTATAAAATCAATTGAGAGAAAGTCCATATAAAATTTCCCGCAACCGCGCGGACAACGTATTTCGCGCTAAATTGCAAGTAGTAACATCCCCGCATACATGCAGATCAGTTTCCGCGAGCCACGGTCCACTCTGACCATCTCCGGATCACGTCGATCGACTCGATCCGATTCCGTATGTAGGAATATACCCTACGCGCATTCGTGCATGCCATTTCCAATAGGAAGTTACGTTACCCGAAGATACGTACGAGGGACGATACGCTTAAAGCCCCCTGTACACGTTGGGCCAATGCGTTGGGCCAATGAGTTGGGACAGCGTTTACACGTTGGCGTTGCTCATTCTGCATTGGCCATTTGACGTGGATGGACGTGGACACTATCGCAGTCGCGGCCATTTACTTGAACAGCACTTTCTATTTTGTATAGGTTTTCTCGTCTGACAATTATTTTATGTGTTTCGAAAAGTCTCTGAAACAATATGTTAAAACGTCAGAGGTAAAAAAAATTTTTTTAAGAAAAAAATGACAAGTCATGTAATATATTAAAACGTCAGACGGAGGTAACATAAAAAAATGTTCGAAACAAAAGTTACAAATTTGAGGGCGTCTGATACCCCTTTATTAGTGACCTAGCCGACGATTTACATAGGTACATCATTTGTGACCTTCAAACAAGTAACATACAAATTTTCAGCCTGAGGTACGAATATTTTTTGAGCAAAATTTTTTCTTTTTTGAGTCATCTGGCATGTCTTTTGCAGGGGTTCTGAGCAAAATCCTTGTAAATGACACTTCCTAATGGTCCATCCAATCACCTCAAAAAATTCTAGTCGAAGGTATTATTGTAATACCTCCGTGACCGCCATCTTTTAGTATATAACGGCACCTACGAGAGGCCAACGTGTGAACGCTGTTGGCGGACTGCGCCAAGATCCTTTGATATGTGGACGAAAAACCGACAACACTCGGTTGGCCGGCCAACGCTGGCCGCCAACGACAAATTTACGCCAAGTGGCCCTGTACACGTTGGCCCAACGCATTGGCCCAACGTGTACAGGGGCCTTTATACTTGGCGGTAATTCGATTTCTCGGGATTGCCTTCCGTAGGCGCTGTGGCACTACTGCGACTTCGGCTGCGTGCCCAATGGAAGGTAACCGCGCGGAAGCAGGTTATCGCCGAGTGTTCGGTCGGCGATATAAAGCGTATCGCCCTCCGCGCGCAGTTTTCCCCTATCCTGTTTGCAAGATCCGCTCCAATATCTCTCGAATGTTTGATCGTGTTCGCGCGTCTCCCGTGAGCACGCACACATCGAGGCCGTGTTTACTCTGCCTGCGTACCCGCGTAGTACAGTATAGACACACTTGCAGGCGCGCATATCCCCGTGAAAC